>CATOUR010000209.1:1975000-2462870 GCA_951848785.1 Callosobruchus maculatus | reverse complement strand
TAGAGATTGTATTCCAACAAGACGGAGCACCACCACATTACTCCAGAGAGGTAAGAAGTTATTTGGATAATACTTTCCCCGGTCGATGGATTGGCCGTCGAGGTCCTACAGAATGGCCAGCTCGCTCGCCAGATTTGACACCTTTAGACTTTTTTTATGGGGTTATTTGAAGCAAAAGGTGTACGAAACTGAACCTGCTTCAATACTGGATATAAGGCAGAGAATAATAAATATTTGTAGAAATATCGACGTCACTGTGTTCGAAAATGTAAAACGAGAAATATTGGATAGGCTGTTCTTATGTCAAGCAGTTCAAGGCAACCATTTCGAACATCTTCTGAACTGAACTCATCTTCTTTCCTCCAATTATAAAGATATAATAGAAATTTAGAACAGAATGTAAAGTTTATGTTAAGGATTCATTCTTTTATGTGATGTATTCAGGCAATTATGTTAAGGATTCAATTTTATTTTAATTTAGATAAGAAACATGTTTATAATACAATGATGTTTTTGTAACAATGTATTCAGGCAATCATTAAATATTTCGTAATAGGACAAGACCCTTTTTTCAATTGAATTTTTTTTAAGATGGCACCGAACCGCCACCTCAGGTAATTATTGAATGTTCCGCCATTTTGTAGGAGCTTAAGATATTGATTTCATATTCAAGTGTTGTTAAGGATTCGTTAGGAGCTTCAAAAAGATGTGTCACAAGACTCCCCTTTATATTTAATTTTTTTTCAAGATGGCGTCGAGCAGCCATTTTGCAAGTTTTATCTGTCATTCTTACTCCAAAATATCATATTCATGCATCAATTTCATTATCCCAAGTTTCAATTTTTTTTGTTGACCCGTTGAAAAGATAAAAGGTAAGTATCGATATTAACGTGCTTATCTCAGGTAATTATTTAATGTTCCGCCATTTTGAAGGAGATTAAGATATTAACTTCATATTCTAGGGTTGTGAAGGGTTCATTAGGGGCTTCAAAAAGATGTGTCACAAGACCCCACTTTCTATTTAATTTTTTTTTCAAGATGGCGCCGAGCCGCCATCTTGCAAGTTTCATCTGTCAATTTCACTTCAAAATATAGTATTCATGAATCAATTTCATTGTTCCAAGTTTCAATTTCTTGAGTTGACCCTTTCAAAAAATAAAAGGGGGGGGGACATTAAAGAAAGGCACATAGAGCGATCCTATAACGTCCTTTTCCCAAGCTCCAAGTCTGAACTGGGGACAGGAGCGGAAGTAGTTGGTACCAATCCAAGAGTTGAAATTTCAGTCAACCTTGGGAGGTATACCACTGTCTTCCAAGCAGAAATGATTGCCGTGGAGCTAGGAGTCAGGGAACTAATCAAAAGGCCCCTGACAAACAGATCTATAAAAATATTTTCAGACAGCCAGGCTGCTTTGAAAGCACTGTGCTCCAGTCGGGTTGATTCAAGACTGGTATGGAACTGCATGTACCTCCTCAACAAACTCGGAACGGGAAACAGGGTAACCCTGATTTGGGTTCCGGGTCACAGCGGAGTGGAAGGCAATGTATTGGCCGACGCACTAGCAAAAGGAGGAACTGAATCTGTGTTCATAGGACCAGAACCATTCGCGGGCATTGCAAAAAGCACCGCTAAAAAGACCATCTCGGACTGGGCAGTGAGGAAAGCACTCCTGAACTGGCGAGATACACCAGGGCTACTGCACTCGAAGGCGTTTATAAGATACCCCTCGAGTCAGGCCCCCCCGAAGATCATGGAATGTAATAGGTACGACCTCCGCATTCTGGTCGGTTTGCTGACGGGACATGGTCGTCTAAGGTACCATATGCAGAAGTTGGGTCTTGAACAAACATCAGACTGTCGCTTCTGCTACGTGGAGGACGAGACGAAACAGCGGAGCATATTCTTTGCTCCTGTCCGGTACTGGATAATGCTAGGTTCCAGACATTCGGATTTGCCCAACTGGAACCTCATGACTTCAAGGAAGTTTCACCCTTCACATTGATCGCCTTCGTAAAGAGGTGCGGACTGTACGGTGAACTCTAAAAAGGTGTGAGCCACAATAGACACAATTGAGTCGCTGTGGAAGGAGGCAGCTCTGCCCCACTCACTTTCAACCTAACCTAACCTTGTGATCGCAAAAATTTTCAATTTTGGAATGATACCCTTTTTGGCCGCTTTATATCAAAATTTCACTAAAATCAATTCATTAATTTCCAGGTTACACAATACAGAATATGAATACAACAAATCTTTCAGTTTGACAACCCCCACCCCCCAACCACCCCAATTTAACCCCCACTCAAAAAAGTAGAAAATCATCAGAAACCCCTAAAGCGCGACCTAAAAAAGATATTTATGTCGCTAGGTCTTCCTTCACAGGTTAGTTGACAGTCTGTTATGAATGCAACAAATTTTTCAATTTTACAACCCCCTACCCCCCAACCACCCCAATTTTACCCCCACCCAAAAAAGTAGAAAATGATCAGAAACCCCTAAAGCGCATAAAAACGAAGTTTGAGGAATATTTGAAATAATTTGTTTTTTGTTAATTATTCCGCCGCCCATGCACCGATTTTCAAAATTGTAACACCATTACCTTGTTACACTCTCGAAGGTTCACATTTACAGTATGTTCAGCAATGATATTAGATACGTAAGATTAGGTTACTGACCTTATGAATCCAGAAATTATAGTACTGAATTTTAGGGTCTTCATCGTTCACAAGGACAATATGATTAAGTACCTAGTCTGTAAATGTGTAACTCGTATGTAATTTGTTACCAATTTAGGAAATAGTTTTTTTAACGGCGAAAATTTCATGAAAATTTTAGTTAGAATTCTGTCACATATCATACAGCTAAAATTATTTTCGTTTTAATTATCGCTATAATTTTTGGCGTAATCCTATTGTGTGTCACACGTCACACGGCTCTTAGGCATAAGTTATAAGTATGCTTCGGTGACACCTGTAGAATATCTTCGCTGTAGTCGCACAGTCCTTCCCGCATTCCCTGAAAGAGCAAAGTTCATTAGAAGTTGTTTTGGTCTTAAATGATGGTAGATTTACAGTTTACACCATATTTTACATGGCATCCCTTTATTTATCTGTCTTGTTCGACAGTATTTAGTATTCACAACAGACAATTGTGACTGATAGGTCAGGGGACTGATGGATTTTCCGCCAAATTGAAAAAAAAGAGGGTTTTTTCTTCTCCTTGGAATTTTTCTGAAAGCTGGTGCAACGCATTTTGCGGATTTATTTCTGGAAAAATTAATCAATTGTGTAAGAACTTGTAGGTTATTAGCCTGTTGGCAACCAAATTTTTGGGATTCTGAAATCTGCCGAGTTCTTTACACAAAGGAAATTCTCTCGGAAATTCTTTACGGCCACCTTACATTCAAGGTCAGCATATTATACCATGCTTTAACACAAGCTTAATGCCCTTTATTCTCCTCTATACACACTTTTATCAGTATTCTGGCGGCTTGTATGTTTATTGTCTGCAGGCCTTTTTATTTCATACGCTTAATTCTACCTCTGCTTGATATGCTGCATGGCTTCCTACTTCATCGCAGAGCTTGCCATCACAACTTGCCATCTAGAGGCTATACCAGCATCAAGACAGACAGACAGACAGATTCGGATTCGGGAATTCAGATTCGGGAAATCGGATTTGGAAAATCGGATTCGGGAATTCAGATTCGGGGATTCGGATTCGGGATACCCTGCTTGCTACCATAGTGCATGCTATTCATCTCCCAGCTTGCATGAAACTCCTCGCACCCTAGTTCATGCTTTGCACCCAACATCACTCAGGGTTCTAAGCCACCGATGGACTCCAGGGAGTACTAAGTGGAATCCTGATGACATTAGTCCTTAAATTTTATTGATCAGACTACTCGCCCTCAGGACTATCTGTAACATACATGTAGTTAAGATTTAAGTATAAGTATTACTTAAGCGTTCCATTTACCTGGTAGTTACCAATATTTAGGTTATTCCATGCGTTAGATGGGCCCCATCTCAAGTATAGTAGTCCACTCTGGATGTTTTAGTGGTAATGCGTTGTAATCGCTCTTCAATAAGGGCTTTGGTGTTGATATGTTTATGATAAGTCTTTTTAAGGATTAAAGAGACCAGGCACGAACTTTAGCGGTCTTTAGATTATACGATGGTAACAAATCATATCATTCATAATCAATAATCATGAGTTGTCATCTCGCCCAAATTCCGGTAATATAGTATATTATTTTGACCTTTGATCATTTTGTTTTTGTGTTGGGCGCCAAATTTTTGTCACGCAATCGATAATTATTTTTGTATTATCGCGCTGCGGACAACCGCGTAGGTGGCGCTCGTGGAGTGAGCAACACCCTGTTTTGTGGAGCAACACCTAGGCAAAGAGTAAGACCTAGGAATATCGCGAGTTCTATTCTGTCATGGCCGACTTTACTCACTAGGCCGGAGCATTAAAATATGGCAACACTGAATCGGGGGCCGAGCTTGTGTCATTAGTGTAATTCTTCCAGAGTAAACAATAAGATTGGAAGGTGATTTTCAATGTGTTTCTAATTATTTACCTGCACAAACGAAACTATTGCAAAGTGTGTAGTACCAGGTTGCAAAAGCAATTGTGCTTCCAGTAGAGGACATACTAAACCATAGCCGAACATAACCTTCCAGAGTAAAAAGAACATTGCAAGGTGATTTTTAATGTGTTTCTAATTATTTACCTGCACAAACGAAACTATAAAGATAAAACATGCTTGCAAAGTGTGTAGTACCAGGTTGGACTAGCAATTGTGCTTCCAATAAAGGACATAAACAGAAGTGGGTGAACGGTATTCCTCTTAAGGGCTGGTTATGTTTATAAGAATGAAGACAATAATTTACAAACATTTCAAAGTATAAGACCTATTTTAAAGCACAATGTTGTACCTACAATGTTTTCTGGACTTCCCAAATATCACAGAAAAGTACAGTTAATAGAACTCATCTGGGCATACCTACGAAAAGATTTGATAGTGAAAGGGAATCAAGACCAGCAAGAATGGCTTCACAGTGACCTAATAGTGAATTGTTTTAGCTCAAGTGACAATTTACAAAGTAAATTGAGTGTTCGTTTAAGTGGAAATGGAAGTGGCAGCAGGAAACAGGTTGTGTTTATTTTTATTTTGTAGTGTTTGACTATGATGAACCAGACATCAGATGTAAGTGGTATTAGTAGTAGTAGTTCTAGAAAGTATTTTTCTTAATTTTTTTAACCGAGATGAACTCTAATACATATAAAATGTAATAATTATTCTGAAACTATAGGCCCACTATTTGACAGCTAAGCCACGTTGCCACATCTAAGGCTCCGGCCTAGTGTAGAGTCGGCCATGATTCTGTTAAATGTACTTTGTTCTGTGAAAGAAATGTTTTGTGTTGTTTGCGACGTTCTAATGTTGATGTTCTGTGTCACTTGACAAAAAAGTAGGGTTATGGATTAGTGGTGTTTCAGTGTATATGTTTTGTGGTGGTGTTCATTTATGGTATCAAAGTCCAGCGTCCAGCACAAAAACAAAATGATCAAAGGACAAAATCGTCAAAATAATATACTATATTAGTATATTACCGGAATTTGGGCGAGATGATAATTAATGATTATTGATTATGATACCTACGTATAATCTAAAGACCGCTAAAGTTCGTTCCTGGTCTCTTTAATCCTTAAAATGACTTATCTTAAACATATCAACACCAAAGTTTATAAATCGGACTTTACCACTAAAACATCCAGAGTGGACTACTATACTTCAGATGGGGCCCAGCTATCGCATGGAATAACCTAAATATTGGTAACTACCAGGTAAATGAAACGCTTAATACTTGAATCTTAACTACATGTATGTTTCAGATAGTCCTGAGGGCGAGTAGTCCGATCAATAAAACTTAAGGATTAATGCCACCTGGATTCCACTTAGTACTCCCTGGAGTCCATCGGTGGCTTAGAACCCTGAGTGATGTTGGGTGCAAAGCATGAACTAGGGTGCGAAGAGTTTCATGCAAGCTAGGGGATGAATAGCATGCACTATGGTAACAAGCAGGGTATGATGCTGGTATATCCTCTAGATGGCAAGCTCTGCAATGAGGTAAGTAGCCATGCAGCATATCAGACAGAGGTAGAATTAAGCATACGAAATAAAAAGGCCTGCAGACAATAAACATACAAGCCGCCAGAATACTAATAAAAGCATGTATAGAGAAGAATAAAGGGCATTAAGCCTGTACTAAAGCATGGTGTATAGGGGTTATATACTGACCTTGGATGTAAGGTGGCCTTAAAGAATTTCCTTTGTGTAAACAACTCGGCAGATTTCAGAATCCCAAAAATTTGATTACCAACAGGCTAATAACCTACAGGTTCTTACACAATTTGTTAATTTTCCCAGAAATAAATCCCAAAACAGGTTGAACCAGCTTCCTGTAAAATTCCAACAAGGAGAAGAAAAAGCCCTCTCTTTTTTTCAATTTGGCGGAAAATGTATTAGTCCGCTGACCTATCAGTCACAATTGTCTGTTGTCAATACTGTCGAACAAGCCAGATTGACAGGTGTCTGCCAAGATAAATCCAACCTTACTTTCAACCAGGTTGAAAATGTAAACAAATCATATCACCTAAGGCAGGGGTTCCCAAACTGTGCGTCGCGACGCCCTGGTGCGCCGTAGAAAGTAAAGAGGGGCGCCGTGAGTCGATCCTCTAAGTCTAAAGCACAAATATTTATGGCTGCCTAAAAAGCAACAATACCTATTCTGATGCTTGCCACATTTTGAAACTATTGGAGAAGATTACAACGCTCAGGAAGAAACTACAGGTTTGGTTCAGTTTGGTCAAGATTGCTTTCCGCAATTGTATAAATATGCGGGATCCAATGAACTGGTTGGTTGTCTCACAAGGCTTGATGGCCCTTTTCACGGAACACTTATGGAAGCTCACTGAATGGTTTTCGAAATACTTTGCAGATGATGATGTCGAAAGATTTGCGTGGATCCAAGATCCCTTTCATACGCAAGCTCCGCCAGAATACTCCAAATCCGATTTGGTGGAGTTTTGGTTATCGATTCAAAATGAATATCCAAACCTAATTTCAAAAGCTAATTTATTCCGTTCACAACGTCATATTTATATGAAGCTGGATGTTCAGCCATAGCTGTAATCAAGAACAAATATCGCTCAAGGATCAATGAGGAGCAAGAAATGAGAGTCGCAATGTCGAATTTTATTCCCCGTTTTGAAAAACTATGCGGAGATCACCAAGCTCAATCGTCATATTCATTTGACTGTCGTATTTTATTTTTGTTTTTTTTTTTGAGTCTTTCTTTTTGTTTTCCGTTTCAATTCTGAATTCTTATAAATATAATAAGATCAGCTTCATTTCCTATTCAGGAAGTTTTAATTTTTGTGTCTACTATTATCGTAAATACCTATTTGTTTCGACAGTATCTATTCAAAATAGCTGTCTAAGGTAGGGCGCCGTGACAAAATGCCAAACTTGAAAGTGCGCCAAGGGTTGAAAAAGATTGGGAACCCCTGACCTAAGGGATGATAAAAATAAAGGGATGCCATGTAAAATATGATGTAAATCTACCATTATTAAGACCAAAACAACTTCTTATGAACTTTTCTGTTCCAGGGAATGTAGGAAGGACTGTGCGATACAGTGAAGATGTTCTACAGGTGTCACAGAAACATACAATATATACTTACAACATTTGAACATTTCAGTATGAGTAATACCTTGTTTTAAAAGGTATGTTAAAGTACTTAATTTTGACGTTTGATTTTTTAAATCAATAGCCAGACCGACAGCAATATGTGGCACAGCTTTCGTAACAAATTGTGCAAATAACTTACTATCCCAAATTAAAATTTTCATCGTGACTACAGTGAGGAAAGTAAAAGATGGTGCATGGTATGAAACACTGAAGTACTGACTTTGGTGAGAAAATGCTATTTCCAACCATCAATATGCTGCACTCTCTATCGCGCTATCTCATTCCTATCCAATCCGCCTGTAGTTTCACGGTCTAGCTTAAACTTTCCTTGGATAGAAGGGTGACTATTTAGAGTGCGCTTTTTCCAGATTCATTCTGCTGTCCGCAATTCATCGACGGCGAGGGAGCACAGCTGATAATGAAGCATTTGTCGTAGTAGGCAAAGCAGCGTGGATTGGGAGGAGCGTACGATCAGATTTCAACACGGATAGATGTGCATTGCGCATGATGGAAATACGCCTCTATATACAAATACTTATTACAATTGCCTTCCTAATTGGTGTTCTGGGAAACATTACTGCTCTCTGGATTCTATACAAGACCGCCAATAGAAGAAATAAGAAGCATCTGTTCCTGTTGCGATGCTTAGCCGTCAACGATCTGATCGCACAGGTCGGGATGCTACATTTCATCTATCTTGGAAGGTACCAAGGAATTCCGAAGTACTGGAACTGTGTTGGATTTGTTCTCATTCGAGCTTTTGGACTGGGATCGGGGTGTGTGGCATTTATCATGGCCTTCGAGAGATGGTTGGCCCTTACTAGGCCATTCTTGTATCATCAGGTAGGTGCCGTTTTAAAAGCAATGTAAACAGTACATATAACGTAAAATATTCATACGAAAGTTCCTATTTAATATATTTCGCGGATTTTTATCTTTTCGATCACACATTGTATCTGTTAATTAGTCCACTAGTCAATATCAGTTTATCATAGTTTATTTAAAATTGATAAGTTTTAAAAGTTGTGTTATAACAATGTGCCACTATCAGGACTTACCAATTTAATATTATCAGAAATAAACAAAAAGTGTCTTGTGACTACTGAACTATCTGACAGGTATAATGCCTAATCAAGTTCACCAAAATCTGAGCAAAAAACTAAACATAAACAGACTAGGTAGGCCTTGAAACACAAGCCCAGATTTACTTTTTTTCATTCTGTATCTCGCTTACTTTTTAGTTTCCGGAAAAAGTTATTTGAAAAAGCTGTTTATTTTAACGACTTGTACACGCAGTTCAAAAAAAATATCAACTTGGAACTCACCCTATATACATACAAGTATTGCTTCAGAACGTTCTGTATTGTGTTACGTGAAAATTATTGAAGTCATTGTGTCCTGTGAAAGAAAGACCTAGTGGCATAATGCACTTTTTAGGTCCATCCGAACATTGCTTTGCCTATTACAGAAACCAAGGGAAATATCCATAAACAGCCCAACCACTATGTTGATCGATGTATTTATTTTAGGTATTTACCTACCAAATTTTGAAGAGGCTTCTATGTGGATTGTGGCTGACAGCAGTCATCCTTACATATCTTCCCTTGTTTGGATTTGGACTATACTACAACAAAGACAAAAATGAGTGTGACAGATTCAGATATGCAGTGGAGGTTAAGGACAAGATATATGCATATCTGTTCTTTGCTTTTGGTAAGATTTAGTTACTTACAAAATGAATATTTTCAATAGTCTAAAATGAAAGGTTTGTACCTGCTCACTAGTATTACACAAGAACTTGCTGTATCTATTTATTCCCTCAGTGTAATAATCGATCATATAGGTAGGATGTTGAAGAATATTAGTGGATCAGTGCACTTTTTACCACAAAAATATTTAACTATCCCAACGATAAAGATATTCATAACTAAAACACTCGAATTACGGCACTATATAACCGTATTCATATATTAATAAGATAAAATTATTGCTGACTGACTTAGCAGATGTCTGCATATAAATTCATTGTTTGCTCTATGACATTGCCCAGTGCATTGTTTAAAAAGTCTTTGTCGCCACCCACACCATATTTCACAAAATAAAAATGAAATTGTTAGGCACAAATTTTACCACACCTTTCACTCCAAATCTCCTGTTACAGCAATGTTTATCTTTTCAGCTAGCTATGGGCAATAATGTATAGCTAAAAAAATACCTGTTAAAATTTTTAATATTAGGTATAATCCAAGGAGGGATCCGAAATTTCATATAGATGTAATTCTTGAGGGAATTGGGAGATCAATTAGTGAATTATTAAAAATTTTAATTGAACTGAACTGAAAGACTCGAGCTCGATCGGGTTATTGAGACATCTAAGAAGCAACTTGCTGGACCGTGGCTTCTGTGACTTAAATTGAGTTTGTGATTTACTACAATGCTTCTGATAAATTGCCTTGTTTTTAGCTATTCTTCTTGTGATGCTATTTAAATGTATATACTTTTGTCTTTTTAACACTATGTAATAAGAATGGTATCTTTTTAAATGTGACGTATCCAGTGTCTTATCTTGTAATTTTATTGGATGAATAAACCACCAATATCTATCTATGGATATTTAACTCATAGTACGTAATTTTATTTTAGTCCAATTGTGTATATTATTTTTTTACAATTTACCTGTATCCGAATGCGACAATTACTTCTCAAATATAAAGTTTGGGTACATATTAAGTCGTCACTGACATGTTTATTGATTCGTCTATAAATACAGATGTAAGTAATCTAATAAACTTTCCAACGTATTCTGTTTCTTCTAGGGGCAACACTTTGTATATGTATAGCGCTGTGTAACGTCGCTGTTATCTGCGAACTTCTAAGGATTAGAAGCCAGCAAAAGGTTTTAGTGAGAAGGATAAGTAAGGCAATCATTGTGAATAGGGACAGACCAGGGTGCCCTGCCAGATACCACACTCCTGAAGAAAAGGCCTTTGCGAAGCTGATGGGCTTCATCTGTCTCATATTTATTGTGTGCTGGGCACCCCAAGTTGTAAGTATGAACAGTTATTATTGAATCATTATTTACTTCTGATGTTTGCCCACTAGCATGATAATACCGTTCGAAGCTTTTCTGCTCAACAGTCGCTTAATAACTGATGATCGGCAGCCTTATCACGTATCTTGCAAACGACAAGCAACGGCCGAAAATCGCGCAATATCTGCTGAAAAACGTAAATTTCGTATTATGCAACGACGGCGACGTCAACGTGACGCATCGTCATCTGCTCAGCGACCGCTGACGCGAATTTTTACATCACAATAAGGCTGCGGGACGCGAATAAAAATATTAATAAATGACAGTTACATGTGCTACTTGGCTCGGCTGGTGTGCCATGTGCCATGTCGCAGTGGTCGCAGTGGTCGCAGTGTCGCACTGCTGTCAACTGGAGTTGCTATCGGTCGAGTAGGATTAGTAGAGATATAGAGAATACATAATCGAATATTCAATACAATTGCCTTCGAGGGCGGTACAACGATTATACCGATCACTCGATATTTCTATACCATTTTTATAGTAGTATTGTGTGTTTGACCTCAAAATAGGCCTCAGTTTAGCTGATCATCCCTTCATTGGACCTTAACTTCTTTCCAGAGAGCATTCTTTGAGGTCATTGCACAGGATGGGCGGTCATAATTTGTAGCTCAAAGTATGCAGTTTTTCCATCGTTTTCATCGAGTTGTGACAAGGTCCGTTATTTTAATGAAAAAGCACTTTTTATTCTTCAAGTATTTCCTTTCATCCTTCAAACGCTCCAATCAGGCTGTGTAATAATTGCTGTTGATCGTCTGGCCCTTATCAAGGTAATTGGTGATCATAATACCACTCACATGCCGGTATACTGATATCTTAATCGTGCCAGCCAATTGGAATCTGGAGTGTAGTGATGACGCAAAGTTTCATCTATTGTCCATTAGTCCATTGTAATATTATATCGACGGCGACGGGCGACGGTAGAATGTTTGTCCCTATTGCCGTCGAGAATCGCCAAACGTTGATTCGAATCAAGCGAGTCAACACGGTGTTGCGTTAGTTGCGTGTTACTTTTGATTGATTGAGAGCACACACGGCATACGGCAACGACAACGGCACCCACTTTGCACACAACATTTCCATGTTGACAATTTGACATCTCCAGAGTCTTATAAGACTAGCTGTCTCGATCGCCTGCACTTTACAATCACTCGGTAACATTATGTTGCGTCTCTCGCGTCCACTGTAACGGTCCACTGCGTACATCGCCATTGCTACCCATTTTGCCTCCTTTAAGCTTGGCAAACTATTTTTCAGCTATTAATTTTTCTGATGCATTGGCATTACCAATATTTTTTCCACCAAAAAAGCAATGTTTATCAAGACAGGATTCTTGTTTATTCATTTTTTAACAGTGAACAAAAATTACTTTACTCAAAATTCATCGCGCCAACTATGTGTCAGCCTACGAAATTTTCAGCCCAAATGATATTGCTGCGATGAACAAAAAACCAATTCGTATGAGTTTCATGAGTTTCTCGAAAACATTTTGACGGTTGTTGCATCTAAAATTTGGTAAGTTTAATTGGAGAAAAAATCAATAATCGTCGATATATTTTATTTAGCGCCGAAATAGTTTCTGTGATGTTACATCACTTTGGCCGTATACCTATGGCTGACACCAATATCACACTGATTAATGAAAGATATGGTAGAGGCTTAGGTATATTGTAAGGTAATATTTGAGTTTCAACTGATAGATTGCTTAAACAAACTTTTTTAGAAGTGAGATACTTGTTTAATTCAATCTCCTTTCTGTATCCGCCCGTATAATCTATATCTAAGTACCTATCTAAAAATTAAGATCGTTCATTTTCTTTCAGATATCTGTACCTGTATCGCAGTATTTTATTCCGCCCACCAAGTCCATAAAAATATTCGAGAAGACAGCTGACACATTATTGACAGTTTACTTTGCTTTGGACCCATTTGTATATGTACTACAAAATTATTTTGAGGGAAGAATCACTTTCAATTGTTGTTTCTTCAAAAAATCTACGAGTAGTCTCTCCAGCAATACAAATGACACTGAAATGGTTTGTTTGTAAGCCAAATACTTACATATTTCGGACACAGCTGAGCTGAGATATGTAGTTTAGCTTAAAGTTTACCACACCAAAGATTAAACTAAGGATCAAACATCTTATTAAAATATTCCATTACCCAAGAAGATGCGCACACATCGTATTCATATATGCACGACTGTGCTCACAGATTATTATTAAAACCACGAATTTACTACTAAAATGATTTTTAGACTACCTACCAAGTAATTTACTTGTTCGGCGATTTCAAATGAAATCACCTTTGATTAGACATAGATAGAGATGAGATAAATGTATCATAGGTTTCAGAATGTATGGTCTATTTATAGCCCAATAAAGATGTTACTGAGATTAGTGTTTAATTTCAACGTGATGAATTTTATTTGGAATGCCAGTTCAGCGCACATGATACATGATATCCTGAAGCCAAGGACGTTAAAACAATAGGCCTGAAGCACACAAATCTTTTGAAGGCGCTTACGCTTATGCATTTGGGCCGAGTAAGCATGTTGGTCGTCGACGTACAAGTAAATCGGATGATTAGTCGGATTCATTTTCAACCACGCATATGACGAGCGTACTTTGCAGCTTTTACTGATAGAGAACCTATGATATGTTTGTGTATGAAGTCAAAGGCATTACAAGATTACAACAAAATGATGACCTCATTAATGTAGGAAAAGCTGTGCATGGGGTACTATTTGGGAAAAAAGAAGCCCACTGAGCCTTCTTTTTTATCTGTTTTTCTTATGAAAATGTTACCAAATAATTAAACAATAGTTGAAATAAAAATAAGAAGCCTATTTTGAAATAGAGATTTACCCCACACCCCAAAATTGAGTATTCACCTCCTTCATTTTGTCACAAAGGTTACAAAACAGCCTGTATATTAAAATAATTTGCCTTTGCGAAACTATTTTCCTTATATAATGTTTCATATGATAGGAGTTGCTGTTCAACAAAGATGACTATCTACGTTCGTTGAGGAAATCAACCCGAGTTACCGAGTGCTACGTGACGAGCTGGACTTTCATGCACTGGTGCGCTCTGCAAGCTGCAAGCAACGTTCACGAACATGATATTTTAAGATTGAATATGCCTGTATAATAGTTAATTGAGGGGTCCAATGCAAGAAGGGCCTAAGTCACATTTTCATCAATTATAGACTATCATTGCCGTCTATGCGATATCACATATCTGACCTACAGATAATAATACATCTGATATGCGTTCTGGCTTAGAAAATGAAGTTCTTGATGAAGCAATAGGCTCTGACATCATAAATATGAATAACTTTTGTATTTGTAGTGTATTTTCTATTTAAAGTATGTACAGGTTTTTATGACCCTTTTGAAATCCAAAGAAAAAATTGCCTGGGTCAAATTTTGAAAAAAAAAATCTTTGAAAGCAGACCACTAAACTGGCTTTTACTTAATGTCGCTCACTCTAAAAGTAATAAAATACAAGATTATAACAAATCAAATGGACCCTTCAATTGTTGAATCATTGATCTATTATTGAACATCACTGTGTAGCAAATCAGTCACCTGTCACCTTCCCAGCCTGGAAGATTAATCCGTTCCCCTCTGAATAGGAGAAATTGTTGGTAGTCTCAACGTTGATCACTTCTCGCAGGACTCTGGTCAGGGTGCCGTAAATTTTATGGCACCAGCTCTCCAGCTAAATACTCTAGAAAACCATCTCTCCGACTCTCCGAGCCCCACCGCAACCCATAAATAATCGTTCTTGATGAAGAAATTTGAATCGTTCTCAAACGTAAGCGCCATGCTATATTACGCAAGTCCCGAACAATGCAGGGGTTATTGAGTTTATATGTAAATGTCTATGAGCTTTATACAAAATTATTTAAATTTCATACCGTAATTGGTGCAAATACGATAATAAGTGTGAATCCTTGAATGAAAAATTATATCAATATATCATTCCTTGAATTTCCTCAATACGTGTTTTTGGGCCTCAGCCTTTTTTATTGTTATTCGTACTGAACTGCAAATGCATTTTCTATAAATTTAACAGACAACAACAACTATAATGCAAGTAGTGGATTTTTTATCTATTCATCCAGTACTGTACGTACCAGATATTGACGAAATATTTTTGGGTACTACCTATATTGGTATGACTGATTCCCCCTTAAAGCGTAAGTAATAAAATAAAAACGGACTTTAAACCGCCAAAATTTATGTGTAAGAATAAACACTTTCAATCGAACAGAATTAAAAAAAATATGACTGCTAAGAGGCAGAGACATGTCGTTTTTAAGAGATGGTTACCTAGAGTATATGAAGAGTCGCCCGCCACATTCTACAATCAATCATACTATCGTCAGACTAAAGTTGTCAGTAGCGACAAGAAAGAAAGGCGGATGAAGTCGACCGTTCGATCAAGTCAAGATCCGGCTCCCCAAGGTCCTTTTCCAACCCCGAAAAGGGCCATGGTTCTACTCGACAAAAATAGCCTTCCGATCGTCCATAGCTTGTCGTGTCACAGCTATCCTGAGATAGTATCGAAAGCAAACGGACGCTGAAGGCGCCCGGTCGATTTCGACTAGGCCCGGGCCATGCCAGTCGACTATCCCAAGGATGACCGCAGCTCAGTGCAATGCCTGAGTCGATCCAAGCGATAGTCGAATGGCCTATCGAGGATAAAAGGGCTGGTCAACCTCTATCGCTGCATGCTACATTCATACTTTATAAGCTACAGGCTGTATAAGGTTCTCCTGCAATTATTTTAAACGAAATTATGGACCCGACAACAGTTGCTAGCTAGCTGGTCGTCCTCTGAATAACCATGTAACCATCTAAACTAAATTAAAAAATTGGCATATATCAGGTTAATATTTTCAGTAGAAAATAAATTTGCGAGCGTTTAATTATTTATTGCGAATATTGAGTATATATGTAACTATTCAATTTCGACACCTTGTACCTTATACGACCTTAAACTTATCAGGCACATACGTCTCACACAATTTCGGCTGAAAATAAATAAATAAATAAATAAACCTCTCTCGATATAGGTATGTTTACAGTAACAACAGATCATAGAGGGAATGAAAAACACTCCATTGCATTGTGCTGAAGGCCAAAGCTGAACCCCTCATTGACAGGTGCCTTGCTAAAGCAGCTCGAAACTAACCCTGCACCTTTGTTACAATTTTTTTTAATCCCTTCGCTAAACTCTAAACTCGGTAATAAGGTACTGACACTACAACTTAAACCCCTTGAAAACACCGGTTTTGCTCAACAAACAACGCGTTCAGATTCATAATTATGTAAAGAGTAAAGTTCTACAAGCTGCAATTAAACTAAACTAGCTGGCCGAGCTTAGTTAGGTACAAGACAATTGAATTTGGCGTAACGAAATTAAGTATTTTAAATATACCTACATAATAAAAGTGAGCGAAACTCATGAAGGGTACCTAGAGCTATCCACAAAAACTATATCTGCAGCCTAGAAAAGTTAAATTGAAGAACAAATACAAAAAACGTTCTGATGAGTACAGCGTCAAATAACAATACAGGGTGAGTCCTAAGTTCAAACTTCTTTCAATCTGTATATAGAAGTATTTAAAATAAACAACTTTTTCAAATGACTTATTGTCGAAAACTGAAAAATAAGCGAGATACTTGAATTAAAGAAAGTAAATCTGGGCTTGTGTATCAAGACGTACCTAGTCTGTTTATGTTTAGTTTTTCGCTCGGATCTTTGTCTTATCGATCAAGCATTGTACCTGTCAATTAGTGCGTACTAGTCACTTTCAGTTTATCATAGTTCATTTTAAATTGATAAACCCTAAAAGTTGGTTTATAATAATGTGCCACTTTTAGGATTTATCAATTTAAAATGACCAACGATAAACAGAAATTGACAGGTACAATGCCTAATCGATCTGACAAAAATCCGATCAAAAAACTGAACATAAACAGACTAGCTATGAAGATATGTCTGATACATGAGCCCAGATACCTATAATTTGTTTGTATCTCGCTTATTTTTCAGTTTTCTCGAAAAAGTTATTCAAAAGAGTTGTTTATTTTAACGAATTCTATATACAGCTAAAAAAAGGTATCAAATTTTAGGACTCATCCTGTATATGTATAAAAACCTTTTGTCTGTCTACCAAACTTAATTGTTTGCCTTCCCCATTTTCGGTTGATACTGAGAGATTTTAACCAAAAGATATTCGCCAGTTTTCTTATTGTAACGACAGCGTGCTTGATACCTTGCTTTGCTCTATGTCTGAACTTTATTTTTAATTTATAAATGCGAGCATTTCTACCTGGCTGATTTATCTTTCCGTTATTTTATCGAGAGAAGTTTTCCAACACCATTGACCCAAAAAAGAGACTCACCACGCTGCAACCTGCATCCTTGGTACCTGAAACAAATAGAGACCAGATTACAACGTTGGTACACAAAAGTTCAATATTAGTACGTTTAGACTATAGATATATCCAGAAAATATGTTTCTACTTCTTGATACCCCTTAGAAATTATGCGAAATGTAGTTTCAAATCGTCTGCCGATAACTTATGATAATTGGTTGAATTCATAATTTGTACGTAATTTTCAGTGTATTTATCCTCATTTAGAAATTTAGGAGGCTCTAAAATGAAATATGGAAAAATTATGATAGCTTTCCATGTAATTCTAGAATTCTACCCAAGACTTGCATTCAAACGAATTTGCCGTGACCTCCAAAATTTATTATAAATTTAACCCTCATCTGATGCTTACTTGCGTACTGCCTGTTTCTTTTTAATTGGTTGTATTTTATACGCTCGAGGTGAATATTTTTCAAAGTGGATACTTACAGGACTCCATTTGGGGATCGACCAATAAAGTCTGCAACACTCTAGAAGTCTTATCACTAAATATCCGATAAATTCAAAGTTCTGGCCACTATTTCTTAATAAATTAATGAACACTATCACTCACGTTACCGGATCACACTGATTGTAGCCTAAATTTCGGTCGTTTTGTTACTAAAAACTTAAAAAAAGCAAATCCGCGGCGAATGCTAACATGTCTTCCGTAAAAATTAAATTAGTAAAAACAAATGAAAAATTATAAACATCCCAACTATTGTTCACAGCTGCCTTGGATTGGCTGCCTTGGACCGTTGTTTTATGCCTTGAACGTGTCCTATCCTTCCTCAATTGCTAATTAATAATCTATTGTGATATTTCTTCAGAGTTGTCTTGAATTTTGCAATATTAATGTGAATTTTTCATTCAATTATAATTCCTAGCCGAGTAATAAAGCTTGCCGCAATTCGAAAATTTGAATCAAATGGACATCTATCGGAGAGCAATAGAAACTGAAAACAAGTAGTTTGCTCGTTTGGTATACAGGTACCATGACAGATATTATTCCGTACAGCGACAGACTCACAGCGTAAAGGAGCATTGAGATTCACATACACTAGGCCGGAGCCGTAGATGTGGCAACGTCGCTTTGCTGTCAAATAGTGGGCCGGTTACCGTGGGCCGAACGGCGGGCATTCCGCGGAAAATTTAAATTGTTTTATAGTTTCAGAATAATTAATTATCACATTTTATATGTATTAGAGTTCATCTCGGTTGATAAATTAAGAAAAATACTTTTTGAAAAAATAAAAATGGTGAAAAATGCCAGTAGTATCAGTACAAAAATGTACATGTATTTAGATTTAGAGATTTTCCCTTCTATTGGACATATATTATTTCCATTAGATTTCCTCTTTTCAGTTTTGTCAGTCTGTATTTTGTCTTGAACTGTTTCAGTGTAATTATTAATAAAAGTATTTGCTACATTAACAACACTAATTCAAGCAGAATTTCATCAGTTTGGGGTTGATTACAAGAACAAATGTGTCTAAAACAAACTCATCTATATGTATATTGATGTATTCTTTTTCAATTTTCATTAAAACTGCTTTGTGCAATTGCCCAAAAACTTACTTTTATACCTATTGGCCTGAAATCAAAATTTTAACAATACCTATTGTGAATAAGGAAGAACTGTAATTTGAGCTGTATACTCTGATGGAAGGGTTACGCTTACCAACTATAAGCTGTATGTATTTAATATACCTATCAAATAATTTTGCCCTTCATGGTCTACCTATAATTTTTGTAATGACAAGAACATTTATACAGGCTGATATTTCATCAATTTGTAAAACAATGTACTTCTCCAAGAATAATAAACCATCTGCAACAGTTTTAATGTAAGGCATATTTTCTGTCAGGTGCAACTTTTAAAGAACTGCAAAGTTTTGAGGAATTTTTAGGAAGGTGCTTCCAATACAGGACATATTAGGGTGTTCAATTTTCCTCAAGACGAGCATTTCAAACAGAAGTGGGTGAAAGGTATTCCTCGTAAGGGCTGGTTATATGTGTAAGAATGAAGACAATACGTTACAAACATGTCCAAGGATAAGACCTATTTTAAAGCATAATATGGTACCTACAATGTTTTCGGGACCTCCGAAATATCACAGAAAGATACAGTTCTAATAAGAACACATCTGGGCACACCTACGAAAAGATTTGATAGTGAAGCGGAATCAAGACCAGCAAGAATGGCTTCTAAGTGACCTAATAGTGAATTTTTCTAGCTTATTAAGTGAAAATTTACGAAGTAAATTGAGTGTTCATTTAAGTGGAAGTGGTAGTGGTAACAGGAAACAGGTTGCGTTTATTTTTGTTTTGTAGTGTTTGACTACCGATGAACCAGACATCAGATGTAGGTGGTATTAGTATCAATGAATATAGACATTCCTTTAAATCAATAAATCATAATTTGTTGGTGATTTGAGTTAGATTTTACCACTGTCATTAAGAATATCCTGTTGGTCTCAAATAGAAAATATTTTGGCACACTATTTTCAAATAGGTTTTCTGTTGATTTAATGTTATAACCCTTTTCTGTGTCCAGCCAAAGAAAGTTTACAACTCTGTGAGAGAGAATAAGTTGCCAATTTTACCACCATCCTAAATATTCCTCAAAACTTTGCAGTTCTTTAAAAATTGCACCTGACAGAAAATATGCCTTACAATTAAACTATTGCAGAGGGTTTATTATTCAAGGAGAAGTAAATTGTTTCACAAATTGATGAAATATCAGTCTGTATAAATGTTCTTGTCATTACAAAAATTATAGGTAGAACATGAAGGAAAATTATTTGATAGGTATATTAAATACATACAGCTTATAGTTGGTAGGCGTAACCCTTCCATCAGAGTATACAGCTCAAATTACAGTCCTTATTCACAGTAGGTACTGTTAAAATTTTGATTTCAGGCCAATAGGTATAAAAGTAGGTTTTGGGGCAATTGTACAGAGCAGTTTTAATAAAAATTGCAAAACAATACATCAATATACATATAGATGAGGTTGTTTTAGACCACTTTTAGACACATTTGTTCATGTAATCAACCCCAAACTGAGGAAATTCTGCTTGAATTAATGTTGTCGATGTAGCAAATATTTTTATTAATAATTACACTGAAACAGTTCAAGACAAAATACAGACTGACAAACCTAAAAAGAGGAAATCTAATGGAAATAAGAAATGTCTAACAGAAGGGAAAATCTCTAAATCTAAATACATGTACATTTTTGTACTGATACTACTGGCATTTTTCACCATTCTTATTTTTTCAAAAAGTAATTTTCTTAATTTATCAACCGAGATGAACTCTAATACACATAAAATGTAATAATTATTCTGAAACTATAAAGCAATTTAAATTTTCGGCGGAATGCCCGCCGTTCGGCTCACGCATGGCCGACTTTATTCACTAGGCCGGAGCATTGAAATATGGCAAAACTGGTATCGGGCCGAGCTTTTGTTTGTTGTGAAGTCATTAGTGTAATCATCCAGAGTGAAAAATAAGATTGGAAGGTGATTTTCAATGTGTTTCTAATTATTTGCACAAACGAAACTATAAAGATAAAACGATGCCTGCAAAGTGTGTAGTACCAGGTTGTGCTAGCAATTAGTGCTTCCAATGAAGGACATAAACAGAAGTGGGTGAAAGGTATTCCTCATAAGGGCTGGTTATATTTATAAGAATAAAGACAATAATATACAAACATTTCAAAGGATAAGACCTATTTTAAAGCACAATGTGGTACCTACAATGTTTTCTGGACCTCCCAAATATCACAGAAAAAGACAGTTAATAGAACTCATCTGGGCATGCCAACGAGGGCATGCATCTGGGCATACCTACGAAAAGATTTGATAGTGAAAGGGAATCAAGACCAGCAAGAATGGCTTCACAGTGACCTAATAGTGAATTTTTCTAGCTCAAGTGACAATTTACAAACTAAATTGAGTGTTCATTTAAGTGGAAGTGGCAGCAGGAAACAGGTTGCGTTTATTTTTATTTTGTAGTGTCTGACTGTGATGAACCAGACATCAGATGTAAGTGGTATTAGTAGTAGTAGTAGTAGTAGTTCTAAAAAGTATTTTTCTTAATTTATTAAACCCAGATGAACTCTAATACATATAAAATGTAATAATTATTCTGAAACTATAGGCCAACTATTTGACAGCTAAGCCACGTTGCCACATCTAAGGCTCCGGCCTAGTGTAGAGTCAGCCATGGCTCACGGTAACCGGCCCACTATTTGACAGCTAAGCGACGTTGCCACATCTAAGGCTTCGGCCTAGTGTAGAGTCGGCCATGCCTATGTCCTATGTCTGTGCCTATGTTCTTCGTTTTGAGTGTCACCGAACACCAACAAAATCAAACGTCAAACCCCCACAAACACAAACATGTCACCCAGAATGAAAATTATAATAATAAAGTGTAAATAATGAACATTTGAGACAATGGCAACTCAAAAGCCAGGTGAATGGGCTAACACCTTGATTGTCCGATTTGAAGAACAAGTGAGTCTTCAGAAACATTATTGTTTTGATGTTTATTAAGCACGCCTTTCTGCCCACAATCTAATCAATATAGTATCATTCTATATTGAAATTTGGACACTATTGGAATACTATTATTTTTAGCTACCTATTCGTATTGGACAACATACAACAAATTCCAGCATTAATGAAGAAGAAAATAAAAACTGTATCATTCAAATATCAAGATTTAGATTTCCTTTGGTACTAGATGGATTTGTTAGGGTGCTAAAAAGAGTACACGAATTTGTAAGTCCATGTTTTACATTAACTTTTCACAGCTATCTAACATTTATTTTCCTTTCTTAACCTTATAACCCTAGAATGTAGAGTAAGCAATACTTAACCATGATGTTGCATGTTCCACCACGGCGTAACTCAAATTTCGATCACTATTTTAGTAGTGGAATGACCCAAAAGCCTGATGGCACTGTAACTTCTACAAACTTGTGGTTACTCAAATAATATCTTAAACAGCTTTATTCAATCCTACATGTACATGGTGATCCTCTAAATATATTGTGCAAACTCAATCCAAACCCAAACATATGGAAAGATTGGACTTAATATTTTTCTCTCAATTAAACCTTCAGAATAAACATAGTAAATGTATGGAATAAAATGTTAAGAGAAAGAAGAGAAATAAATATTTCACTTTTATGGTTTTTATCATGAAAACAAGTTGACAGGTGAACCATTAGGCTTACCATCTCATCTCATGTGTACACATTACCGATTAATCTTTGATCATGCCTGGGAGTAGGTATGACGTAACATTTTTGGCAAACATGAAACTAAAAAAAAATAATCACATCCAAAACCTGAAGATTCCAGGTAAAACCAAAAGAGGTTGTGATTCTCTGAGTTACACCAAGACCCATATAAAAAAAACAAAATATAGCATACATAATTGCATAGGTTAGAGATCTTCCACAATACAGAAAAACTGTGTTTGTGTTTGGGCAATCCTTTTTCATAAATTATTCACATATTTCCACTGTTTTTTTTTTCATAGTTAGAGGATTATGGTTTAGTTGCCCTAATAGCTGCCACGCATCCTTAACCCTTAACTGGTATAGTGCAAAAAAATTACACTCAACGTATGGCGGGGTCCGCTTAGACCTATAGAATTTTTGTGCAAAAAAGTGAAAACATCAGGTATGAATGTAAACAAATTTGTATTGTATTCTAATATTGCTGCTATAAAAACAAAAAAAAATCCATTCCAGACATCTGCATGGAAAAAATACAGGGTACATTTGAAAAGTAGTTGAAGGACAAACCTTTCAATGATAAATGCTAAAAAGTTTGTATTTGTTTCAAAAATGAACAAACCTTGCTTAAATATACAAAATGAGTTGAGAAACAAAAGAAAACAAACCCTTTTCAAGAAAATAAAAATTCTGACAAGTTTGGCAACATAAGTTTTTAGTTGTTACATCTGCTACAAATGCTTGTTTTTATACAATGATTTCTACAATAATATGCTTATGACATTTGTAGCACATGAGTCATTGTTCATTATCGTTATGTGGGCAAATATACGCTTAGAGGCTCTTCCAATATGCCTGTTTTGGTTTTCATTCTCTTCAGCAATGTTACCAACTCGACAAATAAGTGCTCTCACTTCAATAGTGGGGGCATCAGAAATGCCATCTTCACTAACAAATGAATCAAAAATCTGTTGTAACTCTTGTTGAGTCAGGTCTTTTACCACTGTTTGGTTAGCCATTACTTCTCACAAATGAGACACAGAAAAAATTATGTTTAAGGTATGACGGGGTCAATTTTGACCCAAGCGACGTGGATGACCTGACTGGGCGAAAGTTCGGCAGCAACTACAATGTGTAGGTGCTTTAATTGTTGTTCTAAGGGAATAGCTAGGTGGTGGGGTTGCTAGGTTGTTCTGTTTTTCTGTAATTTCATTAATTTTCGGCTGGAGTCAAAATTGACCCGCCATACCAGTTAAGGGTTAAGGCTTATTGTAGACCCCCAGACAACAGGATCAAATAGAGTCCCATCCTAAGTTCTTTGCAAAGTTTGAGATGCATTGGACTATGCTCTTCTGTCTTCCCTTCTGGCCTACATTCAGATAGGAGTTCCTACTTTCACTCAGGGCAGGACAGTGGAAGATAACATGCTCAGCTATTTCCTCTGTGTCACTACACTTCCTGCATAATGTGTTTGCCACTTCAATCCCTAGCTTTTGCAGGTGTGCACTGAACGTCCAGTGGCCAGTTATAAATCCAACCACCTTTCATAGTTCGTTCCTGCTTAGTCTGAGGGCATCTGCAGCATTGGAACACGAGGGTCCCCTCAGTCCACTGTTTTACCAATTTCTCTGTTCATAGTTTTACAGTTGAATATAAGAAATGAATCATTTTAGGGTACTGACATTTACTGGCATCCATGTAGACTTGGCTCCTTCTAGTTTAATAAAACAAACATTATATCAGTTGCAGCATTGAAGCTGGGAATAGTGATGTGAGTCAGAAAAGTTACCAGCCTATACCAGTGCCCTGTATCATTTATGAACTGCTAGAAAAGTCACTTTACAGCTGAATTGCCACAAAGTTTCTTGTTGATAGCTCACGATTGGACATTCAAGAGCAGCTCAAACATTCTGTTGTACTTGATTATCAGTTGCAATTACAGGATGCCCATTATGTATGAAATATAGCATATATCTCAGTAAATATGATTATATAAAATCAAATTTATCTGAATTCTGAATAATATCACAGTTGACTTCTGCCTGTGGTACCCAAATTACACAGTCGTACTCTAAATGCAGTCTGATTAATGCATTGTATAATCATATCACAGTTTCTATTTGAAAATGCTTAGAATTTCTAATAATACAGCCTAAAGCCTTTAGCGGGTTGCCCACAATGGCCTGATAGTGACTGTTAAATTTTAGTGTTGATTGCATATGTACTCCCAGGTCCTTACACTCAGACTTCCTATCAAAACTTGAATGATTTGTTGTATATATAAAATTAATTTGATTTATCCTCCTGATAAAAGTTATTATATGGCATTTGCTTACATTTAGGATCATCTTGTCCACAGTCATCAGCGCTCTTAATAATTTTAAAAACTTTGGGTTCATCTGCACACAGTAGGCTGTCAGAGGATTTTGTGCAGTCCGGCAAGTCATTTATAAAAATAGCAAACAAAAGATATCCTAAGTTACGTCCCTGGAGCACTCCTGAAGATGCCATAAAAGATTGTGAAAGACTTTTACCAACTTGGAAATGGTTTCTAGATCTGACGATTGTAGATAGTAAATCAATCGGAGCATTGTGATGCCCAAGAAATGGCACAGACAATGGAAGTGCGAAATAGACTTTCTGAGACATTTACTTTATAATATATATAATTAATGAATATTTTGTGATATGTCAGTTTCTGAGAATATGATAGGGTACAACTTTGGTGCAGCTTAACCAGTTAGCTCACAGGTATACAGCAGCGGTAGCGATACACTATTTATCGTTGTTCATTGTTACAGTACCAATCTCAATTAACTTCAAGTTGTACAACACGTCAACATGGTCAAGAGTTAGAAAAGAGCTATTATGAAAGCATTATTGTTATATTGGAAACATTGGAGAAATGTTTTAGCATCCAACCAAAAGACTCCATCACTCTCACAATGGAAGAAAATCAAAACTTAAAATGCTTGATGAAAGAGATTTGTACATTCTTGTATTGTAAAGGTGAGTTATTTGTTTGTCTAGGAATCTGAAATCACATCAAATATATTTATTGACAAATGTAACTACCTAGGTAATGACGAATGGTTGACAGTTTTTTTTTCCCTAGGAATGTCCGAGAGACTCTCTGTTAAATCTGCAGCAGGATCATTGTATTCTAACTGTTGTCTTTTCAGTACTCATTCCAGCAGTCTAGAGCGAGAGCGAGAGCCCTAAAATAGTTTGTACAAATGTACAGCAGTTCCACAGCTGGTGCTGAGTTAAAATCTATTGGTTCTAGCATAGGCTTCCCTTCCTCTTGTGCTTTACCGCGTTTCATTCGCAGACAACACGAAAGACTGACCAGTGACCATGTCCCTCTTCTACATTGTTTGCAGCCACAGTATATCCATGTTATAATACACAGTAGCGCAACTCTCCAGAATTATGGAGGGGTTCGCGCATCGTTCGTGAGATGTGCAGCACGGCGATCGGTCGATCGCCTGAATCGCCTGAATCGCCTGAATCGCCTGAATCGCCAATTGTCTCAGTCTTGTTCAGGCTATGAGAGTGAAGGTGGATACCGGGACGCGTGGAATCAAATGTTGCGCCGCTTTTATATAATAATAATATAATAATCAAAACTGAAGAAATTACGATTACTTTCTGTTGTCCAACTTATACGAATACAATCTTAATTTTTTTTTACACAAAATTATTATCACATCCCCTTCTTACCTCAAAGATAAATTTAAGCTTGGCAAACTATTTTTCAGCTATTAATTTTTCTGATGCATTGGCATTACCAATATTTTTTCCACCAAAAAAGCAATGTTTATCAAGACAGGATTCTTGTTTATTCATTTTTTAACAGTGAACAAAAATTACTTTACTCAAAATTCATCGCGCCAACTATGTGTCAGCCTACGAAATTTTCAGCCCAAATGATATTGCTGCGATGAACAAAAAACCAATTCGTATGAGTTTCATGAGTTTCTCGAAAACATTTTGACGGTTGTTGCATCTAAAATTTGGTAAGTTTAATTGGAGAAAAAATCAATAATCGTCGATATATTTTATTTAGCGCCGAAATAGTTTCTGTGATGTTACATCACTTTGGCCGTATACCTATGGCTGACACCAATATCACACTGATTAATGAAAGATATGGTAGAGGCTTAGGTATATTGTAAGGTAATATTTGAGTTTCAACTGATAGATTGCTTAAACAAACTTTTTTAGAAGTGAGATACTTGTTTAATTCAATCTCCTTTCTGTATCCGCCCGTATAATCTATATCTAAGTACCTATCTAAAAATTAAGATCGTTCATTTTCTTTCAGATATCTGTACCTGTATCGCAGTATTTTATTCCGCCCACCAAGTCCATAAAAATATTCGAGAAGACAGCTGACACATTATTGACAGTTTACTTTGCTTTGGACCCATTTGTATATGTACTACAAAATTATTTTGAGGGAAGAATCACTTTCAATTGTTGTTTCTTCAAAAAATCTACGAGTAGTCTCTCCAGCAATACAAATGACACTGAAATGGTTTGTTTGTAAGCCAAATACTTACATATTTCGGACACAGCTGAGCTGAGATATGTAGTTTAGCTTAAAGTTTACCACACCAAAGATTAAACTAAGGATCAAACATCTTATTAAAATATTCCATTACCCAAGAAGATGCGCACACATCGTATTCATATATGCACGACTGTGCTCACAGATTATTATTAAAACCACGAATTTACTACTAAAATGATTTTTAGACTACCTACCATTAAATTACATTTACAATTAAATTTTAAGCATGACTTACAGCCACTTATTTATTAGCTTTCCTAATAATTTCTCACTATTTCCTCACAGCACATAAAGTTCTAAAGATCTTTCGCGACATATAACAAAATGAATCTGATCATGCAGTCCAACATTATGAAATTTTAAGCAGAAAGTCAAGTCCAACGTGCTAATTTCAAAAATATATCATCTTCCTCTATGAACATTGATCCTTTTCTTCAATACGCCTATACATATGTAATATACAAATACAGAAGGAAGGATAGCCTTCGTAAACTAGATAAAAAACAGTTTTGCACTTTTTTATGAATAACGACCAGTTTAGTATTGTATATAGTTATTGCAACACAATTGCGCTTCTTCATTCAATTACTCATCAGTATTGCTAAGCCGACCCTGTGCTCAAAAAGTGAACGCCAATACTCGCGGCTAGTGCTGAGGAACGTGGGGTTATGAGAGGTCATTTTCCCCCCCGATTCTCAGGTGTTCCATCAGACCACTATGTTTTACAAGGAAACACATTGGTGCCTGTAACTGATTTCTGCTCAAAGAAAGCTTCAGCTCTTTACTGGTTTTGGGCTTTGATGAATGCTTTTCCATGGCTACGTCCAAGCATCAAATCCCAATATTATTAGCGCTATTCCCTGATTTGGTGTCTAACTGTGCTTTTGGGCACCCTAAGGCAGGTTCTGTGCCAATGTACGAGGTAGATTGCAAGTGCATCTGCGTTTCCCTCACCAACTATACTAGAGTGTCCTGGCACCCATTCCATTGTTACTTTATTGTGTTGTGCCAGCTTATCTAGTTCTTGTTGTTCTCGTTTCCAGACTAGTGTAAAAATATTAACTTTGTTGGCCAAATAATCTTCAAGCACAATTTCCAGCTGCATTAGCACAGACAGAGCTACAGCGCGAACATGTACTTGCCCTTACGAATTTAGTACTGTATTACTGGTTAAACAATACATACGTACCTACGGATGATTTCGTCTAATCTAGGAAATGTATGTTTTTTTTTTTAGATATGCCATGTGACAATCCACATGCACAATCAATAAGAATACTGGCTAGTAAAGTTCTGTCGGCCTTAAGTGTTAATTTTTTTAATGCCGTTTTCAACCGAATTTCTTCGAAACTCCAAGAGCTGTCATCTTGTCCAGACGAAAATCCAGACTTTAGTGACATTGAGTTAATCCAACATATAAACGTGGATGTCTTGAAGTTGATAAAAATTTTCATCGAAGCTATTTCTAAGTTCAGGCTACTAAAAAAATCGGCACAACTGGTACTGGTTAACTCATTGGAAAAATCAGTCTGGAACTGGATGGAGCATTATCCATACGAATTCGCAGAATTGGAAAGGAATTCCAACGAAGAAATGTCTGCATGCTCAGATCAGCTATTCGATATTTTAGATGCATTTGGTGATAACAAAAAAGGAAGATCAGCAGTATGGTCCTTGCAGATGATGCTACTTGTGTTGGCGCCGGTAAGAAAAGTTGAACATATAATAAACATATTCGCCTTAGCTTATCTTTGTAACGCTGCCATGGTTACCCGATAATCTATTTTAGTACTCCCTCAAATGATCAAAGAGTCTCAATAACATCCGTGACGAGACAGGTGCTTATTATTTATACTCCATTTAACAGGCAGGAAATTAGCGAATGTTTATAGGTACACAAAATAAACTGAGACGGTAAGAGTCAACCTACGGTTAAAAAACACCTTATAAGAGTTTCATTGCTGCAGCAGAAAATATCAACTCTACTTGCTCTTTTACCGACATTGCACATTACATGAAATGGAGACAATAACAACAAATTAGTCATCGGGAGGGTTGAATAGAGCAACGTGTTACCGCGATGTCGAGTACGTACATTGGGGATTTGTAAACAAATTTTCTTAATAGGGACATTCAAATAACGCACACAAAAATGTAGCAGCAGCATAATTTCTACGTATCCCTAAATTTGATATGTTGAATCAGTTCAGTGGTATATCATTATGTATATCTCTTTCCGGATAGAAATCCTCTTCTTTGTACCACAAATACTTGACAAAACGGCATTGGACTTTCAATATTATGAGCATGACTATAATAAGCATCTCATCCCTTCTACTCCGATGTATTTTTCGACGCTGAATGCGAATCCGACAACAAAAAATTACAACTTTTAGACGTGTTGGGTGTTTTTTTTTGGCGTCGTATTCGGCATCGAAAAATACATCAGAGTAGCTGAGTCGGAGTGCAATAGAGCAATACTCAAAGACGGTCTAACAAAAGAAAAGCATGTATATCAAAACTAGAGTTGTTGGATCATTAAACTGTCTACTATTTCTCTGTAAGCTGTAAGCATATTTATGAGATTTACAAATGCCAGCTTGTCAGTGTGTTGCTATTTTTAGTATTGTATGACTTGTGTTATTGCTTAGGCATATTTAGCACCAATAAATAGATTAAACTCCCAAATGTCTGCATGTGTTTACTCGTCGAAGCTTATTGCCTCCAATTTCAAGGTCAATACATATTAGTTCAATTCCATATGTGAACGTCATCAAGCAACACTTATACATTCAAAGACATATTACTTATACCACTGATGTATAAGGTCTAAATCTATTTGCAGTTTTATCATCTACTGTATTAATACTTAAGGTCAACAGCATATCAGCTTAGAGCAAATACTCACATTGCAGATTATTTACTGTCTCGTTGGTATATGGTGTTCTGTTTATCTTTTTTTTTTACTGACTTGGAGTCTGTCAGTGGGTCAGGCGAAAAAAGTCGTTAATTTCTGCAATTTTTGTAGCAGTTTGCGTAGTTTGTGGTCGATTTCGACCAGAACTACGTAATTTTCAACTCGTTCAAAACAGTCTTTAAACATCTTATGCGACTAACCATCTCAAAAGTTTCGATTGGTGGTTAACCCAACGGAACACAACATTCCATCGCATATCTTGCTCAACTTTCATTTTTCCCATGGCTTTCAGAAAACACTGATATTTGTGTAATAATTTTCTAACACCAAACGTTAAATCAAAGGCTATTTGAGCAAATATATTGAGGATAAGGCTTTCGTGTCTTATTTTTCGTTATGAAATTGTACGTTTGGTAGAAGTTGCAGGACCAGTCTCGTTATTGATATCGATATATCCTCGTATTTAGACGTTGCCGTTTTGCTATCTTGCAAATGTTCCATCTGAAACCATGATACAACTATAACGGGCTTTTGAATTATAAACTGCATATTCTGATTACAGGATATCTTACAAGACCTATTGAATGCAGAGTCTGGAGGAGCGCCACTGTCTCCGCATCATAACAAGAAAAAAGCTTTCTTAGACAATATCAAGAGATGTCTTGGCCCACATAGTAGTAGCAAGCAGCTATCGGAAGCAGCTGCCGTTACTTGTGTCAAGTTATGTAAGGCTTCCACATACATAAATATTCTTGACACCATAAACAGTCCAGTTGTTGCTTTGGTACAAAGTGTCATAGATGATTTAAAGGTGAGCTAACCTTATTTGAATAAGCAGTGTTTGGTGTATTAAGCTTACAATTAGAACTTGCCTGCTTTACGTTTGTTGGACTGGACTGTATTGAATCTAACTATACATTCGCATAATATAGGTGCTTAAAAAAGATTCCATAATCAACGATTTCTTAGGAAGCTAATTCACAGAAGAAAGGTGCTTCCACAGCTGCTGTCAATCAGTATTACTTATTCTTGATTGAATTTATTTTTGTGCTACAAAGGTGACCGAAACGATATTAATAAGTGTATATTTCGACATAATTATGTGGTCTTAATGATGGGCCTACTGGCGCGATGAATCAACGTGACATCCATGAGATAAGTTTTTTATAAACTATATCCAATTAGGCTTGCTCAAACTTTAGTGAGACTTGAGTATTTTGGAACAACTTAACCTCTATGTGCACCTCTAAATTAAAGAGCCGACTGGATAAAGGACGTAGGTAAAATTATGCTCTAATTTGTGTTATCTTCATGAAGGATGAGGTTAAGTGACATTATTTTTACGTAGCACTGACTTGGGCTTGGAAATATTAGAAATACAGATAAATCCGAACCCCTAAAGGAAGTATGTGAAGCTTTAAATATAAGTAATGGATGAAGGAGATAAGTAACCGCGCTTACAGATTTCATTAGGTGAAATATTCAAATACTTGGTTTATCCCAAACATACATACATACACACCTACCTGCTTGTCACATATTTATACAAGCTTAAGTTTTTTTGATATTCCCTATTTAATTAATCACGTTAAGGTGTCGGTTTTGAATCTGAATTATAATGTTATCAAGAACTAGGTTCTGTGATACAAGCTCAGTCACATGATTTAATTGCTTTTTATACCCAACCCCCTTTATGTTTTCTACACATGGATGAAGGAAGTGAATGCGGTATTTTTGAAATTTTGTTTTTTACTTCCCACACCGATAGGTGAGGGGAGTATTGTGATCGCGAAAATTTTCGATTTTGAGATAATACACTTTTTGGGCGTTTCATGATGTCTACATAACGAAAATCCATGTCACTCATTTCCGTCGGTCTGTCTGTCGGTCTGTCTGTCTGTCGGTCTGTCTGTCTGTCTGTCTGTCTGTCTGTCTGTCGGTCTGTCTGTACGCGTTTTTGTGTCCTCGTAATCTCAGTAACCGCTGCATGGATTGTGATGAAATTTGGGCAGCGATATGCTGGGGGGTCGTAGTAGGTAATGTTCTTATAATTTTGAAAATCGGTGCAGGGGCGGCGGAGTAATTAGCAAAAAACAAAAAAAATTAAATATTCCTCAAACTTCGTTTTTAGGCGTTTTAGAGGTTCCTGATCATTTTTTACTTTTTTTTGGGTGGGGGTGAAATTGGGGTGGTTGGGGGGTGGGGGGTTGTAAAATTGAAAAATTTGTTGCTTTCATAATAGACTGCCCACTGACCCATGAAGGAAGACCTAGCAACATAAATAACTTTTTTAGGTCCATCCGAACATTGCCTTGCCTATTACAGAAACCAAAGGACTTAGAATTTTTTCTGGTGTAAACATACGAGAGTATTGCTTTAGATCCTTCTATATTGTGTTACAAGGAAACTGTTGAATTGATGTTAATGAAATTTTGACACAGTATTACTACCGTGGCGAGGATGGAAAACGCGTATGGTTTTTATAAATCGTGCCAGTGGCGGCGCGACAAATAATAAAAAAAAGTAAAAATATAAAAACAGCTCAAACTTCGTTTTTAAGCGTTTTAGAGGTTCCTGATCATTTTCTGCGTTTTTTTTGGGTGGGGTGAAATTTGGGTGGTTAGGGGGTGGGGGGTTGAAAAACTGAGAAATGTCTTGTATTCATAATAGGGTGTAGGGTAGGGGCTCTGAAGGAAGACCTAGCGACATAAATCAACTTTTTAGGTCCATCCGAACATTGCCTAGCGTATTACGGAAACTAAGGGACTTAGAATTTTCTGTATACATACATACGAGTATTTATTGCTTTAGATCTTTTTGTATTTTGTAACGTGGACACTATTACATTGATTCTAATTAAATTTTGACACAGTATTATTACCGTGGTGAGGATGGAAAACGCGTGTGTTTGTTAAATATCGTGTCAGTGGCAGCGTGTATAGCAATAATCAAAAAACTAAAAGTATGAAAACAACTCAAACTTCGTTTTTAGATGTTTTAGGCTGTCCATTGACCTCTGAAGGAAATACTTAGCGGCATAAGACAATTTTAGGGGAGGGAAGGCTGCCGATGATTTGGTTGCAAGGAGATCTCAGACTAAAGCTTCATGCCATGGGAAAATAATAAACTGATATCACAGTAATGTGTGGGAAGTACTGAGTCAATCAACTTGACTCCATTTTTTGTAAACGTTATAATTTTTATATTACATATGAAGTTCATTCCTCATTTTAGTCTAATGACATGCAAAGGTTAAAGAAAATTGATACACAAGTAAATACTAAAACAGGTTATTCAAAAAAAAAAGTTTAAACCGGGTTTTGTCTGTTTGTGTTTCATATCTCCTTCAGCCACTGGACTCTTCATTTAACTTACCACCAACGAGTTTAAAGTTTTTAAATTTTTAATTTATTACAGGGTCTTCTATTCAACCCACACAAGCCTTTTTCAAGAGGCCAGAACTGTTTGAATCAAGATATGGATTTGATGATTGACTGTTTTGTATCGATATTCAAGATCAAACCTCTGAACAACGAGGCACTAAATATTTGCCTTAACTTGAATTCTCCTGCCAACTTTCATTTTGTTTTGGTGAGATCGTTATATAGAATAGTGACGCAATCAAGGCTTCATTGGTGGCCTCACATTGATTTAATATACGACAAATCGTCTGAATTACGAGCCATGTTTACAGATACGCTGAATAAGGTATCGCAAGGTTATATCTCTCACACACCCCTACGTATGATACAGATTACGCTTAAAGGAAAAGACTGCCAAGGGAAATATAGAGATAGAGCTGAAGAAGGACCTGGATATAGAAATTTATTACTTTATATGGTTAGATTAGTTCATGCAGATCCGATGCTAATGTTAAATAATCATGGTAAAGCAGGACACGAAATACAAAGTTCCACGCTAGAACTGATCAATGGACTAGTCTCGCTAGTTCATCAACCTACGATGCCAGAAGTGGCTCAAGAAGCTATGGAAGCATTGTTAGTTCTCCATCACCCTGAAAAAATCGAAATGTGGAACCCCGAAGCACCGATTAATACCTTTTGGGATGTGAGCTCCCAAGTGATGTTTTCAATTTCGCAAAAGTTGATACAACACCAGATTATGAACTATACCGAAATTTTAAAATGGTTGAAAGAGATACTAATCTGCAGAAATGCATTTTTGTCGAAACATAAAGAATATGCCAATTTAGGTAGTTCTATTGCCATTTGTAAACAAGCTCATATAAAACTGGAAGTTGTATTCTTCATGTATCTTTGGAGTATTGATGTCGATGCGATCTTGGTTGCTATGAGTTGTTTTGCATTATTATGCCAAGAAGCTGAAATCAGGTGTGGATCTGACGAAATTACTGTTACATCTCTAGTTCCGAACTATTATGTTTACCAGGAATTAGCTCAAGCTTCCACAGTGCTAGCAACAGGTAAATTTATACTAAATTATATTAGATTCTAACCAATTTGACCCGGCAAAGAAAACAAATATTTCGGAAATAGTATATTTATAATTATAGTATAATCTCCTTTCATGTCTATACACGTTTCGATACCCCTTTCTCCTCAAATTAACCATAAACTGCCGACCTCACTTTTTCATCGTTGGAAAATATTTGATCACTGTACGTACGTACGTACGTACTTTCTTACTTACTTTCTTTTCGTACTTACTATCTTAAAAACAAGCAGACTCACCCAGAGTAGAATTTCGTTCGGCTTTTCTACCTGTTAGCTGTTAGTTGAGCTGAGGCCTTTGAAATGAAAGTAGGTATTGTACACAACGATGGACAAACAAATACGAGTCGTCCGCCAAACTTAAAATACTTGCTTTATAAATTGTGTACTTTCTAATAAAGGCCAAAGGGATATGATTTAAACAACAACCGCCTTCTGTAGGTCAGGCTGATCCGGATACTTAGTGGACCACCCTCGTAGACTTTGAGTAATTTGGAAATATATAAGCATAACTGAGATACCGCAGCGCAGCGCAGCGCAACTGGCTCTCAAGTGCTTTAAGCTAAAGACAAGCTCAGCATTGGATTGGTAGCAGGCACCCGTGAGTGCATGTACCGCTTGGTAGCGGTAGCGGTAGCGGACGAAGGGGCATTCATAGTCCAAAAGCTATAATATTTCAGCGGACCGATTGCGATTGGTAAAAAGGCCTGCTGCCGAGACTAAAACCCGGGGCCCAGGGCGCGGGGCCCGAGCCTCTTTGTGTTTTGCCCTCCGCCTTCGCCTCCGCAGCCTATGACAACACTGTTAAGCAAGCGCACGCACCGACAAAGCTTTTAAGGCTGCGATGATACTTCTGGCTGTTCAATAGTCAAGTGAGGAGGTAGCTAAATACTACCTGTCATGTCTAGGCAATGCGACTAGTGCTGTTACTGTTACTGGACAGTGGACACCTCTAAGGAAGGAAACACCACTACAATATGATATATGAGGTTAAGTGATACGCTCCTGTGCGATCGACCATCGACCAGCTGTCTTATCAATGCTATTATCCATTGTAGGAGTATGCTGGACATCCATGACCACATGACCAGGACCAGATTAAGGTGAATCCCCGCTGAGATGTATCGTCACCTTTTTTCGCTAGATTGGGACGCGGACGGTTAAACGTTAAACGCTCAACGCTGAGGGATCCTTGCAAGCATGTACAAAGGATACAATGCGGCCTAAGTGCTAATATCTTCTAGAAGTATAAATTCCCAAAATTTTCAGATACGGCTGTTTAAAGTGCGTTTTTTAAAATACCTATGCCTCGTGTTCGGCGTCCGAAATGCGACACACATAAACTTTGTGCGCACACTTTAGATGTATTCACGTCTTCACGAGAACTCCAACAAACCCGATATTCTATTTTCGTATGCTTCACGCCTTCAAGTAAAACAATGTATTTTGTTTAGTTGCTTAATGCACTGCTCTTAGCACAAGTGTTGAGAATCATGCTCAAAATTATTTGGTCATCGTCATTAGTTTACCTATCGTTTTCTGCTAGACTAACCCGGGCCAGCGCAGCGTGACGTTTGTAGCGAACAATTCAATACTTTCATCTACTATGCATTTAATACAACATTTGTCTTACAAGCATCCTCCAGTGGAGAAACAAGACTTTGTTTCCCAGATATCAATGGTAAGTTAACAAGGACAAAATCATCCTTATATATGAACAGTTTGCAAGACGACGAATCATAAATCTAAAGATCAGTGTTACAATTGAATAATTATCGCTACCGAATTAAAAAATATATTAATCTATTTTCCTACCACATTAAAATAAGCATTAATGAGAGTGTGCCTTTTAAGAGTTTTTCTTTCTTTTTGGAATATCTTTCTAAAACTAGAACATTTGATGGCGTAAACTCAGGTTGCTCCCTACATACTGCAAGTTGCAAAACCATCTTGAGTAAAAATGCGACCACCAACGAACTCCTGCTCTTCATCTTCGTTTTCAAGCAAGTTCCCTTAGTTTGTTCAAGGCAGCTATTTGTTCTACAAGAAGCTCTTGTTCAGATAGATATATACGAGGATAATATCAGTATATAACGGGACTGGAGCCGTAACTTTTTTTAAGGTCAGATTTTATAACGCACAAAATGAAACATGAAAGCCTTTCATGTACTTTCATGTCAAATAAGCTTTGATTTAACGTTTGACGTTAGCTAGTAGTTAATTACTAATATGTCGGTTTTTTGCGTATCTATCGAAAAAAATTACAAGTATATCAAAGGTATGCTATAAAGGTTTGTCTTCGTTGGATAAAACACCAATTGAAACTTTTAGAATCATTATTAGCCAACATCCAGATGCTAGTTTATCACGATGTTGAGGTTTTGAGTGGCTAAGAAATTTCAAGTATCCCTTGAGTAATACTTACGAGATACTTGAGAAACGACTACGAATACGAACCTGAAACATAGATTGACTGCTATTTAAGCTGACGCTGTTATTATTGTTCCCAGGTCGAACAGCATTGCAGAAAAGAATAATGGTACTTTTAAGAAAAATTGAGCATTGTGTAAATGGGGTTCAGCCAGCTTGGGAAGAAACCTTCATGAATTGGAATCAAGTTTGTAAAAGCTTATCTTCTTATCCTAAAACTAGGGCAGAAGAAGGTCAAATAGAGCCATTCCATCGTTCAGTAGGAAAGCGGAGAGCTTCTCACCAAAACTCGGAACATGAACTTGAGGTAACGAAATAGATTATTTGTGATAAACTACAAATCACAAATTACCAGCATTCCGCCTTTTTTGACTTATTTCCTTCGTTCTGATTGCCTGTCACTAAACTCACTCGCTAAAACTTTTGTTCATAAATGAGCAGATCGCGAAGGCAAACCCTAAATACCAGAGTACCGCGGCTGCTGTGAAAAGGCTATGTTAAGTACATTCTGGGAATCATATTATGTCATATATGCGTTTTGTTTTCGCGATTACATAAAAGTTGTATCAGATTCAGCTACTTTTGCTGCGCAGCACATAAAAAAACAGCGCAGCATGATGTTGGTTGCAGTAATTGCACCAAGTGAAAAATTGATTTTTCTACATGTCATCCGGGTCAGTATAGAACAGGGAGAAAATAAAACAGCTAATTGAAGTTGTGGAATTAAACGAATGCCTGCGGAATCCGAAAAGTCAGAATTGTTTTAACAAAACTATACGACAGGCAGCTTTGTCAAAAATTTCGTTGGAGCTCAACATCCCTGATGAAGAAAAAAAAAAGAGGTACATAGACTGAGAGCTCAATACTCAAAAGAACGGGCCAAAATGAAAAGTTTCAGATCTGGTTGTGAAGCAGATGACGTATATATAAATAGGAATTTTTTGACATGCTGCAATTCACGTTTCGTTTTTTATCCATTCCCTCACTCAGACTCTAGTTTTTTTGTTTCTCTTTTTTTTATATATACTCTAAATGCAACTATTTTGAAAACCCGCGCACACACACGACTGCTGTCTAAAACATACACGAACAAACTCCGTGTTGGAGCTGCAAGCAACAAGCAACCACAGTATGTTGTTAAAAGTAACATGTAGTGCGAACACCTGTGCAGCTTCTAGTCTCCACCTGCAACTTTTGCAACTTTTGTGGGCAGCTGCAGCTTAAACACTGCGCCCTTCGCGTTACTTTTGGCTGGTGTGCGAACACTTCGTGCAACTTTTGCGGCCGCTGCAAAAAAACTGCGCAGCAAAACTAGTAGTGTCTGAATACTACCTTTATATTTCCCCCGACAAATAGTCGCTTCTTTCAGGAACAAATAAATGAATGGGCAAACATGACCGGATTCCTGTGTGCATTGGGTGGAGTTTGTTTGCAGAGGAAATCACCATGTAAACCAACAATAGCCAGTTCACATTCCAGCCTATCTTCCATGACAATAAACTCCATAGGGAGCGGGACACTTATAACCGATTCCCAGCCTAGTACTAGCACTAGTAGGAAATCTAACACACTGCAAAGTCAACCTGCGCAACAGGATCAAAGGCAGTATTGTCCAGTTACTTCGTAAGTAAATGTCTATAATGCTTAACACACTGTTTCAAGTAGTCAGAATTGAATACATCGTTGGGTATTGGGAGACTAGTGCTGTAACTTCTTCTTCAACGGTAGCATTTTATAACACATAAAATGAAACGTGAATAACCGGTAAAAGGAAAAACCAGCGTATTCCGGTTTATTTGAATATATCCTGCAAATTATATAGCACCGATGAACCATTTTTGTAGGATTTTTCACACTTTTCACCACTAAATTCACTCAATTTCAGATAAAAGTAAAACGCAGATGAAGCTTTGTCAAGCTGTCAACGGTGTCAACTGGCACCTTTCACTTGCTGGCGTGCTGGCGTTGGCGCCTTGAATTTCCGTTCGAATGAACGTAGCGTACTACGTTGTGCCGAATGTCTCAGGGTAATCGTGAAATCTGGGGAATTTTGTGGGGTATGCATAGATGGTCATTGATGGTTTTCCTTAGTTCTTGCGACCCCAGCCTATCAAAAGTATCCTGTGGCTCATCAAAACATCAACATTGCAATACCTTTTAGGGGGGATTTGTATATGTATGCAATGAGCTGAAATGTAAACGGATATGTCTATTTGATTTAATAGTCGGTGGTTTTACCCAGCGCTGTTATTGAATTACTGACCAAACGGTATACGAAATATTCCAGAGTGTCCAGAAAAGCTAAATTAGTAGATTTTCTATAAACTAAACTGTAGAAAACCCGTTTCCGTATACAATCTGTATCACGTGTTTTTTTTTTTCAGATTTGTAGACCTTTTACTCCGCTTACTTGTATGCAATAACGAAAAATTTGGAGCCCAGATCCAGAAGCATATTAAAGAACTAGTTGGCAACGAAATGTCAGCAGCGCTATATCCCATACTATTCGAACAGATTAAATCGATTATAGATAAATTTTTTGATCAGCAAGGACAGGTCGTTGTGAATGAGGTTAATACTCAATTCATAGAACATATAATTTTTATAATGAAGAATATACTAGATGGCACGAAAAATGATCCTCCTTCAGAACACCTGGGAGTGACAAGCATCGAAGGAATGATGTTAGCCATAGTCCGATATGTTCGACATTTGGACATGACTGTCCATGCTATCCATATAAAAACAAAACTGTGCCAGTTAGTAGAGGCTATGATGAATAGGCGTGATGATTTGTCTTTCCGCCAAGAAATGAAGTTTAGGAATAAGCTTGTCGAATATCTAACCGACTGGGTGATGGGTACGTCTCATCAAATCGCTCCTCCCAGTTCTGGTGATGTTTCCGCTATTACAAGGGATCTAGATCAGGCCTGTATGGAAGCTGTCGCTGCTTTGCTCAGAGGATTACCATTGCAACCAGAGGAGTCTGACAGAGGAGATTTGATGGAGGCAAAAAGTCAGCTTTTTCTCAAGTACTTCACTCTCTTTATGAATCTACTGAACGATTGTTCTGATGGGACCGAAGTAGTAGATAAAGAAATTGGTAAGCAGAAAGTGTATACAGGAAAAATGAGCACCTTACGAAATGCCACCATTCAGGCGATGTCCAATTTATTATCGGCTAACATAGATAGTGGATTGATGCATTCCATAGACTTAGGTTATAACAAAGATCTACAAACCAGGGCAGCATTCATGGAAGTATTAACAAAAATACTACAGCAAGGCACAGAATTTGATACTCTTGCCGAAACGGTACTAGCAGATAGATTCGAACAGCTGGTACAACTGGTAACGATGATCAGCGATAAGGGAGAGCTACCCATAGCTGTGGCTTTAGCAAACGTCGTGACGACATGTCAAATGGACGAGCTTGCTAAAGTATTTGTCAGCTTATTCGACGCCAAACATTTACTGTCTCCTCTACTTTGGAACATGTTTTATCGAGAAGTAGAAGTATCGGACTGTATGCAGACACTTTTTCGTGGAAATTCATTGGGGAGCAAGATAATGGCATTTTGCTTCAAAATATATGGCACAAATTATTTGCAAGCACTTTTGGAGCCACTCGTAGGCCCTCTTGTTGATTATCCAGTATGCAGTTTTGAAGTTGATCCTGCTAGGTAAGTTAACAACGCCAACAACGGTGATTATTTAAAGCACATGTAAAACAATTTATTGCTCTATGTATTCAAGAGTGGATTGAATAAAAATGAAACATGTGGTTTTGGTAACTTCTGAAGGCCTTCCAACACCCAAGAAACGCATCGTATCTGTTTTGGTGAAATTGATCGATGCATCATCCAGACTCTTTAGTTTTGAGAACATTAATCAGTCACAGCCATCTAATATATTAGAAATCCAATTGTGATTCAACTTTATATAGACAGCATAAACGATAACAACGAATAAAACCATTCGTTCAAAAAATTCTATATGCCAAATACACTGGACGTGTGACCATATGTACTTGACTCACGTCATAGCAAAAAAAAAATATCAACATACTCGGAAGTTAGACAAATGAATAAAGTCGTGATACAATTCCAGACATCAAGGTCTGGGCAACTTTTATCGTCAAGCTTTGGTTCGTTGAATCTCAAGATTATGTTCTACAGCAAAACGCGATAATTGAGGATGCATACTTTTTTTTGTTATTTTTCAGGCTTGAACCGAATGAAGATATCGAAGAAAATCGTCAGAACCTGATAGCTCTAACTCAAAGGGTGTTTGATGCAATCGTAAATTCGGCAGAAAAATTTCCACCCCAGTTAAGATCGATGTGCCATTGTCTTTATCAAGTTCTGAGCAAAAGATTTCCACAGTTTCCGCAGAATAATATCGGAGCAGTAGGGACAGTGATATTCCTTAGATTCATCAACCCAGCAATAGTATCGCCTCAAGAAATGGGAATTGTTAGCAAACAAGTGCCAGCATCTGTAAAAAGAGGTCTAATGCTAATGTCGAAAATACTTCAAAACATTGCCAATCATGTGGAGTTTAGCAAGGAACAACATATGTTGCCATTCAATGATTTTTTAAGATCGCATTTTGAAATTGGACGAAGATTTTTCATTCAGATAGCTTCAGATTGCGAAACAGTAGATCAGACATCCCACTCGTCTTATATTTCAGATTCTAATGTTCTCGCTCTTCATAGATTGTTATGGAACCACCAGGAAAAAATTGGAGATTATTTGTCAAGTAGCAGAGGTCACAAGGCCGTTGGGAGGAGACCTTTTGATAAAATGGCCACGCTGTTGGCATACTTAGGGCCACCTGAACATAAACCCGTAGACTCACAGTAAGTTATATTTTTAATTTTATATACAGGGTTTCCGGATATTCGACCGACCACCGACAATGCTTGACACGTGATAGACCTCACATTTTTATAAAAAAATTGAGATAGGAACATGAACCCTTAAAATGTTTAATTTCCAACATTTTCAAAGTTCTACTTTTATTTTCGTTTTATCTAAAGTATTCAGCAATACAATGGCACAACAATCTAATTACGTATAGGGTTTTTTTAAGGCGAGAAATCCAAACTCGATCAACGTTTTGTTATGAATAGAGGGCGCCACCTATGAAACATCGGACTCCTTTAAATTAACAAAACATTTTTCTGGTTTATTGAATCAATCTGAATATTATAAAAATCGTTTCCTCAATATGTTTTACGTAAAAAAGTATACTTTGTTTAAGCCCCTAGAGGTAATCGTTTTCGAGATAACCTTTATTGAAATTTCCAAGGCACCTCAATTAGTCGTAAAATGTAAACAATCGAAAATTGATATTTTGGTTATCAAATATTTGTTTTTATGTGGGTGTGTGATAACTGTATTCAATAAAAATGCACCGAAGACAATCTGTAGATTATCAGAAATTATATTTCAGCATTTATGCTATGCTTCATACCACATTATTTGCTGGTAATTTAATATTGCGTTTTTATACGACAAGCAGCAATCGGTTTAGGAATAAATCTAACCGACATTCCCATAATGTTAGTTGTTTTTTATATTTTAGCTTAATGTTTTCACCATATCCAAGATGGAGCTCCATAGATATGTCATCGACAAATTTTGAAGAAATTATGGTCAAACACAACATGCATGAGAAAGAAGAATTCAAATCCATAAAATCTTTAAACATCTTTTACCAGGCTGGAACAAGCAAAGCAGGTTTTCCTGTATTTTATTATATCGCCAGGCGATACAAGTAATTAACACATACATATTTTCATTTGAGTAGATATAAAAATAATAAAAGACGGAGAAAAATTAATCACTTTCTTATATACCTGTCGCATAATCAAATAGGAAATATTTCATAATATCAATGGCAATGGCTAATGCCTTGCTAAAGATTTATTTTAAACGGTAGTTTGCTTGACATGCTCACAGAGAGTGATTAATTTCTATGTTAACAAACAAGGTGATTATCTAAAAAAAAAACACTCATCGGGTGACCGTAATGTTGCACACGTCAGAAGGTAGAGATTATTTGAACTTGACAAAAAAAACTATTGCCCAAATTCTCCTATATTTTTAATATGCAGGGTGGTCTAATAAGCGCGCGGTGCTCTTTAGCGGCCTTACCGTTTAAATTAGAAGAAAATGTATCGAATAAAATACGTTTCTTTTCAATTGGTCTGCTTGCAGAAAATAATTTCAAAGATAGCGCACATCCGGATATACCGGAAGTAGGTAACAACTTGCTCATTTAAATAGAACACCCTGTATATTATTACATTTTTGTATTCAACATTGATTTTTATATCCTGTGCGTTATGATATTCTATCTTCGAAGTGGTGGTGTATACCAGTTTCGTTCTTTGCTTGGTGATCATAAGTGCAATATTCAGATTCATTCTATTTGAAGCTAAAATTTAATTTTATCGGAAGCTGATATTTAAACTTCTTCGCTGATGATTTTCCGTATCACTTGGAAACTAAATTAATAATTCCCAGTTGTTGCCGACATTCAATTATATTCTACTAGATTGTTAATAGTTGTTTTATTTTTAGGATTGGTGAAACAAATGGTGATTTATTGATATATCACGTAATTTTAACGTTGAAGCCTTTCTGCCACTCTCCATTTGAACTAGTAGTTGACTTCACACACACATGCTCAGATAATAGATTTAGGACAGAATTCTTACAGAAGTGGTTTTATGTTTTGCCAAAAGTTGCTCACGAAAACTGCAACGCTGCTTATATTTATAACTGCAACAGCTGGGTTAGAGAGTACACCAAATTCCACGATAGGATTTTGGCACCACTAAAGGTAAGTATATCTGCAAGGCATATGATAAGCATGCCATGTTTATACATCCATCCATTTCATTGAATGTGCTTGTCCCCTCATCGTTAATTAATTCTTTATATTTTGGTCAAATAATTTCCTAAAAGCTCTAATTTTCATCAAGTCCAGCTCGTTTAACACATTGACTGGTACCGTACTTGCGTAAGAACCTTTCCCCTATGTCACATTACAGAAAATCGACTTTTGTCAAAATATATGTAGGTTACAACACATTTTGTTTTCTCACTGTATTAATAACTTCTTTCCTATATGCCACAACGTAATTCATTAGTGTATTGCAGACGCTCAGCTCATTGAGAATACGAAATATTAAATGGATTTCTCATTTTAGGGTAACAGGAAGATACTGTTCATCGATGCACCCAATAAAATGAACGACTACATCGATTCTGAACAGCAAAAGTTGCCTGGTGCTACTTTGAGTCTCGACGAAGACTTGAAAGTTTTTTCGAATGCTCTAAAATTATCTCATAAGGATACCAAAGTTGCAATAAAGGTTGGACCGACTGCCATTCAGATAACCTCTTCAGAGAAAACCAAAGTACTGTCTCATTCTGTTTTATTGAATGACGTATACTACGCTTCTGAGATTGAGGAAGTGTGTCTGGTGGACGACAACCAGTTCACGATTTCTATAGCCAATGAGAGTGGTCCTCTTAGCTTCATTCATAATGACTGTGATAGTATTGTACAAGCTATTATGCACATCAGAAATCGATGGGAACTAAGCCAACCAGTAAGTGATTCCTTAAATTTATTTTTTTGCGTCGCCTGTATCACCTTCATTTAATTCGTGTTTTAATTAATCTTTTTTCCTCATAATATACTGGCACGGTAATACATTACACAATTTCTTGTACGTACAACGTTTGGTCCAGTATCTTGAACAAGAATTCCAATTGCTGGCTTCGAGTAATAAATATTATTAGGTAAATCCGCTAAAAATACTTATATTATAAATTCTACCATCATCTAGACTGGACAGTTCACCGACTATTAAATTTAATAGTCGGTGGGACAGTTTCATATTTTTTTGCTCTTGTAAGATGTAGTGGGGGGAGACGCCAAAGAAGTTTTTCTTGAAATGGCAATAACTTTGGTACAAGTTAACAGATTTAAACAAGCTAGGTCTCGTTTGAAAGACCTGTTCTTACCTAATGACTTGTTACAAAAAAATTATCCAAGTTTATCTTGACTTAGTAGCTACAGGGCGGTATTTGACATCATAACAATTATTACGCATTATTACGAAATTTTTTAATGATATGCTATGTCTCTTTTAACGCAGATAGATAGATGAGGAAATTCTTGAAAAGTCAGAGCAAGATTCAACTTCCTAGCAGTTTTTAAACCGAAGATACCAATAAAAGAAGTATTATGACAAGTGTGCCATGAGTTTCAGAAACATTGGTGACCTATAAGAATATAGCCTCCGTCACAACGTATAAAATATATTGTACAAGAAATTGTGTAATGAATTAGATACGTTAGTCAGACTAGTGCAGGCGCCAAGTATTCACTGAAGCGCGTACAATGTATGCCCGTCATTTGAATCCCTATATTTAATTCCTTATTCAGATAGGCTACGACGTCCTGATATGTTATATGCTGTAAAATGTAAAAGGCGCTTCAGAAGGGTTGGTATGTAAAAATTTTACTATCATTATGTAAATATTTGAGTTACGGTTATTATCGTTACATTACATTGCTCTTCGTATTCAAAACTCGAACTTTCTTGTTTTGAATCAAACTGCCTGTATTCACATAATACATTTTATACACTGTTTTTTTCTTAATTCTGTTCAGCAGCGTTTGCTGTAACATAAATGAGCAATTATTTAAATAATTAAGAATATTTGATGGAATTCATTTATTTTTGTATGTATACAGCAGGCCATCGAATTTCAATTGCGAACCTAATGCAGCGATAGTGTGGCGATAGTGCCGGGTTTTTTGACCTATTAATGTTCCAACTCGTATGTACGGGAGCACTACACCTTTTTTGGACATTTCTGCGGTCGTATGTCCCAAACCTAGTATTGACGAACTGTGCCTCGTCAATTGTACTATTTTACTGTGCTGAAAAAGGACCACCTTACAAAATTTCAAGTCTTCAGGATCACAGACTTTCGGAATTTTTATTTAATTATTTGATTAGTCCTAATTGTTGTAAGTGTGCTATGAATGTAGTTTGTGTGAGACCCGAAACTGACATAATGCGGAGAATAATGATATCTTTGTCTTCTTTCCAGAGTTCTTTTATTCCTATTACAAGTTCTGTGTAATTTAGTTATCTTCCCAGCGTTGGTGTTTTGATTATTATTATCATCATCAGAAACTGCAATATCTATAAATAGGTAATTTTGTTTGTCATGGATTGAAAAACGGTGTGAGGTCTGTTGACTGGGACTGTTTTGTGCGTAAGTCCCATGTAGTTTATTATTGATTATTTTGATTACCGATGTTGGTTTGTATTTGAAATATGTGTTTGTGTTTTCTGTTCGCCTGTTTGTAGTTTTGCATGCGCTTGTAATATGTTCTGTAGTTTCCTCTTGCTTTAAATAAATCTTTTATTGTATACTTCTTGAGATTTCGGGTTGCAGTTACTTGGCCTTTTACAGATAACAAAAAAAAAACTATTTCTGAATAGAGTTGGCCATCCCGCAGGCAGTATAAATTTCCATTTCAATTGATGTCGTCTTGCTTTACGTGATATCTATATTTTCCATGGAGTAGTCTTTGATGGGTTATTTTATTTTTTCTTGTTTAGAATGCGTGGGTTGGAAAAGAGAGAGAGAGAGAGAGCTGAATGTAAGTTAAAGCGTCACTCGATCTTTTGACGTAGCGTTAACAAAATAACACACTCTAACCACTCCGGTTTTTCAAACCCGACATGTGTTTCGCTGACTGTGTCAATATCTTCAGAGAAAATATAGACCAAAAGGTGCAACGAGCCGTGAATGATATACCCGAAAGCCTCTGTTATCTGTCCAAGGGACACATCACGTAATTTTAAGAAACTAAAGCGATCTTCACATGCGTCTGTTTTAATGGTCTAATTGAAGCGCGAGTACTTTTATGTTTCCTTCTTGTCCATTTTGGTCAGCATTTGACCATTTGTTTTCTCCACGGGATTATTCTTTCATTGGCGTTTACTGATGTGGGGCATCTTGTACTTGCTCATACCAAATTCCGTCTGGATGTCTGATAGAGGAAATTTTGTCATGGTTAGTTTTTGTGGTGTTTGTTGGATAATAGAGATAGACAACAAAATCAAAGTAAGCTGATAGAATTACCATGGAAGATCCTGCGTTGTATGACTAATTCTTCTGATATAATCAACTTGTTAATAATTTAAGTGTACAATTATATTTGTTCACCATGTTTGCTTGGTTTGTGTAAGCAACCGTTGCGTCGGAGAATCTAGTTATCCAGCTACGGGATGCAGAGTATAATACTTCAATTTGTGAGGTTCTTAGTATCTGCGAAGGCTGTCTGGGTAAGGAATCAGGTTGTGCTTTATGGATTTTGTTTGTGAGCGCTCCACATGTTGAAGTGAATTGTTTACACCAGAAATTTTGTACGTTATCCATGCCTGAGCATTTCCAATTGTGTGTACATTTGTCGATCTATGTTATTTTATTTCTTGTGGTGTATAACGTTATATGTTGCCACAAATAGTGTTCTCTCCTTCTATAACGCAAAGGACTTTTTCATCAATTTTTGTGTTCTGACCATAGGGTCTCAAAATTCGGTTGTTTCTTGTGTTCGCTATTGCTCCTAGCCGGTCATTTGATGTTGCCTTGTTGTACAATTATTGTTCACTTCTTGAAAAAAGTTTGTTAGTATCGTTTCTTTGATTGGATTCTCTGTACCTGTATGTTACCTTCATACGATGGTTAGTCTTTGTGTGTCACATATTGCTGGTATTGTTTGTTCTGGTGATTTTTTAATCGAGTGCATTTATTGTTGTTGAGGAGTTATTATCATTGGTATGTTACGCGAGATGTGATATGTGATTTTAATTGTACTAATTTTATTTTCGATCCGATTTAACAGAGAGTTATAGTACGACGAGAGACCCGTTTGCAATTGTTCAGCTGTACCTATTTTTTTCCAATAAATTTCGAGATGTGTATTGAAAAAAGACAAGCATGCAGAAGAAGAACAGTCTTTATTGACGTATTTTTTTTAACATAATATTAAAAAAAGCTAAATGTAGGTATTTTCACTGAATTTACGGTATATACTCCGTATACAATTTTTCTAAAATCTGAATCGATATCGTTCTAGATAAAAAATCAATTACAGTGTCAAAAACGGGTACAGCCAGAGCCGTGCATCAATGATTTGCGCGCCTATTGGGCACTGATAAAAGCGCCACCAACATAAAGTTAAAAACTACCGTTTATAAATGAGATGAAGCTCATTCTTTCTGGAATGAGGTAGATACTGTTTTAGGTGATTTATTCAGATACATACACCCAGGCGATTTTGATGGATAAGAAGCAGAGTTGATTATAAAATGTAATTTTAGTAAATATTTGGATAGCTATAGATATAAAAAATAGCCAGGATGATAAAATACAGTCAGTTATCGGTTATATTGGAAGTTCGGTCTTTCACACGTATCTCAAATTCATTATAACCTTGTTACAGCATATTATTATTATTATACAAAGCTAATAAGTAATCAAATAGATAACGCCTCCCTAGCCTTCTAACAACCTCAATCAACCTAGGCTACAGTCAACCGCTTATCACCCTAAGATCATTGATTATGGACATACAGACTATCAAATAATATGTGCTCTAAATTTAATTGTGTATCGGTAGCTGCAAAGAAAAAAGGGGGCTGTTAATATAAAGAAACAAAATGATCACAGTTTTTTTAAACTCAATATTTCAGTACAGCCTTTCTTTTAAACTACTCATTCTGTCAGCCATTGCACCTTTGCCCGTGTTGCTCCTCTGCTTTGTAACATTGCACCGATATAACAAACCAATTACATAAAAATATACATATTATGGAGTTTTAGAAAATGAAAGTTATTTTTCTTACTACTTATAGTTACTATTTTCTCTCCAAGCCATTTTACTATCTACTCGGACACTTAACTGGAATAAACTTATCCAATAGACACTTTGGTAGCACAGGAACAGTATTTTTTTATTAACGCCCAAGAATCATTTTACCACACATTTGTGTCATTCTGAACATCAGACAAGGTGGAAGCAATATTACATGGACCATGGACCATAAGTAAATTTCCTTAGTTCATCCGAACGTTTGCCTTGGTTTGAGAGCTTACTTAACTGCTTTCTATACGCAATTTGATTAGATCGATGCTATTTACAGGACTCGGTGAGTGTTCATCAAAAAATAAGACCCAAGGATGTACCTGGCACGCTGCTAAATATGGCTTTACTAAACTTGGGCTCGTCAGATCCCAACCTTAGGACAGCAGCTTACAACCAACTTTGTGCCCTAACCGCTACATTTGACCTCAAAATCGAAGGGCAGTTACTGGAAACTCAAGGTTTATGTATTCCTTCAAATAACACAATTTTCATAAAATCGGTGTCTGAGAAATTGGCAACGAACGAACCCCATTTAACTTTGGAATTTCTGGAAGAATGCATTCAGGGGTTTCGAGTCTCTAGTATTGAACTAAAACATCTGTGCCTCGAATATATGACTCCATGGTTACCGAACCTTGTCAGGTAATTAATTTATTTCTGTAGAGTAAAGTCAAAGTTACCTCAAGTTCCACTAGATTTTCTAATAACTTTGTAAACAAACAAATATAAAATTTCAAATTGATCAATTCTAGCGATAAAATGACACAAATACGAAGATATATCAGTATACAGGGTGTTAATTAAGTATGTTAACAAACTTTAACCATGAATAGTACTCCAAAAAATAGAAAGAAAATGTCATGAACATAGGTCCGGAAATGCTTCCTAAAGAAGCTACGCCCCTTTGCATGGGGCACCCTGAAGACGGTTTTCCCTCGATATTCTCGAAACCATTCATAACAAAATTACGAAATTAGGTACGATGGGTAAACTTTTGACGCTGAATCTGATTCTGAATTCAGAATTTCATAATTTTAATCACAGGCGTATCATACGGGAGGAGTTAAGGGTAAAAATAACCCCATTTTCTAAATGGTAATTTTTTTTGAAATTTTAATTTTAGAATATGGTATTTCAGAGATTTCTACGTAAAAATGGTCTCTTGGTACATCTCGATAGGGCTAACAGTTTTCGAGAAAAATGCAAATTATTGAATCGATGCAGGCTATTGTATTCAATAAGAATTCAATAATAAGAAGATTTTGTGATTTATATATAAAGTGCTGTAATTCGTTCTAAGTATATTGCGTAAAGCGACAATTACTGAATTGGTTTTAATGAAATTTTGATACAGAATTTACTGCCGCGGCGAGAATAAAAAACGCGTCTGTTTTTGAAAAATCGTGTCAGTGGCGGCGCAGCATTAATAAAAAAACAAAAATATAAAAGCAGCTCAAACTTCGTTTTTAGACCGATTGGAGGCTACTGATCGTCTTGAACCGTCCAGTCGAAGCATGCAGACTAAAAACTGTGGCGTCCTAGTTCCTATAAGGAAGGAGATGCAAGAAACTATTTACGAGAGTTTTTGTGTTGGATGTTTTTTTGCGGGCGGGTGGGCGATGATTTGGTTGCAAGGGGATTTCAGACTATAGCTTCATGCAATGAGAAAATAATAAAGTGATATCATTATTATGTGTGGGAAGTACTGAGTCAATCAACTTGACTCCATTTTTTACGATCACATTGTATCTAGAGGACATACGGTATAGGCGTTAGTTAGGATGACTCCTACTACTACTACTACTACCACCACCACTTAGGATCCCTAAAAACAAAATTAAAGCGGAACAGCCGTTTCCTCGAGACTTTGGCTGGACGCTGTATCGCAACATGATCTAGCTCACAGATCAGCGATTTGTCAAGGAATAATTGAAAAAGTAGGGGTGGAAATTATAATTTACCCCTCTTCCAGACTCTCCCGACCTTGCTCCAGGTGGCTTCTATTTTCTTCAAGTCAAAATAGAGTTGAGTGGTCGAAGATTTGAGTCGTATTTAGAGCCCAACAACGCTGTGATGGGTATACTAAACAGACTGTGAAAAAAAACGTTTCTCAGAAGTTTATATGTAGATAAAGCGATGGGATAAGTCGATAAGTGCATTGAAAAGAATGGAGAGTATTTTGGAGTATGGTTGTTGAAAGTTTCCAAATGAATATTCCATTGGTACACAATTGCACCAGTCTCGTTATTTTCTGCTACATCATCGTAAAGTAACGTATCATACTTGTACTGTTGGTAGTGAAAAGTAAATAGGATTTTTGGATTGAATGACATTCACAGGAGAAATAACGTTATTTATTCGATACTTTTAGTGAATGTAACGATTTTAAAACCAGTTTTAAGGAAAAACAGTCGTATTTTAACGTTTTATTATATTTCAGATTTTGCAAACAACAACAGTCCCAACAAGACATTACCCGTCAAAAGCAAGTAGCAGGCATAATAGAAAAACTCATTTTGCTTACGATAGAAGAAGTAGAAATGTACCCCTCGATCCAAGCAAAAATATGGGGATCTGTGGGACAAGTACCAGAATTGATAGATATGGTGCTTGATAACTTCATTCATAGGTCTGTCACATCGGGATTAGGATCTCCCATGGTTGAGATAATGGCTGATACAGCTGTAGCACTAGCATCTGCCAACGTGCCGTTGGTGGCAAAAAAAATTATCGGCCGGTTATGCAGGGTAATGTTTTTAAAGTATTATTACGTACATTTTAATATGACCACCCCACCCCGCTTTCCTTGGTTTCTTATAGATGACCAAACAGTCAATACTTACTCCGTACTAACTATAACCGTTCCATCTTATTTCACTAACCATGTTATAAAAACCACATACGACCATGTATCAGAAGGTAACAAGCATGGTGCTATAGTTCAGCAATGAAATATCGATTTAAAAATCTTCAAAAATAGGGTCCTTGCATTGCAGTACTTGTAAATTTGACTTGCTGTTCAAACAAACAAAATTTGTAATCGAAGATTACGGTTTTTTTTTTCATATTTTTCCAAGTGACTGATAACGGGTGCTAACGTCATTGGAAAGTACGATATCGAGAATCGTACCATGATATTACATTAGATAGATAATTATTGAGTAATGTTTACATTAGAAATGCTTTCACACGCCAATACACAATAAAATACATTGATGACATACCAGTTACCACATCTAGCTATAATTGTCAACCTAAAAAACCAAGTTTACGTTAATCTTCCATTTTCGTTTCGGCTTGTTGACGCTAAATCAAATTGAAATACTCGTTAAAAATGTTTTAATATTATTTTAATTTCTCGTCTATATTTTCTAAATTCAATTCAAAGACACACATGTGTTTGTAGGTTGTCGACAAGACCTGCCAATCACCAACTCCACTCCTAGAGCAACACATGATGTGGGACGATATAGCCATTCTAGCACGATATCTTCTCATGCTATCTTTCAATAACAGCTTGGATGTAGTGCGGCATCTTCCTTACTTATTCCATACTGTTACATTCCTAGTATGCTCAGGATCGTTAAGTATGCGAGCCTCAACGCACGGTTTGGTGATAAACATAATACATTCTCTATGCACCTGTACAAAACCATCGTTTTCCGAAGAAACTCAAAGACTGTTACGTTTATCCTTGGACGAATTCTCTCTACCAAAGTTTTATCTGTTATTTGGAATCAGTAAAGTAAAATCGGCGGCTGTGACGGCATTTCGCTCAAGCTATAAGCACCCCAGCGAGAGATGGCTGGGTACCGAACGAAGCTTCTCGGGAACATCAAGCCAAGATAGAGAAAGATTATCCTTGACTTCCTTGGAAGTGATTACTGATGCTTTACTCGAGATTATGGAGGCCTGCATGAGAGATATACCAAATTGCGATTGGCTAAACAGTTGGACATCTTTAGCAAAAAGTTTCGCTTTCTGCTTTAATCCAGCACTACAGCCTAGAGCGTTAATAGTATTTGGGTGTATAAGTAAAACCATCACCGATCACGACATGGTGCAGCTGTTGAAGATTTTAGTGAAGGCGCTGGAGAGCTTTAACGACATTTTTTTAATTGAAGCATTAGTGATGTGCCTCACTAGATTACAACCATTGCTGAGACCAGAATCGCCGATTCATAGGGCTCTATTTTGGGTAGCTACATCAGTTTTGCAGTTGGATGAAGCATCACTATACGCCTCGGGTTTGGCACTACTTGAACAAAATTTGCATACGATTGAATCACAAGGAGTGTTTGATGAACAGGTTAGTGAACATATCTCTTATTGCTTAACTCTTCCGATTAGCCATATGATTCTAGTCAGGTGACGTCATCTGACTAGAAAATTTATCGGCTTTCCCAATAGTGAATCACGTACACAATAAACATACAAGAAGTAGAAACTTCTTGTTAGTGCCGTTTGCTAGATGCAAGTCAACTGCAAACTCTTTCAAGGTGATGAGACCGAATATTTTCAATCGTCTACCGGACATATAAAGAATAACACCAATATTAATACATTTAAACGAGAGCTGAAAAAGTATCTATGGGAAAAATGTTTTTATAATGTGTCTGATTTTCTGTGACGTTCATCCTCCTGTTGCGTGATTGTTTTTCTGCGAATTATTGTTTTTCCATTAATTAATGTAAAGTAGTTTTTAAGAGCTTTTTTGATGTATTTGACCATTCTTATACAGGTATCTGTCTATGGAAAATAGACGAATTGAATTGAATCCAAAAAAAATCGTGGGAAAATATTTGATGCTTGTCAGTATAATCTTCTTTCAGTTTTATACAGTTTTTCTAACGATGTTCAAAAAGTTTGATACCTTTTTATTATAAGAACTATCTTGGTCCTCGAAATAGCCATTAAAACTGCCGACGTCATACCTTCATCGTTGGAAAATCTTTGACCAGTGAGCCATTTTTTCAAGTTTAGTTAAATCTTAGTTAAATCTGGCGAACAACATTTCAAACTACTATAATTCGTAAATTTTGACTATTGCCATAATGGATTTGTAAGCTAGTGCATTGTCTTCATGAGACAATGCTTTCTACTTAGCCAAATGTGGCCATTTTTTCACTTTCAGTCGACAGTTTTTCAGTACCGCTTTTTAGATTTTCTTAACCATTTCAGGAGTCGTCACCTCATTTGGTCGGCTATTGCGACGCTTGCCTTGGCAGCTTGTACGTGTACGGCCGCTTTTAAACTCTGCGCTACCTAATAATTTACTATTGTAAACGAAGGAGTAGACTCACCCGGAGTTGAATGTAGTACCTTTTATATTGGTTGAGCCTTTCACATAATAGTATTCACACCATATAACGATGACCAATTTTCTCAATTTTCATGTTCACTATTTGTTCGGAAAGGACCAAAGCCAAAGTGAACCTGCGAGGTTTTACATAATAAGGTGCTGCTATCAAATGCCACCTATTACGACGACATGTGCACTTGTGCAGCCTTAATTGGGCTCTATTAACAGTGAACGTGGTTCATCTAAGATATCTATTATTTTTGCATATACTCTGAGTCAGTCACCCAGACATAGTCTCCAATATTCAAACCAGACGACTCTCTAGTCCGGTGTTTGTGGTTAAATTGTCTAGCACTTTTGCCTTTTGATCTGTCCTCCCTTACTTTCAAGGAACTTAAATCTACGCGTGCATTTAGTTGGCTAGGCAGCATTCTAATTTTTCCACCATTTAATGATTCCGCTGGTGAAAAGCAACATTCTAAGGGGAAAGTTGTATAAGACAACAAAGCTTCACGGGTTCTTTTTTATAAGACTCTTAGCAGTTTTAACTGCTGCTTCTACGCAGCCATTAGAGTGTGGGAAAAGGGATTGCTTATTATACCCTAGTCAAACAAGTTTTTTACCGGTAATTCTTTTTCAGACATTAGAAGCTGTAATGATGCAAGTTAGAGATCCACTGGAGTGGCATTTCAAGCAGCTGGATCATGCGGTTGGATTGAGTTTCAAGGCTAATTTTCATTTTGCATTGGTAGGCCATTTGCTCAAAGGATATAGACATCCTACACCTACAACGGTCGCCAGAACAATTAGAATTTTAACCATGTTACTTGCTATAGTTGCAAGACCACAAAGAAGGGATAAATTCGAAGTAACAACTGATAGTGTTGCGTATCTTACAGGTAAACTGTTAAGTTAATTTTTCGATTAACTATACAAGTCACGTTCACGATATTTTCAATACGAGGATATAATATATAACGAGATTGGTGCTGTAACCTCTTTCAAAGGTAGAATTTTATAGCACACATGAAAGCCTTGCCTTTGATGTAACATCCAGTGTTTTTGTTAGTAGAGTATCAATGATCAGAATATTTCTCTAAAATTTTGCATGGGGGACTAGGTTGTAAGCTTCATATCGAGTAACTTGTTGTTTTGTTATATTAGTTATTTCTTTTAGACCTGTATTGTATGTGTTTTTTCATCGGTTTTGTCTTTTATAATGCGTATTTAGAATTTCAAAATATCATAAACATTAACTGTGTTACAACAACGTAATTAGGAGTTGAGCAATTGAAATATTTAGTTTTACTGGATATAAAAAAGTCTACATGGCAGGTCGAGCAAACATTATACAAGGTCTAAAAATACCCACAGATATTCGCCACTGTGCCCAGGGAATGGAGGGGCTACACCCTGCCCCTGTGGATCATCCTTTACGTTAACAGAACAGCTAGCTTCACGTACTTTTTATATTACCATTGCAGCTCTGGTGGGCTACTCAGATGAAGTACGAAGCAGGTGTCACATCAAACATTCTCTATCACATTGCATGACTGATTCGGTATCGCAGGATAATTTCATTATCGATAATTCTACCACACCAAGCAGTGCTTCGCATCAAACTATCTCAGGGATTACCAGCACGTCCAGTGCTATAACACGACGACAAAAATTATGGGATTCTTTAGAACAGTCTATGTTACTCCAAGCCAACCAAAAGCAACCTACTTACACCTCGTACCAAGTAAGCCATCTAAAGTTATTAAGTTTCATGGTTGTGGTATCTAGATGGAGTCAAAGTTCTCATTAGCAGGTATAGTGGCGGATGGCGCTATAATGTTTGTTTACGTTATTTCAAGCCGGGGAAAGAAAATCATAAAACAAGTTATTTAAACTTAAAACTCACCCTCAACTTTTGTTTTTCAAATTACACAAATTAAGTCGTTACTTTATTTGAAATCTTGTAGTATTTGTGATTTTATACACAAACCTATATGTCGTAAAATCATAAGCATAACATAAGTAAAATAAGGATCTGATTGATGCAAAAAACTGGTAAAAATAAAACTAAGTGGGTTTGTAAGTGTACTGAATGACCTGAAATATATGCTTTCGAAAACAAATTTCTCTTTTATGCTTTTTTTATCACGAACATATTACGCCTGCAACAAATCCTTATTTTTTTTTATGTTAATGATTACGAAAAAAATTGGTTTGTGTATGAAGTCAAAGCTTTTAAATAAAACAGTGACCTAATTAATGCAGGTAAAGCTGTGGGGTGCTATTTGGAAAAAAGTTGGGGGTGAGTTTTAGAGGTTGAAGTAAACATTTTTTTCGAAAGCATGGTATGATAGGTCATTCAGTACCCTTGAAAGGCCCACTTAGTTTTATTTTTTAAACCTTTTTTTATGAGAATATCACGTGTCAACGAAATTCAATAATCAGGTATGAGTAATTGGTACAATGAACAATGCTCAATATTTTGCATTAGCTTTTTTTCGAAACAAGTATTTTGAACTATAAATGCTCTCTTCGTTTCTCTGCCTTGTGTGGACAAATGATTGTCTATCATTATATCACAACCTACTTGCGCTATAGTGGGGTCGCCTGATTGACAACACTTGAGAGGTAGAAAGAATGTGAACAAACGTTATAGCTTAGTCCTTGGCTATACTCCTTACGAATCCCTTAACTTTGTTTGTAGTCAAGATTAGGTTTTGAATGGGTGTGAAATCATATGTTGGTATATAACCGTCATTTTTTTTTGTCAAGCGATTACTTTTTAAACCGGAGCGGAGATGAAATGGGAAGAAAAATCCTACGTTCGAATGTAATCTAGACTTTCGCAAAAAAGTATCAATTCCAAGAATAAATGGACTAGTATGGTGGGTTTGAGAACAATTATGATTCATTCATAACCTATTATTGTATATAAAAGAGTTTCAGTAATGCATTCCGTTACTCTCAGCATCATTTTGTTTAGTACATGCTTGTCTTCCGATTATTGGCTGTTCCCGTATAGCACCGTGATTTCACGGTCCTAGAGATATTCAAATATTTTCCTCATTTTCTCTGCTTTCCCGTAGTAAAAAAATCGCGGAAAAATATGAGAAGGTTCTTATGCCATACCATACTTTTATCATATGCAGTCATAAAAAAATGCATGATACTAGTCCATTTCATAATGTTTCAATTGCCCCATGATTTGAAAAAAAGCCGTCGGAGCCCGGCTTTGATGTTTCGATTTTGATGTATGTTATCCTAGTTATGTAGAGTTTATATGTTCTTTTTTCGAGAAACTATCTCACTTTAGACAAAAATCCCATAACTAGGACACACGGTTTCGTTTGATGATGTTGAATCCAATAAAACGTGTCATATATTTTATGCATTTCACTGTTAAATCTGTCAAAGTTACGCCGATTTTATCTAAATTTTCATCTTACCCTACCCAGTTCCAATTTAAAGACTTATTTCAGAGTCGCAGTACGAGAGTATCAGTCAGTAATGAGAATAACGTACTTCTTGATCCTGAAGTACTTACTGATGTACCAACACAAGCGTTAGTTTTGACGACCCTAGCTACTCTAGTTAAATATAGTACTGATGAGGCAGAAATTCGTGTTTTATATCAGTACCTTGCGGAAGGGGCCGTTGTATTTCCGAAAGTATTTCCAGTGATGTAAGTATTCAAATTCATTTTGCAATACAATACAGTGTTTGGTAGTACCATACTCTAGTCAGAATCCATTCGCTGCAATAAGTAATTTAGATGTGTCAGAACCATTCTATGATATAATGCCATCAAAACTTTACCATATATTGGTATATATGCTGTTTTTTTTTTGTCGGGTTATACCGAAGAGACTGAACTCGAAACATGCACGTAAAATAATACAGCATGACTTTATAATGCAAAGCATACCTTGAGCCAAGAGATAGAGATAGATATGTTGCCCTAACAGTATCGCATAGTTTTTATGATGAGTAATTTCAAACAAGTAGCGAAACCTTCCAGAACATACGGGCATATTCCAGTATAAAATATCACGAGACTGGTGCTGTAACTTCTATGAAAGCTAGAATTTTTTAATAACAAAACGAGGCTATAAGCCTTATATTTAAAGTATTTTCGTTCAAGCAGGCTTTGATTCAAAGTTTAACTTTTAGTAGAAATTAATTATTGAAATGTTAGTGTTTTGCGTACCCATCGAAATAATTAAAGTGGAACAAAGAAATATGATGAAATTTTGTGTTCATTGGGTAAAACACCAAATCAAGCTTTATAATGTATCACAATGTAATGTGATTGAGTGGCATAAGAAGTTTAAAGATGGCTGAGAATCAGTTGAAGATGAACCTCGTCCCGGTCAACCAAAAACTGCCTGATCTGTCACAAAAATAGCACGACTAGGTACAAAATGATCACCGGATTGGTATAAAACAAATTTTTGGCAATGTCAATATATCTTGCCGTTCCACTCATAAAATCATTGTTTACCAAGTCGTTAATTTGTGCAATTTTTGTGGCAGTTGGCGTGGTTTGTGATCGATCGGGACAAGGTTCAATGTTAACTGATTCATCATCGACTCTAAACTTCTAATGCCATTATATCACTCCACATCCTGACACATTTTCATCTGGATCTGCACCTGTAATCCTTTGCTTTTCAGTTGATGTTTTACCCAGCAAACTCAAAATATTATCACATATCTTTGCTCCAAAAACACTGACATTTCAATAACGGATTTCTAACAAACGTCAAACGTTAAACCAAACGCACCGGCTTTCATGTTTCATTTTGTATGTTACATAGCACTACCTTTGAAAGAAGTTACAGAGCCGGTTTCGTTATGTACCTATATATTCTCGTACAATAAAACTCGGTTTTCTTACAGTTACAATCTACTGGACATGAAAATTAATCACGTTTTATCATCTTGTCATGATCCAGATATTTTGAGCGCTGTTCGTAATATCATTCAAAATATGATCGCCTGTGAAGACACAAGTCAGCAGCAGTTGCATTATTTACAAAGTTGTGGTTTTGGAGGGCTGTGGAGATTTGCAGGACCATTTAATAAAGTAAGTGCATCACTCGTTGTTTTTTTATAAACATCTTTTAAATGAATCGCTCCTTTCAAAAACGACTAGTCAATTTCTTCCGAATTTCTGACTCAAGTTTCATTCAACCTTACGTTAGAAATAACGTATTGGCGTTTCCTATATTCGTGGCAAAACATCATAAGTCATTGGCTTAGGTACTTGTTGCTCCGAGCGTCCGAGCGTTTCTGTATTGTACAAATTAATAGGTATGGAGGAGCGTCGCGCGTCGGCCTATGGCTAGTCGAAATTATGGAATCACACCGTATTTGCCAATTGTGCCATCTACTACGTGTTTGTTTGCGTTTGCCGGTAATGCTTAGTATCGATACTATCAATAGGCATGGGGCGCACGCGCACATCATATTACTTATAAGCGAAATGTCATAAAATTTGCTAAAGTTGAAGGACTTGAACATTCAAACTGGCTAGAATAGACAATATTACCACGTACAACAGGTGCGAGTGCGAGTGCGAGTTGCAAGCGTGTCAGTCAGAAATTATTATACATTCTCTATTACTTTCTAGCTCTAGGTTATTCTTTTTTACCAAATGATTAGTGTCTTGAAAAGGAAAATAAAAAACCATATAACATCTTCATTCCAGATTAGTACTATTCCATATCCCATTATGTCAAATGCTAGTCCAAAGTCCATAGTCCATAAGTTATTAAATGCGAGCCCGGAGCGGAAGGCCTACAAGAAACGGCAATCAGGTAGCCACTAGCCACTAGCCACTAGCCACTGTCCTCGCATCAAGGAAGCAGCCTGACGAATTGACGAGTAAGGGTCGGTTTAAACTGGGGATCGTGATGTGCTCGGTCGGTCCAGGAAAGAGTTTCCATTGAAAAGTGCAAAAAGTGCTGTCGAAGGACACAGAGCAGTTTCTTTTGCCTGTCCTGCATACAAAAGGGCACTAAAAACTAAACAAAACAGGAAAACGCGCACGAAACCTCCAGAGTCTACGGACTCTGGGCCGAAGGCGAAGGCGATCTCTCGGACTGCGACGCGACGCGACGCTACGATACTTCAAGCTAACTTAAATAGGTGACGTTCGGCGCATTTTGTCGATAAATTATGGTCTAGCTTCAGCCATTGCCATTGCCATTGCCATTGCCATGCACTTTGTGGGTATCGTGATATCAATTCTTGCCGTTCTTTTTTTTCCAGTATAACAATATAGCAGAAAGTAGCGAGTTGTTTGTCAACTGTTTAGAAGCGATGGTGGTAACATGTCTTCCGGAAGAAGCTGAAGCTGAGAACGGCGATCTCAACCAATATCCGTCGATGCTGAGTGTTAGTTCGCAATTAAATCTATCCTCCAGCATGTCAAGTCTGAACCTGGGTTCACCTAATGAGAAAGAGTTGATTCGAGATGTAGAAGGGGGGAGTACAACTTCATTGGGCCGACCGTCATTTAGTAAACAGCGTAGCATCAAAAATAAACCACACATACATTCAGAAAATACTTCAATCCATGAATAACGTACAGGTAATTAGAAGAAATGATATTTTTAAGATATAGCACATATTCGATGGTACGATTTCTTTCAAAAATTCAGTTCACCTATGAGTTTATTTTATTCTTAATAAAGTCACATTAACTATACGTATATTATGGCAACTGCAAAAAAAATGAAGAAAAGTGAACACAGTGGATTGTACTAGGTTTAGGTTAAATGATGATCTTCAGGCATAAATTACAATCTCATTGTATAGATCTCTTGTCTTTATAGTTGTATTATTCCTCTCTAATGTATATTTCATATTTATGCTTGTATGTGATCAGCTAAACTGTAAATCTTCATATTTGCATTTTAAGAATTCAATTTAAATTAATTTTTTGTTATTCCATTAAATATATCTACAACTATAATTCTTTGTCAAAAAGAGAAACAAGTGCATATACAGACATATGTATAAAGACTAAGATCTGAATTGAGAAAATGCTACAATAATCCAACTTTAGATATTACTTATTATACTTATTATATAACTTGAGGTCAATTTTATATAAAATTGTACAATAAATGAAGAATGCTGTGAAACGTATTGCGAATAGGTTTGCCTGACCAGACTATATTTAATTACACATTCAAAATTATTATTTTAAATTTCTCTCATTTGTTTGATAATAAAATCATGTACAAATCGACAGCTATTTTATATACCACTCGCAAGTGAAATCCGAACACTGAGAAAAAAAAGCTGTTGATGCTGTTGATGAAATGCGGTAGGACTAAATACATTGATAAACGATCTCATTTGCCATAATTAGTTTACCAAAAAATACAACAGATCAATAATGGGTGGGCCTTCCATGCTGACGAATGCACTCCTCTAGCCTACGCGGGCATGTTCGTAATCTGGTTGTCGACAAACTCTACTCCGTCGCGTCGTGCCGAATATCTGAACCGTAAAGTTGCGATACCCAGCACATCTGCCCAGGAAGTGAAACGCTGTTTCGTCCTCCTCCCAGCAATCCCAGCATCTGGAGCAGATGGGGTCCCCTGGCCTGGGAGTGATCCCATCAGTGACAAATGTCTGTTCAGCAGGCAATGGCGAATGGCCTGCCGGTGGGCGTGGCCCGGACCCCGACCGCAATCATCCCCGTTCGGGAGAATGTGTGAGAATCTATCATCTACACTTAAGGTATCTTTGGCTCTTTAGACCCTTGTGACGTATTGAATTTCATATAAAATTGCTTTCATCCGTTAAATAGGTGGGTGAAGATCGCTTTCAACTCACATCCTATAATAATTGATGGGTCGTCAAGGCCTTAAGTTTTCTTATTCAGATAAAAATTAAGTAACCTGTATATGTAAAGTTGAATTATTATTTCATTTATAATATGCATCAGTTTCCTGAGACTCGGAATAGTCGGATATGCTTCAAGGAACAATCTGCTCAATGTTCTCCAAACCGTGGAGTGGGTCATACGTTTCCTTATGGTTGTTATTGAATCCTAAATGAGATGCAGTATCGTTTCATCAAATTCACTCATGAGATATATTACTAGTTATCATTTTGGATTTATCAACAATGCAAATACAGTCCTTGAGGCTTTAATATTTCAGAACCACCGATTGGTTAGGAAGTTAGTTCTCATAAAACAAAAGGTATGTCAAACAATGTGACTCATTCTATGTTTCTTTGGTGACATTTTTCACTTCGATAGCCACCACAGAGGTGACCGAAATGTCAGACACAGTTATTTGAAATTGCGGGTTAAGTAAATGTGTATATGGGGGAAGATTGTAATAAACTAATGGAACATTTAAAAATTAAGCTCGATATTTTTGAAAGCTTATAGAAAATATCCTTATACGAAGTATTTTGAGTCAAGTACTGTACTATGCGCACTTTGAGAAATCTTACTAAGGATATGTGCTATAAAATTTTGTGTTCATTACGTTTTTCAAATGGTTTGACCAGTGTAGATTGAATGTTACTGAGACTGCTACTTTTATTTATCATGTAAACATTTCTTCTGAATATGTGTATAAGAATAATTATATTCTAAATTAAAAGGATACGTGAAAACTACTGTACAAACAATTTATTGTCATTCTATGAATTATTTAATTAGGTGTATTGTGTATATAAGTATTATATATTTATTTTTACTTTTTTAAAATATATTTATTTCGCATTAATACCGTTGTCTCTTTTAACGTTTTTAGATAACTCTATAACTATACGATGCTATATCAGTATATAACGAGAATGGCGCTGTAACTTCTTTCAAAGGTAAAATTTTATAACCCACAAAGTAAGACATGAAATTCACTTTTCCTCAAGTGGGTTTTGATTAAGCGTTTACCATTTGTTAGAAATTACTTATTGAAATTGTTGCGTTTTGCGTTCCCATCGAAAAAATTAAAGTGGAGTATATATGCAATAAAACCAACTGAAACCTTTGCACTGACTTAAGGTGCTTATACAGATGATCAGTTTATTACGATGCGTGTTTTAGTGGCATTAGAAATTTAAAGATGGTTATGAATCCGTTGAAGCTCAACCTCGTCCCGCTCTACCTCAAACTGCGCCAACTACACGCACGCACATTGCAGAAATTAACGATTTGGTACAAAATTTAATTAACAGCGCTCCAAATAGGTGATTTTGACAAAAGTCATGGTGGGGAATGTCGAGAGAAACATTCAGAACATTCAGGCACCTGCTTCTTCTGCTCTGCACTTCTTCTGAAGTCCACAGTTTTCTACAGGAATCTAAAGTGTTCAATGCAAAACAAGTCTTTAACAAACGAAACAAAGCGGGATAAAGGTAGATAAGCTACAATTAGATTTTGACAGTTAAAGAAAGGCATTTAATAAAATACCCCAAGATCAAAATGTTATAGATACAGTAAAATCAAGGAAATTAGAAAGTACTTTGATGAAATTATTAGGATTTTAGATTGATTGATTGATGGAAGTATATACAACAATCTATTCAACCTGGAGCAGATTTTGAAGTCGAATCGTCAGACTCTGATTCAGAAGTTTACACATTATTAGCAAAAGTTAAAATATGTGGTAGCCTCTCCAAGTGCAGCCACAGAACTCCTAGTTAACGTAATTAATAATAAACGTTGCCGCACACAGCCTACCTTTCCTCTTTTTTTATTTTCTTGGCTCAAAGGCTAGATTTTTTTACTCTTTGGCCCTCAGTGCCCCCTTCTTCTTTTTTAGTTTGGCTCTAAGCCTCCTTTGTTTTTCGTGACCCAAAGCCCGTCTTTTTCTTTATTGTTCCTTTGTCTCAAAGCCTGTCTTTTTTTGATCCTTTGCGCACTGGCGCTGACTTTCGCTACTACCCTGTCAGTTATCCACTGCCGGTAGTGCCGGTCAATGCTCAAACGCACATTATCGCTCATCCCCCACTCCCACTCCCCTTCACCCCTTCATCAGCCGATTCACCCCAGCGGCGCCACTCTCCCAGTATACATACCAGTATGTCAGAGAAATTCGATTTTGAAAACTGCTGCTAGTTTAATCCCGGCCATGAATGGTTCTAACATGGTAACCAAATGATAGACACTATTGAACTGTACAACTCGTTAGATGATAATAGTAAATCATTAATAACCACTTACGTTTCAAAAACTAGGCTCTCCGAAAATGGAAAAATAAGTCTCAAACGATATTATACATCTAATGCTCTTTTAATCACTGATTAGTGATTATAAAAAAACATTTTATTCCAAAGAAGTCAGCAGCTACAATGTCGCTACAAGCTACAACTAAATAAAATGCAAAACACAAGGCTCACTCCATTGACGATTTCGAACAGCAATTGAAGAATTACTAGTAAACTCAATTTCAGCTCAAGGTGATGGAAATGTGCAAAATTTAGCTATTTTAAGGCCAGTAAACGAGAAAATTGTCATCAACACTTTTGTCAATGGTTTAAATGACAATAATTTGGGAACAATTATAGAGGCTCGAAATTATTCTACATTAAAAGAAGCAATTAGGGGTGCCAAGGATGAAGAAACATCCCTAGGAATTTTACAGAAGGAACTTTTAGAATTCGCCCACGAGGAACACAAAATTTTCATAGGTCACCTAAAGCAAATTATCGAAATAGCACAGCATCAAGGAGGTTCCCACAAAATCAATATAGAGGTAATAATCATAGTTCATATGCATCAAATAACCGTCAAAACGCAAATATTCAGAATAACAGAAGTAGACGTGGTACTACTATGGTAGAGTACCTTTTTTATGGTTGGTTAAACAGTCCTAATACTGTTGCCAGATGCAGCAGTCTTTAAAATAAAAATGTTGTTAGGAAAAATCAGGATATTGTAGGATGGGAGTGTTCACTAAGGCAGACTGATTTTTCGAGAGCGCTCTGGTGCCTACTCTGTTTTTCACTCAAATTGAACATTTTTCTTTCTTTGACAAATAATTAAGTGATGCAGAAGTTCTTTCTTTAAAAATTGACATTAATTTGGGTTTAAATTAAATACACAGAAAAAGCTAAACAATAATATAAAAAATTAAATAAACATAATCCATAAACTTTGAGGCGTTAAATAAAGCGCAAATCCATTAGAAAAATTACTTATTGCTACTTACAGAACTACGTTACTTTTTTTAGGGACAATCTATTTATAATAATCTTAATTACTTTTATTTTGTATTTTGTTAGTAGTTTATTTCATTCATGGGAATACTCATGGGGGAGGGTTGAACCCTCTAAACTCCATCCTTATATTCGGCGGCCCTGTTTCTTACATGGAATGTTATATTTATGTTAGGCTGAAGCGTGAGTTATGAAAAATGATTCACGTTGTTTGTTTATAGGTAGTACTACCTATTTAAAAGTAGTTTGGTCATCACTCTATACCGTATAGAACAAGTAACAAACCCTTTAATAATTCGTGATCAGAGTTGAACGTGCATGAAAATGTGCATTACTGGTTGCCTATATTTGAGTTTGTTCCACCACCTCCGCTACCACCCCTACAATGAATATCATCTGAAACTCAATTTGACAGCTCAACAAATAGGGATGTTTGATTTGACTGACATATTTTGAGAGTATAATATTTTGATGTAAATAGATATGGTGTTAAAGCTCTGTTGAAAATAGATTTTGTATATAAGTATATATTTAGATTAATGAAAGCATAGCTGCACTTTTGACGACTCTATATACCTAGGTAAATGTTGAAGGGTGAGCTCCTAATATTTTTAATAACCTATGTTCAATTGTGAGCTTTTAAAAAAAAAGCAGCCCCAATTACCCATTTTTATATTGTTGGAGAAAAAAATGCGAAGTTGTATTTATTTTCAGAACGCGTATAACTTCAAATACTTGAACAGGAAGGGAAAGTGTCACAGTATTACAAGCTCTCAACAAAACTTGACGCCGAAATTTGGAGAACCAACATGTTTGCTCTATGGTACGGAACTTTACTCTACAAAGCGTACAAGTAAGTAGATCATTAATTAATTGGAAATATCCTATTAGCTAACGGCAGTATCTATTGTGATATTAACTATTGCTTGGCTTGTGTCCATGAACTATTTTTGGATGCATCTAATTTTCACCTAGCATGCACTTAACCCTACTTAAAATATGCTTCTTATGAGTTTGGATAATAAAAACTCAATTACTATTTATGCATGCTCAATCACTCAATCTTATAATTTTGGTTGTTAATTGGTTAGAGAAGTGTATGTGTGAAGTGTTGCTATATACCTACAAAATGTATCTTTATATTTTATTTAGTCATTTCGTGCAGTTGTGATGATAACTGCAGTTCATTGCCATTATAACAACAAAAGTAATAATCATACTTATGAATGCTGTGCAGAGGTATTCCATAATAAGGTAAAATCATATCAAATTCGAATTTTAAATTGAACCTTTTAATTTTATCAGAATACGCACATTTATACAAATAGGTGTATTATGGGTTGCATACCTCTGACTACTAAGTTGCCTGTGTAGCTAAATGGGGGCCACTGATGTTTTATTGATTTTCTTTAGGGCATTTTCGGTAAAGCTTTGGTTTTTGGAACTTTGGCGATGCAGTTGCAGTAGGGTAGGGCTTCTAGAACCAGAATACAAGCGAGTGTAGATAACGTTTTTAAAGGAATTAATAATAAATACACACAGAAGAAATGATACATACTTTTTACTTCCCACATCGATAGGTGAGGGGAGTATTGTGATCGCGAAAATTTTGGATTTTGAGATGATACACTTTTTGAGCTTTTTATGATGTCTACATAACGAAAATCCACATCACTCATTTCCGTCGGTCTGTCTGTCTGTTGGCGTTTTTCTAGCATCGTAATCTCAGTAAGCGCTGCATGGATTCTGATGAAATTTTGGTAGCTATATGCTGTAAGGCCGTAGTAGGTAATGCTGCTATAATTTTGCAAAGTGGTGCATGGGCGGCGGTGTAATTGAGAAAAAACAAAAATTTCAAACATTCCTCCGTTTTTAGGCGTTTTAATAAGGGTTCCTGATCATTTTCTACCTGGGTGAAATTTAGGGAGGTTGGGAGGTGGGGGGTTAGAAAACTGAAAAACTTTTATACATTGACTTGTGTAAGAAAAACCTAGTGGCATAGTACACTTTTTTTGCAGGCGGGTGGGTGATGATTTGGTTGCAAAGGGATCTCAGATTATAGTTTTATGCTAGGGGAATAATAATAAACATAAACTGGCACACCGTAATGCGTGGGAAGTACTAACACCCGTATGCACCGTTTGGCGATTCTAATCCTAGTTCCCTAATCACGTTTTGCTAATCTTTGGCATCTAGCCATGCACCGTCAAGAGATTAACTAATCCAGATTGGGGATACGGCAAGGTTGTGTAGGTAGTAGGTACGCAAGATTGTTTTGACAGTGACAGTGTCCAAATTGTCAGTTTGCGGTGCATAGTAAACAAATAATCTAATCCAGGTTTACGTAACTAATCGCGCAACTGACTTATGGTGCATACGGGCATTAGTCAATCAACCTAGCTTCATTTGTTATTGTTTGTTTGACCTGGCAAATTCTCATTTTTCTCTAGTCGTTACCCCGTAACCTCAATTCTCAGCAGGGGTCAAAGTACCTATGGAAACAGATTTTATTTGCACGTCTCCTATTGAATAGGCGGGGGAAGTATTGTGATTAAAAAAAAATATTTAGACATTTTGAGATATCTAAATTGCAAAAAACTAATTTCATTTATTGGAATAAATAAATGACGTCGTACGTCGAGTAGATCGGCTTGCTGCTTTTCGCGTATTCTCAAGCAAAACGTTTTGAACGGCAAGTAGGATATTTATGTTTACGGCGAAGTGAGATCCCGCAGAAACGATGAGAAACGTGATTTTAAACAGTATGTACAGTACCAGGATGTAGGTACAAATATCAGTAGGTATATAACGAGGCTGGAACTGCAACTTCTTTCAAACAAAAACAAAAATGTGTCTGGTTGGGTAAAACACCAAATGAATCCTTTGAAATGATTAAATGTGCATATCTAGATGATAATTTTTCTGCGTGTAGGGCGTTTGAGTAGCATAATAAGTTTGAAGACGATTGTGAGCCAGTGATCATGAACCTCTTCCCGGTCGCTTATAAACTACACCAAGTGTCACACGTATTGCAGAAATTAACGAGTTGGTAGGTACAAAATGATTGCCATCAAACGAATTTCCGACAATGTTATTTATTGTCTCACCCTACCAAGGGCGCCCCCAGAAAATTTTACGGGGGGGGGGCACGTACATAAATTGAGTGCTCAAATCAGGGACGAGGGTGCGAATGTGGTTTTTTCTTATACAAATTTTATATCTTCGTTGCTCCAGGGGGGGGCCATGGCCCCCCCTGCCCCCCCTCTGCTGGCGCCCATGCACCCTACGGTTCCACTCAAAAAATTATTCCGGAAGGTCGCGGCTTGACCACCTCCACATTGGGTCGATAATTCGATTTCCAGACCGTAAGTCCCGAATGTTCCCAAAATGGAAGCTTTCCTTGGGGTTGAACCGGCCACGTGCACGTATTTTTAACGGCCACGTGGGTCCGTGGGTGTGCTTTTAACGGTCACGTGTACTACTGGTCCGTTCCACGCCATTACGAAACATTGCCCCTATAGCAAATTGTAGTTCGTACAGCAATCGTCTTCAAGTGAGAACTGGCGATGTTCTTTGCATGGCATTTTATTCTGGTCTTCTGACGTCTTGTCTTTGCGATTTCTTCATATTGCTCGGTGTGTCAAGCTGTAGTTTCCGATTATTTTTTTTACGAGGCGGTAGCCGGTAGCGGGGTTGACGACAGTGCCCTGCCCTAACCGGCTAATCTTATATCGGGGCGGGATTTAAATTCAAGTTAATAGGGCGTTCCATTAAGAAAAAACATAACTTTAAAATAAATGAATCACCATGTATATGACAGCAAACATGGATCCATGCGCACACAATGTAGTAACGGTAACTTAACAAAAATAGATATATAACCTCTCATTGAATTAATTACTCACATCTCCGGCGCACAACTAGTGTTTACGCTCGTTAATTTTATATACTTTTTTTATTGATATCACTTTTTGTTTCGTTAAATGATTTGATGAATTTTTTGTTGAATACATCTGTACTTTCTCGACATTCAGTTTTCGCATCTGTTATCACTTGTTTTTATTAATTTTTTAAGTTATTTTTTCTTTCTTTTAAGAGATGTGATTTGGGAAAAAATGTCCTCAACGAAAACAAAGCCAACAACTAAGGAAACTGCAATCGTGTGCCCTCTTCCGCCGAAAAAATCCGAAGCATCTCGAATTCCAATTCCCGAGTCGGCGTCTGCGTCTGCGTCTGCGTCGGCCAGGTCACCTTCTCCTCAATTGGCACCGCCAAAAGCGCCCTCATCTCCAAAGACACCAAGGCCTGGTTCCCCATTTCAACCCCCGATATCTTCGACGCCTACAAAAGACAGACATCCTGAACCAATGATTATGAATGTCACAAAATCACCAAGGTCTCCTTCCCCTCATCCCATTCAATCCGAATCGTTTGAAGATATAGAGTATGAAGAGGACGATGATGATGCAGATAGCAGCGAGGTCGAAGAAGAGGATGAAAACTCTGTTATATCATCCTCACCACGTGGAAATTCTGATTTCATTAAGCATGAAATGATGAGCAAGAATTTCGACCATAATCAAACAAGGTAGAGTGTTTTCTTTTTGGTTTGTTAATTTGACGTTTTCTAGTCCCCAGGTTCCTAATTGCAGACGTCATCGTCGCGTCGTTAGTCTTATGGCTAGAATGACGCTTCAGTACGTTTGACCATATGATTTTTCATTTGTTTGTTGTTACCGTTCAGTACCTGCTGCTTTGATGTTTATGTAATTTATTGTTGTTGATGTTTATTATGTTATATATGGAGAGTTTTAATAAAGTTTCCCATTAAATACTACTTGTCTTTATTACATTACTCTCCCACTCGAGCAAACAAAGTGATATGTGACTTAAATTCCTATTAAACATAGATTTTAGAGATCTCATTCCATCTACGAGGATATATTAGTATATAACGAGACTAGTGCTGAAACTTCTTTCTAAATAAGACATGGAATTCTTATATTTAATGAGTTGAAAAATGAACAGAGAATGACGCAATTATTATTATTATAGGGTTTGACAAAATTCTTTATAAATATTACTTATACCATTGATTAACATATTTACGATATGTTAATCAGTGCTTATACTAACAATACATGTAATAACACTAAATGATAACTAATCTTTATACACCATGTGAAACATATTATAGTTGTAACACCAGCCCTTAAACATTATTCTCTAATAACTAAACCAAGCTTATACACCCGATTTAGACGTAGGTTTGGCGTACGCGTGTACGTTAAATCTGAGCTTTCTTGTCATCGAGAAGAAGAGCTCGAATTGGAAGGATTTGACATCATATGGCTCAAAATATCCTTCCAAAATCATTCCAAATTTATATGCTGCATTTATAGGCCGCCAAGCAGTAACAACTGCAAAGAGCTCTTCGAGAAGCTTTCAGCCACTGTGGACGCGCTGCAATCAGATCACCCTCATTCAGAGATAGTCTTTCTGGGTGACTTCAACGTTCACAACTCTTACTGGCTGAAACACTCAAACAAAACGGACGACGAGGGACGTGAAGCTGAAGCCTTCGCTATCAGCTGCGGCTTGGAGCAGATAGTCAAAGAACCAACAAGGATTCCCAGCCGCCACGGAGATTTTGCTAGTCTGTTGGACCTATATCTCACAACTACTCCAACGGTCTACACAGTGAAGGTAACCGCCCCACTGGGATCGTCTCACCACAACACCGTCTCGACGCTATGCAGAATGCATTCTCCAGATCTCTACCATGCAAAGCCTCGTCGGGTTTGGCATTACGGATCAGCAAAGTGGGACGACCTAAGGGAATACTACCAGTCCTTTCCCTGGAACGACGTCTGCTTCAAGTCACGAGACCCATCAGCTTGCGCCCAAGAAATAACAGAGGTATTAATATCCGGCATGGAAGCCTTTATTCCTCATGTCGTCAAGCATCCCTCCAAAAACAAGCCATGGTTCAATCAGCGTTGCAGAGATGCACTTACCTCTAAAAACCAACATTACAGAGAATGGAGGAAAAATCCAAATGCTGAGAGCCATCGCAGTTTTATCGACGTCAGAAATCACTGTAAACGCGTGATTGACAGCAGCAAGGAGGAACACAACCAAAAAATTAAGAACAAGCTTCTCTCATGTCCTAGCTCCTCCAGAACATTCTGGTCTGTAGCTAAGGCTGTTAGTCAGAACTTTTCCTATTCGTCAATACCACCCTTGACCAGAGGGGACAAATCCATCGCTTCTGCTCCTAAAGAAAAAGCAGACATCTTGGAGAAGCTCTTCGCAGCCAATTCTACTGTAGACTTTCAAGGAAGTACTCCGACCACCACCATAAGCGTGAACTCGAGAATGGCAGAGGTCAAATTTCAACATCGAGATGTAAAAAGCATCCTCCAAAAACTGAACACCAATAAAGCTACTGGTCCTGACCAAATTCCAGCCATTGTCCTTAAACGCTGTGCCGCTGAGCTTGCACCTATTCTTTGCAAGCTCTTCAAACTTTCGTATCAACGAGGCGTGTTTCCCGCTTCGTGGAAGATTGGCTGCGTACAACCCATCCCTAAGAAAAGCAAAAAAACTGATCCCGCCAATTATAGACCTGTGGCTCTTCTCAGCTTCATGTCTAAGGTTATGGAGACTGTCATTAACACACAGCTCCTGAAATACCTGGACAACAATAACATCATAAATGATCGCCAGTATGGCTTCCGTAAGCACAGGTCTACAGGTGACCTCCTTGCCTACGTCGCTCACTTGTGGAACAGAGCAATAGATAATCATGGCGCATCCCGTGTTGTTGCACTTGATATATCGAAAGCTTTCGACAGAGTATGGCATGACGGACTTCTGGTGAAGCTTGCTGCTTATGGACTACCACCTGGCCTGCGCCAGTGGCTGAATAGCTTTTTGAACGACCGATCTCTGTTTGTTGTAGTCGAGGGCTCAGACGTATTTTCAATAAACGCCGGTGTTCCTCAGGGATCTGTCCTATCCCCTACACTGTTTCTGCTGTACATCAATGAGCTGCTGGAAATAACATCCAATCCAATCTACAGCTTCGCAGATGGCAGTACATTAGTGTCGTGCATGGAACCAGGCAAGCCAATATCATCCCAGGAGACGGTACGTCGGCGACAGCAGCATGCCTCTCAGATCAACGCAGATATCAAAACAATTGTCGAGTGGGGATTAGCAAATAAAGTAGTTCAACGTACAAAAAACTCAGGCAACAACACTTACAAAGAAGTCTCACGATGGCTTACCGACCGTGGAAATGGAGGGTCACCCCATAGTCGAATCACCTTCCGTCAAGATTTTGGGAATCAACATCAACAATGTCCTGGCACGACCACGTCGTCAGTATTGCTAAAACGGCATCCCAGAAGCTTGGAGTTTTGTTCCACTGTAGGAAGTTCTATACACCGGAGCAACTGCTGCTGCTCTACAAGGCACAGATCCGACCAGCGCTGGAGTATTGCTCCCATGTGTGGGGATGCGCTCCGAAGCACTCTCTAAAGCTTCTGGACACTATCCAGAAAAGAGCGATTAGACTAATCGATACGCCTAACCTCACAAAGGACCTCCACAGCCTGGAACATCGAAGGAGGGTGGCTGACCTATCCCTGTTTTACAGATTCTATCACGGAAGATGTTCGAGTGAGCTCTCTCAGATAATAACACCAGAGGCCGTCCGAACTAGGAACACTAGAGAAGCTATGCGAGCTCATCCTTACCAGGTCGAGGTCCTTACTCCCCGAACTAGTCTCCTCCAGCATTCCTTCTTTTGGAGAACTTCGACGCTGTGGAATCAGCTGCCAGGGAATTTGTTTCCCGACGGCTACAACCTGCAGCGTTTCAAATCTAACGTGAACCGATACTTATCCTCTCGCAGCGCTTCTACAGCGCCATAGGCTTTCAGCCTTTGCGAGAGGCCGATCATAAAAAAAAAGCTATTGGCAGAATGCTTCGGTCTTCCCAAACTTTTAGTTAGGACATTAGCAATCATTCGGTCTGTTGATAAGTACTTAGTTCAACTTGATCTGACTATATCAACGAATTCGAATAGGTTAGAAAAAGCAACGCCCATGCTCTAACAGGCATGTGAGTGTGCCCAAGATCTCGTTGTTATTATTAACTGTGTTCACAAACACGATATTATTTTTTACAGAAATCTGCGGGATTTAAATTTTATGGAATTGTTTAAAATAGTCATTTAACACTTATGCACTGTTAAAACCCAAAATACGTTCAAAACTATAACAATTAACCCGAAACGATCAACCAAAACAAAGTAGCTATTTATATTATGGCTCTAGATGAGTGCTGTTATTTTTAGGACTGTTTACCTGCTATCTGTACAATGGGTATATGGGTTTATCAGCGACTCAGCGGTCAGTGTGCCAGCTGTCGCGAGGATTGTGGGCACAAACAAAAACCTTGTTTACTTCTTCTAACCTATTCGAATTCGTTGGACTATATTATGAATTCCCTTATAAAGTGGTGGCAGGGGCGGATACAGACAGTTTGTTGAAGGGGGCGGGGGCGGTCAGGGCAGATTCAAAAAGTCTTATGAGATGTGTTGTAGGATCAGGCTTGTAAGCAGTGACATAAAGGTAAGGGCCCTACAGGTAGAGGGGGCGATCACCCCCTCCCCTCCCCCCCCCTCCCCGAGTAACCTACCCTTGTGTCCCGTATGTGTGAATTTTGTACGTTAGTATAATTAGGGTTTTGAATAAATTTTTTTGTGATAAATGGAAAGATCATAATTATATAAGTTTCGTAACAAAACTAGTTTTGTTTTCTTTTTATTCGAAATAATTCAAAAGTTATATGTCGGGCTTATTTCCTTGTGTAAGCTCGAGCGTGGAGAATGAGTAGTTCCAGTAAATTCCTCACCTCTCGTTCTCCACTACGGGATACGGGCTCTATGCCCTCTAGAGCTTGTTGCAGCTCCGGTGTCTCATCTATACCGTATGAGCACTTTAAATGGTAGTATAGCACTCGTAGAGCCTCGTTGTGCCGATGGAAGTACGTAGTGCTAGCGTTACGCCTTACGCGCCGACAAGAGGTGCGTAAGAGACTCTGGCGCCTGTAGGCATGCTCTCCAACGGAAATTGGGCACCTACATGCCCATAATCCTGTTACGACGATACACGAACGTGTTAAAGATACCGTGTTAGCAAGCCATTATACAGCTCTCAGTCTCCGACTTCAACCCATTAGACCTTAGGAATGAGAAGGTCAACTGCTCAGACAAACCATGCTCTTCTAGATGTTTGTAGAAGATTCCGTGCATCGGCTTATATTTGTGAAGTCTTAAAAGAAATTAGACTTCAGAAGCTTCATTGTGGGTTTTTAATTGTGCAGGAGCAAGTTCCGTAGCGGACACCTCCGCGTGAAGTCGAGTGTGAGGCTGAGTTCCTCGGCTGCCCGTGATGCTTCTCTGGAAAGGAAGGCTCCTTTACCCGCATTCTTGTGCTGTTACACAAAGCGGATCACGAGATCGGTGCTCCTCGTAACATAGCAAGCAGTGGCCAGTATTACTTTATTGTGTCGTGGAAGGTAAATTCGCGGAACAGAGGACCTAGGATGTAGACTTTCTCCATATTCATCATTTTGCGGGTCTTTATGTCGATTTGTCGAAATTCTTCCACATTCCACTGGACACTGGACAGCACCAAAGCTGTATAAAAACAATATGATCAAAGGTGTGTTTGTGGCAGCGAATTTTGTTCTTACCGGACAGTCCTCATCATGACCAGATCTGCCGGAGTCGGTGCAAATACTTGCGGCAGAGACACCCTTTGACCAATCCTGCCTCTTGGACGTGACGTTGTGCCACTTCAAGGTAGGTATATGCTCTCATCCACGAGCTGCTCCTCATCTTCACTATATTTTTGCGGCGTCCAATTTTTAGATGAGCCATGGCACATCTCGAACTCCATTCTAATAGCTTGACAGTACTTCTGCACTACCCTCAGCGACTGCGTTGTCCGAGGGCATAGAGTTTCAGGTCATTTATATAAATGGATTGGGTGACCATGTGCCTCCTGTGATTGGGCGTGCCACAGCTGTTTGTATTTTTCAGCGCTATGGACAAGGCAGTAGCGAGGTGCAAAACAGCAAGGGACTCAAGGAGTCTCCTTGGAAGGCGTCTCTTTTAAACGATACCAACTCTGTCCGAACCCTGGTTTCATCTGATGCTATAGTTTTCCAGCGTGGCATCAGTTGTTTGATGCATCTCACCATTTGATCATCTACCGAAAGACATTCCAGCAGCCGTACAATCAGGGACGTAGTCTGAAATGCCTTCCGAGAGTCCTGTATGACACAGCGGTCAATCAACGGGTTATCCTTGCAACTTGCAACCAGATACTCTTCTCTTAGAAGAATAGAAGAGTGATTAGTATGCATATTTTTTTGTTCTGGGTTTGCTTGTTCGGGAAACTCACCTGTCAGGTTCTGTCAAAACTAAGTCGTTCAATGTCGCTGAAGACATATGTTGTGAAGAAACGCACTTATGTTTTGCATTATACTATTTTTCAGATTCGAATCGAGAAAACAATTGTTACGCCTCTGACTATAAGCAATGTCATCCGCCATTTTGTTCGCGCCGGTACGTCATCAATTGTGTGACGTCACTGTTACCTTCTTACGTGAAATGGGCTGTACATGTTCGTTTTTCTGTTTTATGATTTGTTTATTTCGCGAAATATTTTCATCGAGGTCAAATAATAAAAAAATCCGATTCATTGGAAATTGTCGATGCATCGGAAATAATCGATGTTTTTATTCGAGATATATATATGTATCGATGTACATCGATGCCTGTTTTGGATGCATCGCATCGGAAAAAAGATCGATGTAATTTTTTGGTGAGCATCCTAAACCAACATAAGTTATGAAGATAGGAAGATAGTAGTCGCGGAACTGTGCTAGTCAGGCTTTGCCTTCGCGGCTCGCGGCTGCTCAGTTCCTCAGTTGTGTGGTTGTAGGTTGTAGGTTGTAGGCCGGTCCGCCGGTCGTCCTTTGGATGCGTTTTCGCCCGAACTATCTTCGTCAGACATCGGACGAACAAGTGCGAACGATCCCTTTCTTTTCGCAAAACAAAACAACAGTACAGTACACAGTACTAACAGTAGTTCAGTAGTATATCTGTATATCCCGTATGATCCCGTACAATGTTTTTGGCGGCGAGTATAACGTCCACGTTCTATTCCTGTACCTCAACATACAATTAAATTGTAAATTAAAAATAACTGGACAGCAGCCGAAATTTCAGATTTAGTTGTTACGTAAAAAAAGAGGGCTTCTGAAATAATTCTCAAAAATGATTGCCTTAGAACATAACTTTTAAACGCCGGTAGGTCATTCCGTAAATACGTAAAGCTCTCTGATTGGCTGACACAGAGAAAGGTGGGGAGTAGAATCCGGACCTCTTTAGTGCTCGGCAACGGCAACTCGGCAAGATTTGAAATTCACAGTTGGTTCATCCTACGTGCTGTGTAGCTGTGTACCTGTACCTGCTCTGTCCGTCTGTCCCCGACATCCAACATCCGACATCCGACAAACCGGTTAACAAATTGTAAGTTTTTATCGTTTATATTTACTTTTTGCTCGCATATTCCATTCCAACCCATATATTTTACCGATATTTATGTAGATATGAAAAAACTCATTATTAGGCTCTCTGGGAGACAAATTTTCGGTTTTTCGTAATTACCTCATCTAATTCAACCCTCTACGTGAATTATGTTTATATACCTATTTTTCCAACATGTGTGTAAAGTGAATTTCTGTGATTTTTTTTAAGAAATTATACGCGTTAGTTAATAAAATTATTCCAATTATGATTCATAGTGTTATTAGCTTGATTGTGTTTTTACTGCGCCTCTGTCGTATACATAAAAAATATATTGTATACAATTTTTCGCGATGAAATAGCTTTAATCTCAAAATCGAAACTGCAGTTATGTAACTGCAAGGGCGGCAGTCCGGCAGTAAACTGCGCCTGATCTTGTGACGACCGGAAGCATCAATTTGTGCAATAAACATTTTTGAATGCTCATTCACTTTGCTTAAAACCAAGTACGACCATGTTAACGAGCATAATTTGAATATAAGTATCTTGCAAGACGATGCTGTCGCTGTGTTCTACGCCCACGCTATAAATAGCGTTTCGGAGAAGTACCTAATTCGTAATTCACTTGAATTAGTTCCAGCCAACCAGCTAGGCTAACGGTCTCTTTTCACCAAAATACCTATGACTACTTCTATAGCAACATACAAAAAAAAGTAACGGGGATATCTTATAACTTATTACTTTTTTCGGTTTAGTGAGTAATTGCAATCTCCAGTCACATGGAAAATATTCTGGCATTCGCCAAGGTGCCAAGGATATCTCTTAATCGATTTCAGTCTAATTTCACGCTATCTTATTTGTCTGAAATTGATAGCAGTGTAACGATTCGGCATTCGGATTTGTGCACCAGGTAAAACACATGATCAAACATCTGTTTCCGATATACTATTTTTAGAAGTCAAATCAATGTTTATAGGTGAGTCCTGAGTCGTAATCGCCGATGATTGTGATGTGTCACGTCACGGTTTGCCGGTTTGCCGGTTTGCGAACAGCGTCAGAACTCAGATGATTCATTAACAACGTTGCTGGTTGCTGGAATTAATGCCTAAATTGCAGACTTGCAGAGGATGGATTATTTTCTCTGGGTACATTTTCTCGCTATTCTTTATACCCCGTTTCAAGGTGATGTTTAGAAGCGGTAAGCGGTAGCGGTCGATGAATCCGTAGCCTAGTTCTTGTAATCGATGGCCCGATGGGCAACATTCATGTTCCTACCGCGAAGCGATTTCAGTTCTTTTCTGGTGGAAGCGAAGCAGTTGCAGTTCATTCGCCCATCAATGATAATAATACCATAACCGTTGATATACACATTTGAGTCAAAATCACCAAGGTGACGATTTGGTTCTGACACCATTTTTCCAAATAAAGCCCAATAAAGTTCTGGAATAATTAAATTTAACTAATTTCAGCTAAACCATTCATGATTATTTTGAAAAATGATGTTTCTCATGAAACTAGTGAAAATATCACTTTGGGACCGCCTCCCGCCACGCATTTCCTAATTTGACATGTTCATAATGAATTAATAAAAAACTAATTAAGGACTACACTTTTCAATCATGCTTGATACACTTCTTATCATAGTAACATAATCAATCAAAGCTGGAAATCAAATGAAATGTAAGTATAACCTCACATTTACCTTAGCTACACTTCGTGAATGCATTCTATCTAAAAAGTAGTCCGAATTTCGTCAAGCAAGGAGCTAGTGTGCAGACAAGCAAGGACATCACTCTAATATACACTGCGTTTAGCTGTTTTATGACGATTTTCAATTACTTTTCTTGGTAATATTGTCTTAGTTATGTATTTTGGTAGGTACCTTACATCAATAGAACATCGTAACGAGAATGCCTCAAAATCATTAACATCACGATAAGCAAAGATAATAAAACTAGTCTCCATTCTATTAAACAATGCTGTTATGTCTCCGCCAGAATTGTATATTGACACTTGACACCAACACCAACAATGGTCGAAGACTATTTAAAATAATACTAAGCTTAAAAAAATCATTTCAGGAACGGTAACTCAGCAAACGTTGCAGAATATGACGTGCGTCTATACTATACTACTATACCAAAAAAAAAAAAACAGTCTCTGAATCAAACTTCTGAATATAGATTATTTAGTTGCTAGAGGACCTAAGAATATAGATTGATTCTAAAAGACAATCGTATTTTAGATGAACGCAAACACATTCACGTTGACTTGACGCAGTCTGAATGTTTGTTGAAAACAAATATCTTTAATCTTAGTGCCAAAATGAAGGTAGCCCATGCCAACCGTGTTATTTATATTGGATAGGCAAACTTACGTTAGGTCCGAAATATTTTCTAATTCGAGTGCTAACATTAATGATACCAGAACTTTGTTTGAAGGCTTGCACTGAATGAGGTGATAAAGCTCCATTTGAAAAAATGTAACGTTTTAAACTTTTCAAATTTGAAAATTGCTAGTCTATTGATAGTGTTATTTTGAAACAATTATTTTACTGGAACACAAGAATATTTGTTGTTTGTCTTAAAATCGAAAACCGCATCTTTCTGTCGTGTTCATTTTCCGAGATATTAACATTTTTTGTTAAGTACTACAAACGTAAAATTTTCTAAACACTGCTGAATAACTCCGAAAATAGGCTTCATAGACATTAACTGTGGTTAACAAGCTGGACCGAAAAATCGATGCTGAATTCAAAAACGTAATAATATACAGGGTATTCTATTCAAAATAACGAAGTTGATTCCTACTTCCGGTATATCCGGATGTCCGCCATCTTTGAAATTATTTTCTGCAAGTAGACCATTTAAAAAACCTTTTCTATTCAAAATATTTTTTTTTCTAATTGAAACGGTAAGGCACCGTCCGCTTATTGGACCACCCTGTATATACAGGGTGAGTCAGGCTCAACGCCTCGGACTCTTGTGACCAAACGGTATCTCTTTCCAGCAAAATAACTATGGAAGTGTCTATGTAGATCGAGTTGGAGTACATTTTAAAAATAATGACCTCTATTGGGTGTCTAATAAACATAGCAGAAATAACACGTGCATGACAGTCAATGTGTACTAGCACAGAAGGTGCTGACCTTGTGCGTGGGCTTTGTATATTGTATTTACATTGCAAATTAATATATATGTATACATACATAATATATTTTACACATACATATATTAAAACTAATAGTAACTATATTAAAGACTTATCAGTGTGTCAGTTCAAAAGCCTGTTGAAAACATTTGAAAAAATATCTCTGGGTATGACAATTATCCATTGTTTGACTTTTTTTGTATAAGATATGAGATTTTATGGATTTCATGAAGCAGGAAGTAAATCGTATAAGCAGTAACATACATATATTGAACTTTTTTGGCCTATTGACGTAATTTTTCGAACGGCAATACTCATATTATGGTTTCACAGGCGAAAGGGGTATTCTAACAACTGATGATTTCAAACCGTTTAAAACCAGGTATCTGAGTAGACATGCGCATTGCGCTGTCAAGCAATCCCCAATCCAGTTTCAAACTATCACAAAATTGAAGCTAGAACACTACTTATATTTTAACTATTCAAAATTTCCGTCCTGCCATTTCTGACCGATTACCAGGCTACGCCTACGCGGCCTACGCCTCTCTTGTTCAACCTCTTGTCCGCAATAGTGCATGAAATCCTGGAATGGGGCTAAAGATCAAGTCCGATCTCCCAAACACTTCAAAGTTCAAGCAACAAATTAATGAGCCAGTCGGTGTTTGACAACGACATCGCTCTTTCATACTCTATATTTATCAATAAGGAAAACAATCAAGTAAAAATCATCGCTCAAAGTCCGCAGCCGTTACCACCATGCCAAATAGTAATCGCGAAAAATTTCGACGTGCAGTCCACTGGGCTGACTGTCAATTGGACTCTGAAGTGTACAGATGGAATCAAGTTTTATCCATTGTAATAAATTAATGATGATTTATTTCGATTTATAATCGCTAAACATTGCTGCGAATCATCAAAACGTTGTTTTGATTACGTCAAAAAGTCTCAGATATCTCAATGAAATTCATTTTACTATCATTTGAATAATAAAAGTCATTTTTGTGGACTTTTTTTGTTGATTCTGTCTGTAACAGCCTCTTTGGGGCATCCATTGCCTGCATCGTCCTCGGCGCTTATTTCGCCCGTTCAAACTTGGCAAACCACATTTTAACCGTTGTTTTTTCCTGCAGTCCGAATTATGTTCATCAAGCCAAGGTTTGTCTTCACCAGTGTTTTTTTTTCGCCAAAAATTGACAATGCTGTATTTCACGAAACGGTTATTAATATCGTCAAAAAGTCGCTATCTCTATGAAATTCACTTTGTTGTGTAACTACTATCACAAGATCTTACTAATGCAAAGACTTGGTTCAAATCATGGGTTGTGTAGTTGTGTGTTAATGCAAAAAAGACAGCAGCAATTTCAAATCTAATCAGTGACAGTAATAGTGTTCAGTTGTCCACTGAACTGTCTGAAAGATGTTTAGTCACCTAATATATAAAAATACGCACTTTGGGAATCATTTTTCTGATGAACTTACTTTCCATGGCCACGTCACAAAAGTAGTTGGGAGTCGTTATAATACGCTGAAGAGGGTCTACAGTTGTTTCAAGAATATGTTATCGCCGACCATCAAAGCGATGTTAACACTTTGATTTTAATTAAAGTGGAGCAGTGACCTCTTCAAATAAATTACTGCATTCACGTGTTACAGCTTAAAGTACACAAATAAGTCTATTGACTTTCTTTTACACAGTAGATAAACAAACTGTTCTATTAAATAAATGATTCAAAGCCCTTTACACATTTTGAGTTACAGTGATAGAAAAATTTGACGGTAAACGATTCGCGGGGGTATATTGATTCTATAAATCATTCTGTTACCTAGAATCAAAAGTTTCTCGTAGAAACATTACTGCAAGTACCTTTTAAGAAAAACAATATTGCGTTTGTGATTTTTGTAAGAGAAGCATAAAAAAATGCACCATCGATATAATGTTGATGTACTATATAACTGTTTTGAAATATTATAGTAACATGTCCAACAAAGGTTTCGTAAATGAAATTTTATTGCCAGCATAATTCATTATTCTACGAACCACGCTGTTCTGTTGAAGACTAGAAATAAAGAACAATAATCTGTAATAACTTTATCATAAGTAAGGCTGCTTATAGCCGTTTGAGAGACATAAATCGATGGATTTCTTCAAGACCGCAGTTCTTGAACAAATTTGACCAATTAAGATATTTTTGCATTTTTAAATGAAATTTTTCACGAAAATACAAACTGCTACAGGCCATTTCACGTGAGAGGATAACTGTGACGTCATAGTTATACATAGGTGCGCTGTGTACGCATAATCAGCTGGTCAGCTGCCATGCAGTAGCATGTTTTTTTTTTTAAATTTTGTGTGATTTTACGATTTACCATTTAAGTCCAATGTCTACAAAGACGTTGTGTAGTGTAACGCTTTTATTTTTTGTATTATACGATTATTCAAATTCGAATTGAGGAAACACTTGTTGCGCCACTGACTATAAACAGTGTGTGACGTCCCAGTTCTCTTCGTGAAAGGGTCTGTAAAATTTTCGTAAGTTACAAGGGGCTTCCAATAAGTACCCGACCGGTTTGAAGATGCCACCTATTTATTTGGTAACCATCAATATTGAACGTTTTCAGTGGATTTGTGAAAATGGAGAAAATCAGGGATTGGTATGTGATAGAATACTCTTATTTGACTTAGCTCAACCAATATAAAAGCTGAATTGGATTTCACTCTTGGGAGTCTTCTCATTTGTTTAACACAGGAAAATTTTGGGCAGCAGCCAAGACGAGGATCGCAGTCGTCGATCAAACGAGGTGACGACTCTAGGAATGGTGAAAAAAATCCACAAAGCGGTACTGGATGATCGTTTACTAAAAGTGCGCGATCTAGCAAACATAGTGAAGCATACGAGGGTTGCTCTATACCTCCGTCAATCCACCAGTACGCAGACAGCTGTTTCACGCTTATTAGCGATCATCAGTGCGCCATAGGTCGATTGACGGAAGTAGAGAGCATCAATTTTTCCATGTTTAATAAACATGTGAAAGATGATCTCTCTTTGGTTGCCGTCACCTTCGGGTACTAGATGGCGCACCGGCAGAATTCCTTCTGTCTTACTCGCATAGTGAAGCATGTTAAAAAGTGCGGGACATTGCAGATAAGAGGAAAATTTGGACATAGAAAAGCTATGTGCAAGATAGGTGCCGCGTTTCCTCTCACTCAAGCAATAACAGCTTCGCCAAGATTGTCAAGATGTTTCAATAATTGGTGCAGGTGCAACCCGGGCTTCGATACATCAGGCTGCTGTTCCATTATTCTCACACGGTGAGGTGAACAATCACAGGGTCCGCGAATCGTGCCGTGCGTCCTAAGTAGAGGAAGCCTTAGCCGTCAGAATGCATTCTGACGGCTAAGATATGTGCCGCCGCAGCCGCCGCACGACACATCGGCATTTTACGTAGTGCAGAAAGTAGCGTATCACTCGCATATCACCTAGGGATCCACCTAGGGATCCAATCAGCGTTACTGCAGACTCACAGAGTAGTCCGGTCAGTATCTGCGAAGTTGTCAGTTGGAACTTCTGATATTTGATCCGCTTTTCCTCCTCCTTAGAGACCACGTTCCCGTTCTATGTCGGGCTTATTTGCTTGTATGCAAATATGTCCCCTGGAGCGTATGGCCAAGGCCCCGTCTTGGCAAACCATTATAGAGCTCTCAGTCTCCGACTGCAACCCACTAGACCTTAGGAGAGAGAAGGTTAGTTCCTCAGACAAACCAAGCCCTTTGTGAAGTCTCAAATGGAGTTTGCCTGCCTTCACCAGCTTTAATGGGGGTTTAATTATGCAGGAGCAAGTTCCGTAACGGACTGCTGATCCTCCGCGTGAAGTCGAGCGTGAGGCTGAGTTCCTCAGCTGCCCGTGTTGCTGCTCTGAGCAGGCAGACTCTCTTACCTGCTCAAAGCAGGCCGAACGACTCTGTTGTGCAGACTCAATATTTCGCGCCCTCCCAAACGCCGGCGCCGTGGAAGGTATACCGGGACAGACGACAGATGACCTAGGATGTACAATAGACTTCTCTCCATATTCATCCTTTTGCGGGTCTTTGTGTTGATTTGACGCAGCTCTTCCACCTCCGGTGGATGCCACCAAAGGTCTATAATAACAATGGGACCGCAATCGAACTATTCTTGGAGGGGGTATTACCCCACTACCCCCCTATCTACGCGCTTGCACATCGACGGCAAACAAATTGGCGTTGACATGGTTTTTTTGTTGTTATGCAAATCGACGAAAAATATAAAAAAGTGTTATCCAATATTCCAAATGCTTAGTGGTTACAATACATTGACGTAAGTAAAAAGTAAAGCGGAAATTTTATTGTCACTTACTCTCCTGTTTTTGTCGTAATTGAAACTATACGTCTACAGTGTCTTGGCATATGTGTTGAATCTATAAATAGAAATAGCTTAGTTAAGTAATTGGCCATAAGCCGGAGAACTTCTGAAACATCGTCGTACATTTTCTGTCGCGGTATGTGTGCATTCAAATATTAGGGCCTGTTTACATCATCAGTCATGACGGACAAATACAGTCCATCACGAACATGAGGGCATAATCACATAATATCAAACACGTTTTGTCAATGGCAACAACTACTGGGAAAGCACGATAACACACGTCACTGCAATAAAGATAAATACCATATAAAACTTCTTTTGTCTCTATTATTTTGAAATAATTTGAAAGAAGCCCCATTAATACTTAGTTATGTGAACTGTTCATTTTTGAGCTGTATTTTCCAAACGTTCAAAAAAACTAAAGAATTAGGCTTTTGAAAATGACCGTTTTCACGTGCAAGGGACGCCTCTGCAGTCTGCCAAGAGAGAAGACGAGCTTTTGGTACCTGCCGAGCCGAGATGAACATTGTCTCTAAAGCGGTCCACGGACGTTGATGCATGTGGCGATGCAGGCATCGACACAAGGTTTCATGAAACTTTCAGCAGTTGCATAAGTTCCTACTCACATCGAAACCCGTTGCGATGCTGGAATCGACTTGATATTTTATGCACGCTTCATGCAACACAAGATTAGTTGAGTGGAGTTAATTCTTTGCATCGACGCAATACTATACACGTTGAAACACACTTGAAACCTGCATCAGCGTCACCGACTCGGCGACATGGCTCACCGACCAAAATGGGATTCCAGACTCTGCATCGTTGCAAGCCGCAACTGATACCAGATACGTGATTCAGTACTACACACGCTGCTACCTGCATCATGAAACGTTAGTAGGAGTCGATACCTGCATCGCAGCATCTATCAACGTCTTTAGTAGGCCGCTTTAGGAGTAGGAAAAGCGAACAAATAGGAGATCCTCTGACAGCTCCGCAAGCTCTGGCCGGCGCCGGACTACGCTGCTCTCTGCAGTCTGCACTGCTTAAAATACCGGTATGCCATGTGGCGGCAATGCCTGCTTAGCTAACAGAATGCAGAAGGCAGTCATCCTTGGGTTCTTTCGTCTACTTAGGGTGCATGATTTGTGGACCCAGTTATTGCTCTGGTTGCTCGCTTGAGGGAGGAGTAGCCACTAGGTATAATGGATCAGCAGCTCAGCATATCGGAGCCAGGGCTGCGCCTTTTCTGTTTTTATATATAATAATAATAATAGCTAATATGATGATAATAATCTATGTTATGGTTGTGCCCCTCATTATGTCAATCTTAGACCTTACACCAAACGAATTTAAACCACATCTGCAATAGTTGGGTCTGGACGAAAAGGTACACAAAATATTCAAAGAGTCTGCAATCCTGAAGACCCCAAATTTAGAACAATAATAATTCAGGTGTTGACATGGCACAGCCCGTCAATACTAGTTGCTACCGCACTCATCGAGAAACATTTAGAAATGCCGAATTGTAGCAATAAAAGGTCTTAACTGGTAGATATTCAGCTTTAAAGAAGATGCTTTTCAATATCAGATTTTCTAACAAGTATTTTTGCTTTGCCTTAATATAGTGACCATGTTTCCATCATTTCAATCATTTATTCCCCTCGAGGAAAGTATGATAGTTGGCTGAAATGTTCATAGGCTTAGGCTAACATAAAAAACCCTATGTTATTGATAAAATTCAATTTTATCATTCAGTATTGTTCGAGGGTAGGTTCTACTGTAGCTAGCCTTCCATGGCCAGAAGCTGTATGAACAGTGAACACCTTTCTCACTATGATTGTATGGTCGAACACACAGTTCTGAGGGATCCTTGAAAGTATGTACTTGTACAGTGTACAAGGTGCCCAACGCCCAACGCCCAACGGTACTTAGGTAAGTGGTGCGATTCGAGGTGAAAGCTGTCCTCGGTGACTCGGTGATTTTTTCTCGATTCAGTACAGTTCATAGAGGAGTTGTGGCAACACTGGTGGTATCGATTGGTATTCGCCCTACGCCCCTACCCCTAACAGCGAAAGTCGCAGTCAGATATGCTACGCGCCCTGTACCCCTGTACCCCTGTACGTTGTGTCGTTGTGTGATTATTCAGAAGGTAGGGTGTTGAACGGAGGTCGGAGTTTTGCAGAATACTGCAACTTGCCAGTAACGGCAGTTACCCGGTGTCCCGGTGATTGAAATATTTAGAAAGGGTGTCTGCTTCGGTGTGCTCCTTATCGAAACCTCATGCCGGAATCTCATTTTCAACGTTTGGATATAGTGCTGAAGTGGTTTTACGTTTAGCTAGAAATTAAATAGACATACAAAATGGGCGGTTGTGCATCTAAGGATAATACTAAAAAACACAAAGTAGAAGACGCCGCGAGCGCGGGGTTTGTACTATTGGAATCCTGTGTCCCTGTTGTCCCTGTTGTCTTGTGCATGCATCAGTTAAGAATGTGCAATTGTTTGTGTGTGGAAGCTTTGAGTTTTGTGTTATGGGCTATGGGCTATGGTGTCCCAACAAGTACGCATTTTATAAAATTTATGCAATTTTATTTGTTACTATTAGGATACTGTCCTCTACAAAATGTAGTCGGTGTTGCATTTTTTCTCCCTTTGTTTCTTTTCCAACTATAATACTCAAACACTTTGAATAGCAACTTTTTTTTAGACAGTCATGTGCTCGCGATTTCTACATCATACGAGGATGTATCAGAAAATAACAAGACTGGTGCTATATAGTATAACAGTGAAATATTTATTTGAAAATCTTCAACAACTATGCGTTAAAGTACTCTTCAATTCTTCATTCTGTTCAATATAGGTACCTACTTATCTCATCGCTTTATCTACTAGTTATATAAACCTCCCCTCCGAGGAACAACCATTGCTTGATAGTTTCTTCAGTATACCTATCATCTCTTATCACAGCCTAAATCCTTCTCAAATCTTCGACCTCACAATTCTTTTTTGACGTCAAGCAACGTTTAACCACATTATTTAAAAACTGTGGATCACGATTGCAGTTATACCTTTTCCTTGCCGACATAACTTTTGGAATCCATCTTGCCAAAACAACCACCAATTAAAATTAATTCTGTATATCATTATAAAGAGTTGCAATTATTGCCTCTACCATGAATGTACATATATCAGTCTTGTTTTTGTTAAAAACCGTATTTATGAATACATCACAAATCATGGTAGACATTACTTTCGGACTCGACACGATGAAAACTTGCTGGGTCCACAACATCTTTTTTTTTAACTTGTATTATACAAGACAACTACTCCCACCTCGGAATTGATACGTAATGGTCGTCTTAGCACGCGTCCGTGGAGTAGGTCCTAGGGGCAGCGTTGGTTCAGAATGTTTTAATATTCTAATTATAGTCGGTGATATTTATTGAGTTCTTGGCTGATGGTCAAATCAAACATTATAATGATGTATCCGAAAATAACGAGATTGGTGATAGTATAACATTCTAATATTCTAATAAATATTTAAAAATCATCAACAACTATTTTTCAAAGTACTCTCAGTTATGTTCAAAATACACTTGTTCCATGGCTTTATTCACTACTATACAGATAATGTCCTCTAGATAGATACAATATGTGATGGTAATTATAGCTCCATATTTAAAAAATCAGCAGTTTTTTTTCTTTCATTTTTTATTTATTTTTTTTTTGCTGAGCTTGTGATACTGGCCGGAGAACGCAAGACAGACTTACGGTATTTTAGCAAACTTCATATTGATGATAGGTAGGTACATACTATTTCACAATTTTCACATGCCGTAGCTGGTGAAATGGGGATTCACTATCCCCTTGGGCGTGGGCGGAAGTCGAAACGCGCAAAAAAGTAGGTTCGATCACATTACCACGTTATTGTAGCAAGGTTGCCGTTTTAATAATATGTTGTAGTATATACCTTTTCTTATACAAAAACTCAACGACACGATATATTATTGGGAGAAGGATCATCGAGAATTCTATAACTGATTTCGATGAGTGACTAAATGAGAATATGCTTAAATTCAAAGTTAAAGTAATTTAGGATTATCATTTTTTAATTGGAAATTGCCCAGAAGTAGGTATATTTAAATATACATATTAGACTGACACTAAGCAAGAAAAGGACCCTGAAACTCTGATCAATTTGATGCCTTGGCATGATGATGATGGCTTTGGGTATGGTATACACCATTTATTGGCGAGCTGTGCAAGGTTACGTGTATCAAAGAATTTATTATTCATTAAGAAAACTATTTTCACATTTTCATTACACTGCAATGCTGTAGAAGTATTGATTATTATTTGTCTGTTCATAAATAATTTAATCGAGTATTTCACTGGACAGGTATATGTCCACTTATATATGGAAAGTATCCATTATCCGACTGCTTTTATCAAAATTTCAAATTACGCAGCTATGCTTTAGAAAAAACACCAAATTTTCTATTTTTGGAAAACTATGAATATATAATAACTGCCTTCCGAGTTCGTCAAAAAAATTATAAGATTCTTAAAAAACACTGTTGTGTTGGTAAACATACACAGACATCGTAGTTGTGTCAGCTTTTTTGAAAAAGGGCCCAACAGTGCGTGGATGAAAGATAATGACCTTACTAAAAGATACTTCAGAAATATGTCTCTTGGCCATGGTGGTGAGCCTTGAATGAAACAACGTTGAAATATTTTCAGTTAAAATTAACACGGGGATTGATATAAAAGTTGTATCATAACTGAGAAGACTTGCATTGTACAACCGGCCCTTAATCATATAAAAAATGGAGTCAAGTTGATTGACTCAGTACTTCCCACACATTACGATACCAGTTTATTATTTTCCCATAGCATGAAGCTAGTCTGCAATCCCCCCTTGCAACCAAATCATCGCCCATTTGCCCGCAAAAGACACCCAACAGAAAAACTCTGGTGAATAGTTTCTTGCGTCTTCCTCCTTAGGAACTAGGACGCCACAGTTTTGATTCTGATTGCGATGCGAAACGCTCAGGAGCCTAAAAACCGTCTAAAAACGAAGTATGAGCTGTTTCTATATTTTTAGTTTTTTGATTATTGTTGCGCCGCCACTGACACGATTTTCCAGAAACTGACGTGTTTTCCATTCTCGCGGCGATAGTAATTCCTGTGTCGAAATTTCATTAAAATCAATTCAATCATTTTCGCTTTACGCAATATACATAGAACGAAATTAAGCAACACTCATATATGTAAACATCACAAAATTCTAAGTCCCATGGTTTCTGTAATAGGCAAGCCAATGTTCAGATGAACTTAAAAAAAGAATATGCCGCTAGGTATTTTTTCCATAGGTCAATGGACACACTATTATGAATACAACAAATTTTTCAGTTTTACAACTCCCCACCCCCCAACCACCCCAAATGCACCCCATTTTCGCGTTAAGCAATATACAACGATCTAAAACAATACTCGCATGTATACATCTCAAATTCTAAGTCCCTTGGTTTCTATTATAAGCGAGGCAATGTTTGGATGGACCTAAAAAGGTGAATTGTGCCGCTATGTCTTTCATTCACAGTTCATTGGACAGCTCATTATGAATACAACAAATTTTTCAGTTTCACAACCCCCCAACCACCCCAAATTCACCCCCACCCAAAAAAAAGTAGAAAATGATCAGGAACTCCTGAAACGCCTAAAAACGAAATTTGAGGAATATCTAATTTTTTTTGTTTTTTGCTAATTACTCCGCCGCCAATGCACCGATTTTCAAAATTTTAGCAGCATTACCTACTAGGACCCCACGGCATATCGCTACCCAAATTTCATCACAATCCATGCAGCGGTTACTGAGATTACGAGGGTAGAAAAACGCGACAGACAGACAGACAGACCGACAGACAGACAGACCGACGGAAATGAGTGTCGTGGATTTTCGTTATGTAGACATCATGAAACGCTCAAAAAGTGTATTATCTCAAAATCGAAAATTTTCGCGATCACAATAATCCCCTCACCTATCGGTGTGGGAAGTAAAAAGGAATGAATTCTGTCAAATCAAAAGTAACTGTACCTCTAACTGGAGCCCTTCAAATTCTTCAGTACCTGTCAGCAAGATATCAGAAAATGGAAACTGAATTAAAATCTGTTGAAATTATAAAACTTAATTTAATATGTTTTAGCATTGATTAAGGTATTAACGGGGTTTAGTAAGTCCACTATTTTCCGTCCACGCACTGTTGGTCCAACATGTATTGTGTTTCATTCCACTCACAGGCCACACCTAAGACACTTGACACATTTGACACTGTTCTAGGTTTATATGTTGCGAATAATTTGTGGTAATGGTAATCGAGATGCTTCATGTTTAAAATTATTCCTCTTATACATACTACTTGCAACAGCAAGTTTCCACAAACACTCAGATCATTGTAAAAATAATACGAGGATGTATCAGAAAATAACGAGACTGATGCTATATTATAACAATAAAAGATTTATTGAAAAATTTGTAACTATCGTACTACTATTGTTGATTTCTAAATCCGACTCGAGTCCATTGTGGGTTCCTTTAGGGACCCCAGATAAATAATGAGGTTTTCTAAATATTTACGGATATTCCTAAATACGAGTAGGATGCACTCTAAAATAAAAAATCTAAAATAACAAAAAAAAATGGCTCCACGAAACTATCTAATGTCTAAACTAGACAAAAAAAATGTCATTGGTAAGTAGTGCAGTTTTCTCACAATGGCTTATTCTGACTGAAAACTAAAAAATTCTATTAATCGATGCAACTTATTGTATTACTTAATGCCGAATCTGGGTCGCAACGGGACCCCACTCACTAGAATCTTCTGCTACTACTTAACTACAGCCCTGAAAGGTCGCAGCATACTATAAGATCTCGCAGCACTTATTTACCGAGACATGCTTACACATGATGTTGCCAGTATGTTCAAATAAAAAATATACTAGATACAATCGTTATTCGGGGTCTCAATAGGACGCCGCATAGGCATTTAAGGGTTAAAATGAGGCACGTACTAGTCTGGTTATATTATACTGATAGATCCTCGTAGTAAGATTCTGTGCTATCCGTGCCTCATTAGCATATGAATCTTTGATCACTAAGTGTTGACGAACCTGATCTGATATTGAAAATAATCAAGGTTCTGTTTTGCAGAAAATCTACCACCATGGTTGACGCAGCTGTCTTGGAAAAACTTGAAACTGGATTCAAGAAACTGAAGGAGTCTGATTCTAAATCGCTCCTTAAAAAACACTTAACGCAAGAAATTTTTGATAATCTGAAGACCAAGAAAACACCTACATTTGGATCAACGCTTCTTGATTGTATTCAGTCTGGTAAGTATTAGCTGTATACTAGATGTCTGAGAATAGTGTTCTGATTTACGAAGCTCTGATTCTGCATCTGGAAAAATTAAGTTTAAGTTTAAATGAATAATTATCCAATTATTATTCATATTCAATTATATGGAGGGCGCCATATCAGAAAGGCGTATCTAAAGGTTCATTTTACAGGAGACGTGAGAAACGTTGTAAAAACAATTTGAAATCAAATAGCTGTTTGTGCTATTATAATAAGATAAAGTAGTTACAAATTAACAGGAAAATATATATACGAGTTTTTTAACATTTTATTACCCATAATACGGCGTCATTCAGCTGCTATTATTGCTATGTTATGATGAACGATCATACGTTCATGGTCACTACTTATTGACATAATGCACAGCAGCCTTAAGCCAATGTACTTGGGTCATTCACCATTCGTGTGAATATCAAGAAAAAATGGGCTGAATGTACAACAATTGTAACTTTTCTATGTGTGGACAGCAGTTGACAATCTATTGCGGTTTAATTTGGATCGGAAAATTAAGGTTTTTCTGATTTTTCTCAGGCTTGGAGAACTTAGATTCCGGTGTGGGTATCTACGCGCCCGATGCCGAGTCCTACTCTGTATTCGCAGACCTTTTCGACCCCATCATCGAGGACTACCATGCAGGATTTAAGAAGACCGACAAACATCCTCCAAAGAACTGGGGAGACGTCAGCGTATTTGGAGACTTGGATCCAGCTGGTGAATTTGTTGTTTCTACCCGCGTCCGCTGTGGCAGGTCACTGGAGGGATATCCCTTCAACCCTTGCCTTACTGAAGAACAGTATAAGGAAATGGAACAAAAAGTTTCCTCCACTCTTTCTGGTCTTGAAGGTAAATTATACATATTACTGAGAGACTGATGGCACTGTAACTTGTTGCAAAGTTAGAATTTTATAATACTTATTAATGTACGATCGCCCAAAAAGGCTTTGATTTAACGTTTGGTAAACATTATTTTTTTTTAATTTCACTGTTTTGCGCATCCACCGGAAAAATGGGAGTGAAAGGATATGTGATAAAATTTTGTAAATCACAAACTGAAACTTGAAATGATTAAGTGCATATCTGAATGATAGTTTATCACGGTGTAGAGTGTTTAAGTGGCATAAGAAGTTTAAAGGCGATTGTGATTCCGCTGAAGGTGAACGTCGTCCCGGTCAACCACAAACGACGTGAACTGTCACAAAAATCGCTCAAATTGAAGGCGTGGTACAAAATTATCACCGGAGACACCGGATTGGCTTAAAACGTATCTCGGACAATGTTAATTTGTTGTACGGTTTCGCTCGAAAAATTATTCATGATTTACAGTACCGGAGGGTCGCGGCAAATCGACTGACAATTTATCAGCAGTAAAAATGGCATCTGCAATGTAATCCGCAGTGTTTAAATAATGTGGTAATATATGACGAAAGTTGGATTTATCATCATGGGCCTGAGTTGCAGTCTCAAAGTATGCAATGGGATCGTGAAGGTAACCCAAAGCCGCCGCGCCGGAGGCCAAAACTGTTAAAAAGCACTGGTGAAGTGATATTTCTGATAAATGTGGAGTTATTTACGATCACATTGTACCTAGAACATATACAGTAACTGAGAATTACTAGTCTAGTATACGTTAAAGGCAAAATTAGACCAAAACTGGTCTTTTTATCAATACTTTTGTTGGCCGTTGCATCACAATTCCCAGAATTATTCAACCAACATTTTGCCAACGTATGCTCAGAATTGTTATTGTTGTTAAGTTCGGCTCGTGGAGACCTTGCGACGAACTACATTCCAGAGACACTGGAACCTACCTAAAGTCACTGGGTAATGGACCAGCAGTTCGGTGTGTCGGAGCCCGGGCTGCACTTTTTTGTTTTTTTTTTTATATGCAATACGTGCCTTTATTCTCGCGCAACCGGCGCCGGCGCCGGCGCAACGATAAGTCTGCAATGTCGCATCAGTCTCGGCATATCTATTACGTCTGCGTCCATTAACTAAAAAACTGGAGGTGTATTTTGCAGTCAGTAGATCTAGATATATATTTCTGTTTCAGGTGAACTTAAAGGAACTTTCTACCCACTGACTGGCATGAGCAAGGAAACCCAGCAGAAATTGATTGATGACCACTTTTTGTTCAAAGAAGGTGATCGTTTTTTGCAAGCTGCCAACGCTTGCCGTTTTTGGCCTACTGGTCGTGGTATTTACCATAATGATGCTAAAACGTTCTTGGTTTGGTGCAATGAGGAGGATCATTTGCGTATCATCTCCATGCAAATGGGCGGTGACTTGGGTACTGTCTACAGGCGTCTTGTGACTGCAGTCAATGACATCGAAAAACGCCTGCCATTCTCTCACCATGACAGGTAACGCACATTTCTATAACGAGTGCGAGTATAGTGACGGACAGCGCTATTTGTTTGCTTTTTGCAAGTAAAAGACTGGGACAGCTTAGAATATTTATTTGTAAATATTTGAGAATGTCAAACGTAATTGTTTCTATCCGGTGGGGATGTTGACGCTTTGTTTCACCTGAAATTGTGTCTGTATTTTATTACCCAGTAAAGAGTAATATCACATAAAAAATGTAACATTTCAGACAAACTAGTTAGTATCGTCTGTATTGATATTGAATTTAAATTAAAACTATGAATACGTATGTGGTGTGGAACCGTCTAGTAATAAACAACTTCGTACAAAAAGATTATTTTGTAAAATTGTTTAGTTTATAAAGAGATGGGCGAAACGTAACTAATTAACTGTTTTGATTGTGAAACGCTGCACAGAGCCTAAATCTCCCCCACAGTTAGCGAAATACGTGTCAGGTTTTGAAAAAATCCGATAGTGTTAGCGCTACGCCGCCGCCGTACGCCAAAGGATCTAGTGTTTACTTGGTAAATAAATGACCGTCCGTCTTTTTCAGACTTGGATTCCTAACTTTCTGTCCCACTAACTTGGGTACAACAGTACGTGCCTCAGTACATATCAAAGTACCGAAGCTTGCTGCCAACAAAGCCAAACTTGAGGAAATCGCTGGAAAGTACAACTTGCAAGTACGTGGTACTCGTGGTGAGCACACTGAAGCCGAGGGCGGTATCTACGATATCTCCAACAAGAGGCGTATGGGTCTCACTGAATTTGATGCTGTCAAGGAGATGTATGATGGCATCCAGGAGCTAATTAAGATCGAGAAAGAACTGTAAAATGCATTGAGTATATGAGTGATTTAATGTAAGCTTGATACAAAACAATGTTTAATTGGACGAAGTATCTTGTTTGTCAAAATACTACCGTACTGCTGTAATAATGTTTATGTAAGGAACATTACTTTGTATAATCAGCTTCTAGTCGTCATTATTTCTAAAAACAGATGATTATTTATAAATATAAATTACCTCATTTATATCTGGTTTTTACCTACCTTCATAACTTATTTTGGAATGATCCAAATTCATTACATTTTTGAAGACGTTCACTCCTTTGTTTTACTTACCCATCACCAGTGATAAAAAATCACAGTACAAAAATCACAGTGGTAATTTACAGATTTTTATTACTAACATCAATCACCGTGGTAATAAATTTGCGTCGCCGCGCGCCGTCGTAAATACGGTGGTAATTTACTGTAATATATTTTCTTCAAGCAATAAAACCAACTTTTTTCAAAGTAAACTGCAAGAGAGTGAATAGAATCGGATAGCAAGTTTAATTTGTGAATGAATGCAAATTAAATCTCGGTTTTTTCACAAAAGAATAGAATACGATAAAATCACATAACACTTTTTTGGAACATCCACTGTTTTTTAAAAAAAAAGCGTGAAAAGTCGTTTCGTAGTGGTTTTTAACAAAGAGACTAAGTTTTACTGTTTGTGACTGAAACCAACGATTTTTTCTAAGATACGATTTTATTATTTAATTTCTTTATAATACAAAAGTAAAATTAGTAACTATCAAATCTAATTCACTTCCATGCCTTAATAAATTCACTATCTATCGCAGAGGAGTCAGATTGTATTATTTCTTTTATAACTGAGCAGACCGCGTAGGCAGAGACTAAATACCAGAGTACCGCGGCTGCAGTGAAAGGGTTGTGTTAGGAGAAGTTTGTTAACGCGGGGACTTGAATGGGCCAACACCCGCAGGCCCAATAAAGACATCTGGCAGTCCATTCCATTATTCCAAGTCTTAGCACCTTGGGAATTAATGTGCGGTTTTGCCGCTTGGGTCTTGAAGTATGAAGAACGACCGCCTTAGGATGAGATGCAGCGATCGCGCAGCTCCCCAGGCATGAGAGCAATACTCCAGGCCAGGACTTATCTGGGCTTTATATAGCGTGAGGAGGTTACATGGTAAAAGTACTTTCTGGCTCTGAATAGATATCCCTTTTTTTTCCAACAGCTGTTGCAATTGATGAAACGTGTTCGTGCCAGATCAGATTTTCTGTAATGTTGACTCCTAACAGTTTGAATAAGTGACTCTTTGGCAGAGCCTGGTCGTTCATTAGAACCGGGGGTTTTGGCTAGGGCACTTCTTGTTGGATAGCGTACAATACTGGGTATTGGAAGCATACATTTTACCATATTCTTGCACCTCCAAGCAGTAATGGTATCGAGATCTTTTGAAAGTAAAGGGCCCCACAGACATCGTTCTTTTTCATCAGGTTTGCACGACGTGCCAACCGATCACACTCATTTCGGTCCGTGTGTGCCGAAAAACCGTCGTGTTGACCGTCGTTCCAAAAAATCTGTCCGAGATTGATTTTACTCGTCGGTTTCGAACGCCATCGTGCAACTCGGTACATGTGTGGCCGTTCATCGTGCAATCACGACGGGATTTTGCAGTGTTATTCTGGTTTCAGGTATAATTTGTAAAGCTTGGGGGGATGTCGTAACTGAAAATTTCAAATCGTCGTAGCTTCTACCCGTAGCAAGGAATCTCAGTGTAGCTGTCAGACGTTCATGAGAGGAAATACTTTGTCTCATCCAAGTATCCTGTTTTTTTATTAGAGGTGCTACTGAATTAAGTAATTCTAAGTATGTTTCTTCATCCATCCTCAAATAATTGTACCAACCCCCTGGTTCCAGACGCAATTCTTCTAATAGATTTATATTGGAGAATTGGCCTCTTTTTAAAAGCCACTGTTTCACCCATTTAGAACGTTTTTTCTTACTGTATTTCACTTTAATAGCTAAAGCCGCCGCCAAGTATTATCCATGTTTAACGGACCAAAAATTTGCGAGAAACTGAAAGAAAACCGAACAGTGTGTGGAGGTATCGTTCCATCGGTTTAACCGACATCGGTTGGCACGTCGTGCAAACCTAATGAAAAAGAACGATGTCTGTGGGACCCTTAAAGCTGCCACTGCCAGTCTTCTGCGTTCCAGCTCGACCACAGAGATTGGTCTATTGCTTATGATGCCTGCATGCAACGTACTGTCGTCCGCAAAACTATGGATTGGATATGTAGTGCTAAAGAGTAGATCATTGATGTGAAGCAGAAACAATGTCGGAGCCAATACCAATCCCTGCGGAACCCTAGCATTAATGCTATGGAAAGAAGAGGAAAAGCCGTTTACCACGACAGAGATTTTCCGACCTGCGAGGAAGTCTGCGACCCAACCGCAAAGCTTAACAGGGAGCCCGTAAGACGGGAGCTTGTTTAGGAGAGCTGCATGCCACAGTTGATGCTTTTAAAATATCAAGAGCATCGACGTGAGCCTCCACACATGTGTGACGTAAGCCATGAGACCTCCAGTTGATCTTTGGTGTCGGAATCCATATTGTCTGTCGTTGATTAAAAGTGATGGAGCTCTAGGTATTTCATGAGATCTTGGTTCACGCATTTCTTCATCACTTTACTGATTACAGAAAGCAAAGCTATAGGTCTGCAGTTGGTTGTATCAGTTTTGGATCCCAGCTGGATGCAAGCTATTTTCCAGTCTTTTGGGAAAATGCCAGAATCGTAAGACATCCGAAAGAAGCGGGTAAATATGGGAGCGAGCTCCGGTGCGCACTTCTTGACAACAATGGACGGGATCATATCGGGCCCATTCGCCTTATTAATGTCAAGTGACTGCAGCACCTTCCTAACTGTTTTTGTTCTGAACGTTATTTCGCTCATGGCTTGGGGTACTCTCGGTATGGATGGTAACTGGGCACTGGATGGGACTTTTATATAGTGGAGTTTGCTGCAAATGTCTTGGCAAATATTTCTGCCTTGTCCTTGGAAGCAGTTGTGACTGTTCCATCAGCACATGCGATCGGTGGGAAGCTACTCCTCGAGAAGTTATCCTCTATTTGTTTGACATTAGTTTTCAACTATGTGAAGCTCCGAACGTAGCCTACTGGCGACCAATAGTGATTCCGGAACCGATCCCGTATCTTTTTCCTGAACTCGCTGTCAACGACGATGGAACGCTGCGACGCTTTAGAAAAATATGGTAAACTGTCCTTCCTTCATATCGAACAATTTCCTTAACCACTGCAGACTGACTGCACAGGTAAAGAGACAAGAAATATATCAGGCAGCACTGCCAACGCCGAAGCATCTCGTAAACATCACATCGGGCTGCTATATGTTCACTCATTGTATTTTCCTGAGTCATTGGCTCCACACGTGCTTGTCACGCCACTGCTGACCTGCCCTAAATAAAATAGACGTTAATCCGACAGAATTCATCGGCTAGCGTCAGACGGTTAACATGAGAAAAAGGTGTGGGTAGTTATGTCACTGTCTGGTTAAAAATCAATGAATAAATTAATCGAAACAATTTAATAATATTAGAAATGCAGTAAACTTACTCTTTAGAGGACTAAGTGTAACGACTATACTGCAAGAAGTGGCGGGGGAAAGTCAACAAATGCTTAAAGTATCAATAAAAATACTAATCTAAATTGCAAATGACAAAAAAAAAACCGTTTACGAATGGTAATGGCGGGATGAAAAAATATGTAGTATAAAATATATAAAAACAAGTAGCGAGATATGTATAAAAAATATATATAAAGATTCAAAATTTACAAAAACTAACTATCTAAGGAAGATGGACCGTAGGTGAGGAAGGTAAAGACGTTAAAGTGAGCTAGAAAGGTAACAAAAAGGTCCTAAATAGTTGATACAGAGTATACCTTCTCACCGCGAGTTCATCTCCTTGACAATAAAGATACAAACATTGAAGGAACGCTTATATTGCTGCATATGTTCGAAAAATATAAGAAAAATGTATCTCTCTGCCTCACCAAAATCCCTGCCGTTGGGGTGTACACCGTGGGGGTGTACAGACACCGGAGTCCAGGAACCTGTCAAGGGCATCCTCAATCCCAGCATCGAGTCACATACAGCTAAGATATAACTAAGTGACTATCAACCTAACAGAATCCAAAAAGTTGTTTAAAACTCCTGAACCATAAAAAAATAGTCAACCATAACTCCGAACGGAACGAGAGTCCTGCGATTTCAATAAACACTGAATCACGAGATGGAAGGAGGGTTAAGGAAAGGAAAAGCATGGGAAAAGGAAAGGATTTATATTTGGCAGTCAAATTTTCACTAGCGGAATCATCCGATTTATACGAATTATCAATCTTCAAATCCTTAATGTGAAAATATCCTAAGACTCGACCATTAAGGTCCTTCAAGGTGTAAACTAAAGGAGATTTAACCTTATGCACAATACAAGGAATATATTTAGGACATAAATTAGCCGTGACGTCATCAGAAGCTTTGGATAGTGCAAAGTTGCGCTTTATTTAAGGCCACATCGCCAACTCGAAAGCAAATATTTCGACGGCGCGGTTGTACATACCTCGCCTTATTAGTCTCATTAAGACTTGCGGAAGCGTTCCTCTACCGTAGTATAGATCTCAGAAACTCCCTGCAAGAACTCCGAGTCTACCACATTCTTCATAACTTCTTAGTCAGTCATTATTTGCATCATCAGCAATTTTTCCATAGAAAGCGCCGTCTACAGGGACATTGGGGAAAAAATTGAGAAAACTAGAAGAGTACCGTGTGGTCCCATCCTTCGCAAGCCTCACAGCCTGAGCAATCTGAAAAATGTCTTCAACTAGGTTTTAGGATTGTCGTTGATATAGGACCTTATTGCTGTGAGTATAGTACGATTCACACGCTAGACCCCACGAGGGGACACATAGAATTAATCAGACAACCCGACAACCCGACCATCTACAATATTTAATCAAGAGGGACATATGCAAAAGGTACTATCATTGATTACTATGCAGCCGCCAACTTAATATCCCATTAAGAGCTCGAATACTAAAGTGCTGCGTTTTCGCCACTATACTACTGTACGCCCGTGCGTTGTTGAGGGTTGAGGCTTGGACAATGACAGAAGCAATACGAAAAGGAATACAATCTTTCGAGCTCTGGTGTTACCGTGAAATGCTTTTAGAATATGTTACGTGAGTCATACGAATACGACAAATGAGGAAGTCCTGCGGAGAATCAACAAGACAACAGAGCTTATGACCCTCATAAAAGAAAAAACTACAATATGTTGGTCACATTATGAGAAACGAGAAATACGAACTGCTCCGTCTTATGATCGAAGGCAAAATCAATAGCAAGAGGAGACCAGGAAGGAGACGCAACTCGTGGCTCAAAAACGAGCCGCCATAAAGGTTAAATGAGCACATGTAATAGCCAACGTTCTCAAGGGTAATAAGGCACCTTCAGAACAACATTAGATATAGGACATATTTATATGAAAACGCAGAGGATTGAGCAGCAAATTCGATTAAACCAAAATATACACGGGGTTCCATTTGAAATAGTTAAAATATCGGTGTTTCAAAAATTGCCTTTTCCAATGTCTGTAGCAAATGTCCTGTATATTATTTTTCAATAAATATACAAAAAGCGTTTCATTTCCTAGTAGATTCTTTATATAATAGTAGTAGTGACATGTGTCTTATAGAGCGGCGAAGGTACTACTTGAAAAACATTAATTTTTCAAAAAAATATAATTTCGTTTCGCACAAAAACCAGAAAGAATTAAAAGAAACTTATCAGCACAAATATACTTTGAATTGAGAGCGTAATTTTGAAATAAAAATGTCACTGACACAGGCACAACGGGCCACACTGTATATACACAATTATAATAAAATTAAGGCCTAACACATCAAACAACACTTATATTTAACTTGTTGCCCTATCTTATATAGATTTATGAGATAAGGTAGTGGGTTATTTTACGTGCCCCACCCTGTACATGTACAAAAAATTTGAACACTATTATTCCCGCAGATTCGACAGACTCACTGTACAAAATGGACTGTACTAGATATCGATGAGTTCTCCGCCAGAAGCACCTTGAACCAGAAGTGTGGCGGTTACTGATGAAATGACGCAGGTGGAATATAGCAACAGCAATACTTCTCGCAGCTATGCCCTACGCTGTGGGCAGCAATAATGGATGAATGTGAACGGGTGTACAAATTTCAAACTAGGCTTAGGCCACCGCATATTTTTCGCAATTTTGACGAATTTACCATACTCCATACTAATGGACTGTACTAAATATCGATGAGCTGCTTGCACAAGCGCCTTTACGCTCAAACGAGGGACTTGCGCCCAATGGCACAATGGCCAATTGCCCAATAATATTCAGTATCAACGTTAAGGGGTGCCGCGCCAGCCAGCCAACCAGCCAGCCTATGTCGCGGTTCAGTGCATATCATAAACATTGATAATTTCATTATGTTTAAAACACCTCTGGGTTACTCAAAAGTCAGTGCTGTGCAAATAGAACGCTTTTTAGAAACTACAAGGTCCAATCAACTATCACTCTGGCTCCAGAGGTGCCAAAATCGCGCCGAAGCACAAGGTAAAACAATCCTAAGCATGAAGCCAGTGGCCATACGTATTGACAGATCCATTTGCCATTGCTTACATCTTCGAACACTATATTATGCTGTCATTCTGAGTATACATATATTTAGACACTAACACTATAGACAGTGACACCAACACCGACACCGACACCGTGTGTCGTGGCGTTTAGGTAGTCGTTTCGTTTGTAAGATAATATGTAGGTATTCAACCATAACTTCCTATTTAGGTATTATAATTGTTCGTTTAAAAAGTTTGTTTACTAATTATACTAGAGGAGTTTGCCTCTAAAAATAGACGGTCTGGTTTGACAATAATGTGTTCTAACAAATGTGATTTTTGATTAAAATTATACTCTTTAATAATTATTAGTAACCAATCACGAGTCAAGGGATCAACAAAAGGGCCGTACCCGTACAGCACACTTTACCTTAATTAAAAGAAAAAACTAGAACCAATGACTTTAGAAAGTTATGTAGCTATTTTTTTCCAACGGTATGATATAGTGGTTGAATCTCGAAATGTGTTAAATATACAGGGATTTGCAGTCGCCTAATGCAATAATTTGAGGAAATAGTAGATCATGATATTTGCAGTCTAATACTTCCTAATACAGTCTAAATTTTCTGTTTGATGTATAGTAAGCCCAAAAAAATAAATAGAATAAAGAACTCACAACCCGGCAATAACGCAAAGCGAACCACGAAATTTATTAAAACTACACACATAAAAATATATTCTCAATTCCAGAATTATTCTGAGAATCTTTTGAAGATATACTAGCGACATAAATCCCTATCTGTTCTCGCTTTGAGAAAATTACCTTGATGAGAAAATTATGGTTAATTTGAAGAAAGAAACATATATTTTTAATTCCAATACTCATTCTGAAGAAATAGGCTCTGACTAAGGACACAATTTTTCAACTAAAATTTAAATACTATCGACCTAGTATTTCATAAAATTTCAATAAGGATATATTATTTTCCAACTGGTAGAGCACCTCCTTTCAGAATATGATAATCTTGGTTCATGCACACTGACAGATCGCCATAGGCCTCATAGTTATATTTGTTAATCATTCATAATGTTATCTGTCTGTGTGTTATATTGTTATTCCCTCATGAAATACACAATACAGAACGATAAAGGCGGCATTACACGGCGTGTGGAGTGTCACGCCTGGTGTGTGGAGTGTGGAATGACGTGCGACGAGCAGTTTTGGCGATCGCGATCACACGACCTGCAGAGTGACAAGTTTCTCGCGACGCAAGCGGCGTGTGGTGAACCTTGCGCTTTCATTCCAACATGTCCGGCACACACCACGCGCCGCGCCGTCTGTATACGCAGGCCAGTCCACTCCACCCTCCACCCCTGGCGCGTTTGCTTTGGCGTGTGCAGAATTTACCGACACTCGACGGGACCCGGCGCGTCGCCTGAAAATCGTGGCGCCAACCCAATCAGATGGCGTGTGACGTGGCAGTTCACACTCCAGGCGTGACACTCCACACGCCGTGTAATGCCGCCTTAAGAAGCAATACTCGCATGTATTCATCAGAAACTTCCAAGTCCCTTGGTTTCTGTAATAGGCAAGGCAATGTTCAGATGGACCTAAGAAAGTGTATTATGATGCTAGATCTTTCTTTCACAGGTTAGTGGACAGCCTATTATGAATATAATAAATTTTTCAGTTTTACAACCCCCCCACCCCCCCAACCACCCCAATTTCACCCCCACCCAAAAAAAAAAGTATCAGGATCTCCTAAAACGCCTAAAAACGAAGTTTGAGCTGTTTTTATATGTTCAATTTTTTTATTATTGATGCGCCGTTGCTGACACGATTTCTAAGAATCATAAACGTTTTTCATCCTGGCCACGGACTAATACTATGTAAAAATTTCATTAAAATCGATCTAATAGTTTCCACGCACTGATTACGTCGCATACGTTCAGATGGTAGATGCGGTAGATGCTATAAGATGCATGAAGGTGAAAGGAAAATATAGCTTCGAATCCTCTTTGTTCACAGCAGTCACCCAGACGTTCGCAAGTCCTTCGACATCATTCACAGGACAACAACCTTTCAGGAACAACAATCCATTTCATTCGACAGCTATTATAATAAGAAGTCTTTATCCAAAAATTCATCTCAAAAAGAAAAATACAGGTGAGTCTTCAGCTCATTAGATTTCAGATGACAAACCGTTGATTTGTAATATATCAAAATATAACAAACTACTTTCACACGCACCATAGAAAATGTACGAGTATATCGAATGTCGGGTCCACATCAAATCAACAAAACACAACAGCAACTTCTCGGACTTTACAACCTATACCTGCCGCGGTGCCGCCACTTCAACACAAAACCAAACAAAACGCATCGACACAGAGTTATCGTTATCGTCATCGTCATCGATAGCAGATAGCACTCTCATCTGACGTAAATACCGACGACACCCTGAATGCAAGCAGCTCAAGCAAGAGAGTCTTCTCTACAACTCAGACCCCGACCGCCCGACCGCCCGACCTCACATACACAAGGTTCCATCTCAGGACCATGTTTCCTGCCTCCGACAAAAACCAGCGTGAAAAAACCCACAGTAGATGCCCCGAAATCAAGTACACCAGATAGTTACTATAAGTTAATGTGAGATCTCAACATCGAAAATTTCGGCGATGACAATATACTCCCCTCATCTCGTACCCTCACCTATCGGTGTGGGACTTGGAACAGCCTACGAACTGCTCAGCCCAATTTGTTATAAGCTTATTCCACTATTTGTGACTGGATACTACGTAGGTATATAAACATTTCAGATCTTCACTCGAGTCATTCCGGCCGTCTACGCATTGTCCTGAAGAAGACTCTAAAAACAGTTTCTGGTTTTATAAAAATATCAGCTTTCCGTCTCCGGAGTTGGCTTCTTCGAACTTTGAAGCCGATCGTAGAAGAAGACTCAACTACAGGTGTAATGATAGAACAGATTTCCTTTCACTATCTCTTTCGCCCCCTGGATCTCAGCATCAGAGCTCTACAAGAGACTTTCCCTCACTGTAAGTATATCATTACACATCATCATGTCAACAACACGAAAATTCGGAACTGTAAGGTTTTTGTATGGCCCTTATACTGTCAGAGTAAAGTGACATTTGAGCCTTTGGCGTAGTTCTAATAAACACTAAACAGTCTCAGTACACGCCGATTTTTTCGAAGCTAACTCTGTTAACATCTTCGTCAGTAGATTTAGACTAAATACTAACTCTAACTCATAATATTGCTAGTTATACCCAATGTGCGCCATGAACCGTAACCTGCTACCTATCGAAGGGACAGGTCAGATTACCATGTAATCTTTAGGAAATCACAATTATTAAAAATTAAAAAAAAGAAAAACAGGCATCCGATGAAAATGAGTGACGTAGATTTACGAGGGTGGTCCTATACCCAACAAGCAAAGTCATATTTATAAGCATTGCGTAAGTATCTATAAAATAAAACTGAGAAAAATAAATTATTCTTTAAGCGGTCTTTAAATCCTAATACGACACCTATATAGAACCAAAAAGGGCCCATTTGTATACAACGGTTTTATAGTGTAAGCTCTGCAAAGTGGAGGTATGAAATCCTTATACAATATACCTACGTATAGACATACATCAACAATATTTATAAAACTGTTGTATAAATGTTAAATGCCCTTTTTAACTAAACTTTAACTAAATTCTGGATATATGCCTGACTGTTCGGCTTATTTTCTGTTCCCAAATTCAAAAACTTGGTTTAGTGGCCAAATATTGTCCAACGATAAAGAAATGATGTCGGCAGCTATTCTGAATAACAAAGCAGTTGTTGTTTATAAAAAGGATATCGAAATTATTTTAAATCGCTGGGAAAATAGCATAACGCAGAAAGGAGATTATGTTGGAAAGTAAATATATTTTTTCCCTAAAACTTCGTTTTAGTTGTTGGGCTGGGTACTTCTGGGACCACCCTGGTACAATACTCTCCTAACCTCCGGTAGGGGAAGTAAATATTAAAGAGTTTGTGCGTTCTGGGGAAACTAGTATTTTTAAATGAAAAAATCTAGTGTTTTTCCATATATTCTTAGCAGACCTGGTGGACACTGGCGTAACTAGCCATATGACTTAGGGAAAGATCTAGGGGAGGCCAGAGATTGTGAATTTTCCAAAAAAGGGAAATAGATGTTGACTGTAAACTGTAATAGGTACAAGCACTATTTTTCTACAAAATGCTGGTTGATACAATTATATCACTTCTGCTCATTTCAATCCTTTTTAAGTGATAGATCACATCGGAATAGTCGCATTGTATACCAATGACACCATTGAATACAGAGAGGCTGTTCTAAAATAAGTATACGTATTTCGTAATAAATGTAGGTGTCTTATGATACACACCTTATTCTATAAAAAATTTAGTAATGTAATAAAATGGCAACGGCTTTCATAAAGTTCTTCTCTGGGGGGACAGTCCAGAGTCCAGCGACGACTGGGGGATTCTAGCTCCCCGTAGATACAGCAGCTCCTGGGTGGGGCACGAAATTTCAACATTTCACTGAATGTAGTTATTTCGAGATTGAAACTCTGATCGTCCCGATCCCGATCCCGATCGTCCCGTCCCGTCCCGATCGGAATAGCACTTGATATCTGTGCGTCAGGCGTCAGGATGATACTTTTAGGCAAGGAAAACAGGCGAGAAGTGGTGGAGATAACTAAAATACCGCAGCAGCATACATTTAGTGGGTAGATAGATGGCAATGTATACACAACCGTGCTATTTTTATACAAATGCTGCTGATGTGTTGTGCAATCTTGTACGCGAAATTTTATGTTGTGTTGCCTTGACAATCGCACAAACATATAGGTAACACAAATTACCATAATGAGTTAAAAAGGCATGATTGGCTTGCCAAAAACAAATCCCAACATTAGCATTTTAGATGATTTCCAAAAGTTCGCACAGCCACATTTCCGCGATGGCAGATAAAAAAATATTGGTATGTTATCCTAATGAAACAACTACGCTCATTCGATTTCAAAGTTATATAAATGAGAATATCAACTACTTGGAACTTTTAAGTGTATCGGCCGTTGTTCATCTCTGGCTAACCTTGTTTTTGATGTGTCTTGTAAATACTGGCCCAAAAAGAAGCAAACAGTGCGATAATAACGATAACGAAAAAGACTGTATCGACGCGCAAGTTCTTACCGAAGTTAAAGTTATCCGAAAATTGTGTTACAGATCCCGATCTCATATGGACATAACTTTGTAAGTATTTATGAAAAAAATGTTTATTTCCATTTGCTATTAACCGACCACTGTTCAAAAATACAAAGATGTAGGTACCTATCGGAAAATATGAAGACCGGTAACAGTGAAATATTTATTTAAAAATCTTCAACAAAATGTCCTGCAAAGTACTCTCCATTATTAATAATACACTAACTTATGTCTTATCCCATCGCTTTCGCCACTTATTGTAAACTTCTGAAAAACCATGTTTGTTTAGTATACGCGTATCAGCGTCGTTGAGCTCTGAATCTGACTCAAATCTTCCACTTCCACCTCTCATTTCGTTTTTGACTGCAGGAAACAAATAATGAAAGTCGCATAGAGCAATGTTGAGCGACAAGGGGGGGTGGGTCCATAATTCCCACCAATCCCACCTCTATAATACTTCAATTATTGTTCGTTGACAAATTGCTGATCAGTGAGTCAGAACTTTGACATGATGCAGCGTCCAACCGAAGTCTTTATGAAGCGGCCGTTTTTGCTTTAATTTTGCTTCAAGTCAAGTACATTATAACAGTACTCCCTATAGTTACTGTACGTCCTCTGAGTCTAATGTGATCGTAAATGATCGCACCTTTATCAAAAAAATATATAATCAGGTGCATCACTTTGACAGAGCTTTTAACAGTTTTGGCTTTCTGCTGTTTTGCCTGCCTTTATGCTTCCATCCATCTAGATCCGACTCATTTCTTCAATTTTTGTTTGACTGCAAGTAAGAAAAAGTCACATCGAGTAAAGAGCCCCACTCACCTCGTTCTTCTCCGCCGGTTGTAACCGACCATTAAAAACGTCAGGGTAAAAATGTCACAAAAAAGAGGTGTATCTGTATGGGAAGAACGTCGTTTATGCCCGTCGTTCCAAAATGTCAGGCGAGGTTTGATTTCTGTCGGTTATCGTGCCAATCTTTCCAGTAAAAACGAGGTGTGGTCGGGCATTTATCAGTGGCAGTGGCGTTCAGCATTTTTTTTGTTGTTTATGATTGCAACTGGTGATAATTAAAATGTCGGATATTAGGCAGTGGAACAGAGACCTTTTATCAGAGTTTATCGAACTTTATTGATCATTTCCTTTCGTGTGGAAAGTTAAATCGGCGGAGTACCATGAGCGAATAAAAAAACAAGGCGTTTGAAGCATTACTGGTGAAATACAAAGAAGTGGATTCTTATGGAACAGTAAAATCAGCAAAACAAAAAATTGATTTCCTTCGGGGTGCATTCCGAAAGGAATTGAAAAAAGTGAAAGACTCTTTGAAATCAGGTACTAGATCGGAGGATACGTACACACCGCACCTCTGGTACTATGACAACCTGTTTGTTTTAGCAGTTTCCGATACGTATCCTCGTCCATCCTCAAGTAATTGTGCCAATCGTCAGGCTTCAATCCAATCTTAGCTCCTCCAGTAAATTTGTATGTGACAGTGCACTGCGTTTAGGTAGCCAGTCTTTAATCCATTTTCTTCGAGTTTTTCTTTTTTCTCGATTTTTCTCGACTGCCAAAACCGCTGCCACTGCTAACAAGCACGTACGCGTGCGGCAAAGAGTAGCGTACGGTCCATCGTGATAAACTGGCGCAAAAAAAACTGTTGTGTGTGGACGTATGTATCAGTCGACGTTCTTCCCTCTGTTTTTAACCGTCGCCGTCGGTTAAAAACGGCGGAGAAGAACGAGGTGAGTGGGGCCCTTCAGATCAGAAGAGTAGGGGAGGGTGGTGCAGCATAATTTCTACCTCTAATTTTTCAATTGCATCATGTCAAAAGTTTCAGTTGGTGTTTTATACAACTGAACACAAAACTATCGCATATCTTTGCTCCGCTTTCATTTTTCTGATGGATATTAAAACACTGATATATCAGTAATCAATTTTTAGTAAAGGTCAGACGTTAAATCAAAGCCTACTTGAGTGAAATTATATTGAAAATGAGGCTTTGATGTCTTCCTTTTCCTTTCTGGTATCGATTTTTGGGGTTACTTGGATTTGAGTATATGTATATCAATTGTTGTCTGTATGCGCTTTGAACGGTATTTGTTGTTGGTGTATTGTGCGAGGTGTGCCAAATTCTTTCTGATTTTGAAAATTTTATTTTCGATTTCGTTATTATTATTATTCCTTAAATGACGCTTTACTACCATATTTCTTTCAGTGTCATTTTATATGTATGATTATTACTGTAGCTCACAGAAGAATTTTCTTCTTTTCAGTTCACCTTCCAAAGACGTTAGTTTGTTAGACTTGGACGATATACAAAAAATTCGATATATCGAAAACAGGGAGAGCCAAGAAGATGAAAGGGACTACAATGCTGGAGGTTATATGCCTATTAACATTGGTGATATCCTTAAAGGTCAATATAAAGTTTGTAGAAAACTTGGATGGGGCCATTTCTCAACAGTTTGGTTGTGCAAAAACCTATTGGATGAGTAAGTATACGACAATTATATGAAATATGAACGAGGATGTATCAGAAAATAACGAGACTGGTGCTGTAATATAACATTGAAATATAATTATTCAAAAATCTCCAAAAACTGTCCTTCAAAGTACTCTCCATTCTGTTCAATATACTTATCCCGTGACTTTATATATTTGTTCATAAACTTTTGAGAAACCACACATTCTTCGATAATCTATTTAAAATACTCATCCCAGCGTTGTTGGCCTATAAATCCAAATCAAATCTTGTTTGACTGCAGGAGACAAACCGAAGTCGCATGGAACAAGGTCGGGAGGGTAAGGGGTGCACCATAATTTCCGCCCCTAGTTCTTCAATTGTTCGTTGACAAATCGCTGATCTGTGAGTGAGATGCAGCGTCTGACCGAAGCCTTCATGCAGCAGCCGTTTTTGCTTTAATTTTGCCTTTAAGAGCCCTTGAAGTACATTAGAACAGTACTTCCAGTTGTTGTATTTTCTTTATATACATTGAGATCGTAAATGACTCCACATTTATTTAAAAAAAATCAGGTGCATTTTAGGGTGCCTTGCTACTTCCATTAATGTTTTGATACTTCAACTCAGGATCGTGATGATAAAACCCAATTTTCGGCACATGTAAGCTGAATTATTTCAAAACTGTGGATTACGTTGCACTTGCCTTTTCCTGTGCTGACAAATTGTCATTCAATTCATTGTACATCACTCATCACAAAAAAACTGTTGTCAGAAATTCGTATTTCCTGTTTGGGGCAATTCATGCAGTTTGTGGACGATCGGGACAGGGTTCAACTTCAACTCACTCGCAACCATGTTTGAACTTCTTGTTCCACTCACACACTCTACCTAGTGAAAAACCATAATCTGGATATGCACTTTTAAACATTTCTAAAGTTTAACTACGTATTTTACACAACAGAACACATTTGATTGCATATCTGCTCCACTTTTAATTTTTTCGTTTTTTCGTTGGTACGCAAAACACTGCCATTTCGATAATTAACGTTAAATGAGAGCCCTACTTAAGAGAATTAAAGATTATAATAAAATAGTTAAATGTAAGGTTTTCGTGTAACATTTTGCACGTTATAAAATTCCACCTTTGAAAAAATCACAGCGCCAGTCTCGTTACTGATGTTTACTTGTATATACATATATTGTATATATTTTATGGACAATTGGTGTCCAGAATTGACCTTTTGAAATACCTACGTTGGCTGTAAATTTCATAGGACATTCACATAAATATTACATTTTAGTCGCATACCAACATATGTGGCTTTGAAAATATGTAAAAGTGCACAAATGTTTGCTGTGGTCGCTCAGGATGAAATCAAGCTATTGAGCGAGACAAAATCAATGGATCCCAATCATATTGGCTACAAGCATATTGTTCAAATGGTGGATACTTTCAAACTAATTAGTGTAAATGGAATTCACACTGCCATATCTATGGAGATTATGGGGCCCTCCCTTCTTCATCTACTAATTCAGTCTGACTTTAGGGGTATACATTTAAACGGCGTTAGACGAATTATTTCTCAGGTAACTATATCAAATAGGTACTCCATATTTCGTATTGTGTAAGGCCGCCGGCGTCGCGCCACCGCCGTCATGGCCCGACTGCCCAACTGCTTGCATGTTTGTCAGTGATACCGTATTATAATTTCTAAATTCGGGCAACAAAGCAGTTTGATGACCATATATGTATAATGTAAAAATAACCATAACGATCCGGCCAAATAAGCCGTACAAAATATCTGTAATATAAAATAAATAAATAAAATAAAAAATGTTCATTTTTAGGTCTTAAAGGGATTAACTTACCTCCATGATGTCTGTCATATAATTCATACTGATATAAAGCCAGAAAATATTCTTATTAAGGTAGATGAAAACTATATAAAGAGCCTTATAGGAAAAACAGAAAGATTTGCCGAATTAGGGCTGGATATGCCTCGTTCTTATGGTATGTATTCTAGGAGGATATATCAGAATATAACGATACCGGAGCTGAAACTTGTCTCATTGCTAGAATTTTATAACACACAAAATGCGTCATGAAAGCCAATTTTCAATCTGTGTCAAGTATGCTTTGAGTCAAAGTTCCATTTAACATTTGTTAGAAATTAAGTATCGAAATGTCAGTGTTTAGCGTGCCCATCCAAAAAATAAAAATGGGGCAAAGATGTGCGATAAAATTTTGTTGTCGAGGGATAATTTGTCAGCAGTTGAAAAGGCAACTGCAACGTAAACCACAGTTTTTTAGTAATGTGGTTACGTGTGACCCTGATTTGAAATGTCAAAGTATGCATCGTACCTAGAGGATATGAGGTAACTGGGAAAGTGGGGAGTACTATTGTGATGTAGTTCTACTCTAGCAAGATGGGTTGGACGCTGCATCACGACAATGATCTGATTCACAGATCAGTGATTTGTCAACAAACAATTCAAAAATTAAGGTTGAAAATTATGCTCCACTCTTTTCTTCTGTCCCTATGTAGAGCTTGAAATCGCTATACCATAAACACACTGTCAAAACATTTATTCCCATAAGATTATGACAGTTGTATAAAGTGATGGAATAAGTGTATTGAACATAATGTAGAGTACTTTGAAGAATAGTTGTTAAATATTTTTAAACAATTAATATTTCACTGTCACACTATAGCAGTGGTCTTCATCCCGTTATACATCGTCTTATTTTAATGTCTCAAATTTTGCCGACATGATCATAGGACACAGTTGAACAATTAGTATTAACCCTATTATTGAATAAATATATTCATCGCTATCTTCTCGAGGGAGAGACAATCGAGATGATATTATTTACAATTAGCGGATTAAAGCACGGTCTTAACCAATATCTTTTCAGTGGCATCCGACTGCTGGGTGGACAAAGACGACGATCTCGATAGTGATATATTATCGAAATACGAAGAACAGAGAGGACAATCCTATCCTTATGACAAATTTTTAGGTGAATTATCGGACTTCAGGAGACGTCACGCCGAGCCTAGACTCAATGCGCCTATGTGGGTTAGTCCTAATATAGAAATAAAAATTGCCGATTTAGGAAATGCTTGCTGGGAGGTAACTAATGGTCCTTATACTTTTTAAGAACTTGGATATACCTAATGCTTCCAAATGCTTCTCAAAATACCTAATTGCAAAGTTCACAAACATGAATGGGCTAGTATCATGAGGTCAGGAGGTCTATATAACACCACGACAGCTATTGCGAATCTACACCTATCTTTATTTCTTTTTATTGATCCATGACCAGCAAACGATACACATTGTTTCGATAAACTTTTCATTGGATTTCCGTCATAAATTTCAAATAAAGTTTATGGGGACATTTACGCTGGCTCCACTTAAAACCAATAAAACTAAAACAAAACAGCTACTCAATGTTACCCAACATTTTGGCAACAAAATCGAAACGTTCATGCAAGTATCTTGTTTTGTTGGTGTTTTCAGCAACCTTTGATTTTGACGCCGCCAGTCGAAACAGATGAGTTGATGTTTTATCTGCATTTCTGGCAACTCTGTTGGCCTGTGTGGTGTATCATTCTCTTTCAGTTCAATTTTTTTCAGTCTATTTTCACTAGCCGTTAGCTGTAGCTCAGACAACACTTTCCCTAAGTTGCCATTAGTGAAAAAGTGCAAAAATATTTCTGTTTGCTGCTTTTTTTTAAATGGCAGTGTGGCTTAATTTTAAATTTCAATGTAGGAACTGTAAATAAATCGTAATTGTCATAACCTCGCAGAACTTTGGTGTCATATCGCCACCTAGGTCCTGCAATATGCTTTCTCGCCATATTTCTCGTGGTAACACCTATAAACATTGAGAAGACTTTTCATTAATCTCTTTCAGGTTTTTGACTGATGTTTTGGACAATGCATCTGCCACATTATTTTCATTGCTCTTAAAATGTATTATTCGATTTCGAAATCGTAATCCTCAAGATCTAATCTCATTCTAGTCCATTTTCAGTTGTAAGTATGAATGGCTTGTAGAAACCTGGATATTGTGAAAATTGAGCTTCGATAAGAAGTTGTTTTAGTTTTCCGAAAGATTGTTGGCACGCGTCTGTCCATACGGATTTTTTGTGTTACCGTAAAAGTTTATTTAATGACTTCGCAATTTATACGAAATTGTTTATAAAGCTCCTATAATATATAGTTGCAAAAGCGGTGAATTGCCTGACGTCATTTGATGACAATAGTTGTGGATAATTTCGAATTAGGTCATATTTTGATTCGCTGGGTATAGGACTTCCTGTGAAGGAACTTTATGCTCGAGATATGTAACGTTATTCTAAAAGAATAAGCACTTCTGTTGATTTATTTCAATTATCGGCAGGTTTCGAAGATATTTTTATATTCATCTCATATGTATGAGATCGTCCACATAAATAAAAGCTTTTTTATGGGTAAGTCCTGTAAACGCTATCATCCTCTGCCAACTGTTGGGAGCAGTAGCGCAAGACGACCTTCGGCTTACCTCCCCTCATTTTATTTTAGACACGCATACTTCAGAAACCGCTAGTCCCTTAATTGCGTCTTTTTAATTTCTAATTTTAATGTATTTCGTCTAACGTCGCGCTTTCGCTTACTGTACACCTTGCTTTTTCTGTGAACCTGTGTCTAACATGAGCAACCGCGTTTTCATGTGTTTCCAAATTTGCCTTCAGTATCGTTAATATCTCATTCAACCTCGTATTAACAACTCACATCGTTAATAGAGACTTTTATTGATAAATGTATTTTTTTAATGAATACCACGTACCATTTTCAGTTAGCGCATCAACTCTAGTGATGGTGTATTTTCTTACAGGACCACCATTTTTCTAGCGAAATTCAAACTCGGCAATATAGAGCCCTTGAGGTGATTTTAGGAGCTGGTTACAGTTATCCCGCTGACATTTGGTCTGTGGGGTGTATGACCTTCGAACTAGCTACGGGTGAAATGCTGTTTAGTCCGAAAGGTGATAAGGAACCTTCTGCAAATCTAGACCATCTATGTTTAATTTGGGAAACACTTGGAGGGATTCCCCAATACATCACCGAAAGGGGCACCAACGCTCGCCAGTATTTTGATAATGGTAATACAAGATTTGCTATTTCATTCGGGTTCAAGGAGTACAAAAGAATGTATATAACCCCTAGGTCAATAAACCTTGATCGTCAACTGAAAGTGCGCGAGCTCATAGACATAGCACAGACGTAGACGTTTCAAAATGTGCGGTACGTAGTATCTAAAAATTTGGGCCTGAGAAAGTTGGTGCAAGATGGTTATCCCCTTGCTCATAGCAAAAGCAGTGACGTGAAGACGTTTCAAATGAATATCTGGCAAAGTTTCGCAGCAACAATTTTTGCGCCATTTCATAACCATGGATAAAACATTGGTCCATCTCTTCATAGTCACGACAAAAGAATAAGTCAACACAATGGATTGAAAAAGGAGAACCGGTTCAAAAAAGGCGAAGACCGTTTCATCTGCTGGCAAGGTCATGGCGTCGGTTTATTGGAATACATGTGGGACAATTTTCATCTACCGAACCGTCTTGAAAAAGGAGAAATTATTATCAACGGCGAGTACTATATAGGGAAACTTATTGTAATATTTGAGAGAAAAAAATTAAGAAGAAAGTGTTGTTTCGTCAAGACAATGCACGAGTTCACAAATCCTTTATTGCATTGGCCAAAGGTTAAAGTTTGAATTATTACCGCATGCACTATATTTATCGGATTTAGCCCCCTTAGATTACGTTGCTCCCAAATTTGAAAAAATGGCCCAGTGGTCAAAGATTTTCCAACGAAGAAGTAATGTCGCCAGGCTGTTTTGATGAGCAAGACTGTTCTTATAAAATGACTATCAAACAAATTGACCGTCGTAGAAAAAATGTATAGAGCTAAAAGAAGATTATGTTGTAAAATAAATATAATTATTCTTTTCAAAAGAATTTTGCATCTTTGTTGGCTCAGGTACTTCTGGGACAACTCTCATATATTAATATTTTCAACGGAAAAACAAATCTATTGCAAGTTCTAATATATTCAACATTTTCAGGAGAATTATTAGGAATCCAAAAGGCTTTATTGAGGGTTTGGCGAATAGAAGATGTATTATTTGAAAAATACAAGTGGAAAAGAGTCGAAGCAATACCTTTCGCGGGGTTCTTGGAAAGCCTTATTGAACCAGATCCTGCACTTCGTTTTACAGCATCTGCAGCGCTCCAAAGTCAATGGTTAAGTATGAATGATTGATGTTTACTCTGAAATCTGTTCCAAATGATGTGTGCATCAAGACTGAAATTCTCATTTTCGTTTTTTTCTCGTTATGGTTTAATGTGTTACCTCTGTTAGATTTTATAATAAAGTTTTTAAAACAATTTTGTCCATCTTTATACAAACAGAAGACAGCTTGAAAATCTAATAACATCAGTTTATAGAGCAGGAAAAGTTGCAATGGGAATGTGAAACTTGCATTGTCATATCTGACAAAAAAAATAAAAACGAAATCGGGAAAATTCGATTTCTTTCAAATATCTTCGGAAGTACTCGCAATTTTAAAATTTGTAAAACGCCATATTGCAGGGTTCAGCAAGGCGCAACTGTTGGAGGAGATGAAGCTAACTGACACAGAAAAATATTTGAATTATTTACAAATACCAAGTAATGCCTAGTCGTAGCTTGAAATTATTGGTCGACGACTGAGTAGAACTTATTGTATTCGCGAACCTATTGCTTCTGGGTAAAGACTTGCTTTAATTTTGAGGTATTTAGGTATTTAGGTAGAGTAAAACATACCTATTTGAATCATTCAATCATAATCATTAATCAATCTTCAAAGATATCCTCTACTGGTTAACTATATTCAACAAAATGATGGTGGATTGTATTTAATTTCTAACAACCTCAAATCACATAAAATTAGAAATTTAAATTGTCTTGACAGAACCTCGGCAACTGACAGGTACTGTTATAGGTACTTTGGTTTTGTTTGCTTGTATTTCAAAAGGTATTGTCGGGACGTAATTGATCACGCTACCTCCTACCCTCTGACCATGACCGAATTCGCCTTCGCCCTATTCCGTAAGACGTCAATTACGTTACGGCATATTTTGTGCTTTGGACCAAGTATCGATTTGACAAACGGCGTCTAGAACCTTTGTTTTATGGTCTGTGGTCTAGGACCTCTTCTATGCCTAGGACGTCATTGGATTTGACTTTGACCGTATCGTTCCATAAACCGCCATAAACGGTAACGAAATCTGTTGGAACTTGGAACACTTCAATTATTGATGGTTTCATGAACGGTCACAAAACAGTTGGAACGCAATGCACGTTTAACGCACGCAGTCGGCCATGCGCACGCCCGTGCCCGTCCCGTGATACTCTTTAACGGCCATGCTTTAACTTAATTGAACATTCTTGATTCTGATGTACACGACATCCGACGATACGAAACTGTTCCTATTGGTTGAAATATTTTGATTTGACATCATTTTAAATATTTCAACCAATGAAACAGTTTCGTACCGTCGTATCGTCTGATGTCGTGTGCATCTGAATTCACCTTTAGTCTCTGTTATGCTCTGTCATGGCCGTCTCTACTCACTAGGTGCTCACTAGGCCGGAGCATGAAATATGGCAACACTGAATCTGGGGGCCGAGTTTGCATTTGTTGTTATGTCATGTTTATTCTTCCAGGTGCAGAAAATATGGTTGGAAGGTGATTATTAATGTGTTTCTAATTATTTACCTGCACAAACGAAACTATAAAGATAACAAGATGCCTGCAAAGTAGTGTAGTACCAGGTTGCAGCCCAGGAGAGGACTACCAAACCAAACCAAACCATGGCCCAACATAACCTTATTCCTGATTAAAAAGAACGTTGCAAGGTGATTTGTAATGGGTTTCTACTTATTTACCTGCACAAACGAAACTATAAAGAAAAAAGATGCCTGCAAAGCGTGTAGTACCAGGTTGCAGCCCAGTAGAGGCATGGGTAGAGGACTACCAAACCATGACCCAACATAACCTTATTCCAGATTAAAAACAACGTTGCAAGGTGATTTTTAATGGGTTTCTACTTATTGACCTGCACAAATGAAACTATAAAGATAAAAAGATGCCTGCAAAGTGTGTAGTACCAGGTTGAACTAGCAGTTGTGCGTCCAATAAGCGACATAAACAGAAGTGGGTGAAAGGCATTCCTCGGAAGGGCTGGTTATATTTATAAGGATAAAGACAATAATTAACAAACATTTCAAAGGATAAGACCTATTTTAAAGCACAATGTGGTAGGTACCTATAATGTTTTCTGGACCTCCCAAATATCACAGAAAAATACAGTTAATAGAACTCATCTGGGCATGGCCTGGAGCATACCTACGAAAGGATTTGATAGTGAAAGGGAAATCAAGACCAGCAAGAATGGCTTCACAGTGACCTAATAGTGAATTTTTCTAGCTCAAGTGACAATTTACAAAGTAAATTGAGTGTTCATTTAAGTGGAAGTGGGAGCAGGAAACAGGTTGCGTTTATTTTTATTTTGTAGTGTCTGACTGTGATGAAACAGACATCAGATGTAAGTGGTATTAGTAGTAGTAGTTCTAAAAAGTATTTTTCTTAATTTATTAACCGAGATGAACTCTAATACATATAAAATGTAATAATTATTCTGAAACTATAGGGCCACTATTTGACAGCTAAGCCACGTTGCCACATCTAAGGCTCCGGCCTAGTGTAGGGTCGGCCATGGCTCTGTTTCAAAATTTGTGTCAAGTGTCAACACTGTCAACTGCCAAGAGTGCCAAGTCTAACCTCCTTGGTTTGTATGATTGTATGTTGTGTTGTATGTGTATGGAGTAATGAAAAAAACGACTAAAACTAAAGAAACATCAACCTTCAGGAAAGCACAAGAAAATGTGTATCGTTTTCGAATATGACAGATGGAACCTTTATTAATCAAGACGAGTTAAAAGAAATCTCATGGGATGGATTTCATAACTGGTTATACTGTATTTGTGTTGTTACATTTGACTTAGAATTAGGACAGGCGCTGGAGGTATTCAGTTTTGTTGTTTGAAAGTATTTCTCTTATAAACTAATTCTTTTTAGGCCACCTTCCCTAGAAATGTTTCCTTATCCCAACAGGAAATTTCGAATGTATGCTATCTGGCTTTTCCAGATTCTAATTCAGGATGTATGGGTGACACAAAATTCACAATAAGACTAGAAAATTGTCATAATAGAAGGTTATTCAAAGATTTCAGTGAATACAATTCCAGATGTGTGAAGCATTTACAACTAGACAGCTCTCATTATTGGGGCTATGTATATTTTCGACAAATTAAAGACATCACTTTGCCTAGAGGATATTTTCAAAAGGTACTTTTTTACATATTTATGATGATTTTAAAAGAATATTGAAAAAAAAATCTTTCAAACCTTCGACACCCCTCCCGTAGTGCCCAAAACATATTACCTATGAAACCAAAAGTGCTAATAATATTCACAATTGCTTTTTTGTCAATTTAGAGGTGAGCAGCCACGGTACTCAGGTATTTAGGCTCTGCCTATGTGGTCTGCTCAGTTATATATAAAAAAAATGAGAACCATCCCTGCAGAGTTTACCTTACTATGCTTCTCATTTTAATAAAAAGGTGATCGAGAGAATTGCACTACCCTATGGAACATTTCCATAAAATCATTATCTTGGTGCTACATTTCAATACATTCCTGCCAATCTAGAGAGGATATTGAGTGGTAAATTTTGGGGTTGATTTAATAAGGCATAAACCTATTTTTTTTATGGTTGAGCAACAGTGTTATATTTTACATTCTATATTTTTTTAATAAAACAGCATAATTTACGTAAGCAGTAGGCACACCTACTGTTACTGTTATTAGACACTGTGAGCTAGGGAAACACCTCCACAAGATAAGGTTAAGTGATACACTCCTGTGTAGGGAATGTCAACAGGAAGATGATACTGTTGAGCACCTGTGCAATTGCCTAGCTGTATTATCAGCCTTTCATAACCAGTCCTGAGGGATCCTTGGGAGGATTTACAAGGTTCCTAAGTGCTGTGAAGCTATGAACTTGGCAAGTCAGCCTCCCTACATGAAGACATTATCCATCATAATAAGGAACAGGCAGTGTGTCATATTTTTCAATTTAATCTGATATTTTCTATGGAAACAGAAACACTGTGTATGTATGCAACATGCCCATTTATTTGACAGATTATTTCTTGTTTTAAAAGACACCTACCAGTGCTGATACCAGAAAGATAGGGTAGGATATAATTTGAATAGTCAAAGGACCCAAGCATTGTTGTATAAAAAACATATTTTGCCAGAAACAAACTAATATAATTATACTTTTTGTTTTTAGAGTGTTATTTTGCTGAGCTTTCTTCCTTTCCACAATTTGTTCAGCAAAATATGTTCATCAGTTGCTCATGAATATTTTGAAAATGGTCTTGACTGTTTTCAAAGTATATGCTCAAGAATCGAAGGATGGCCCTTACCTATACCAGGATCTTTGATAAATTTACCTTTGCTGGATCAAGTTTTTCAGGTATGATTGCTACATTTTATTAAATTTTTTATTGAATTTTGTTGTTTCTTCTCATGTAGTGTTGTCATTACTTATGTTATCAGGTTAGTGCAAAATTTGTTTCCCAATTTCAAATATAACTATGGCAAGGTGAGCATCCCCAGTTCCCCAAAATATCTTCTACAATCTCCTTAATACACAAGGCCACCAGAAGTGTGTCCCTAAACCAGGATTGCGTAAGAGAAGGTGTGGGAGTGAAATAGAGCTCTTAACATCTCCTTTGAGCCACAGGCTCTCAGACTGAGCAATAGGCGTAAGTCCTAACCCACCTTGTCAGCTACAGCCTCAATATGTGCATCCTATTGTAGCTGTAAAAAGTAAAATAAAATTTCCTCGCTGTATATTGCTCTAAATATTGCTTTATTGGTATTGCTATACATACCTAAAATGTATGAAGGTGCATCTAGAGCATTTTAAACTTGTACTTTTCTATATTTATTTGTTATCACAATTATGTATGTCTCATATGTATTTATAAATTTTCAGCTATACATACCAACAGCTTCAGAGTGTACAGTGAATCCTACATTAGCATTATTAGGGGAAGCGAAAGATAATCATATTCAGACTTGTATAGAAGATTTTAATTTGTTTGAAGTGCTACAGTCCTTATTATCTCATATTCATTTATTATGGGAGCTAGTGATAACTTCAGAGCCGATTGTTGTTATGGCTTCATCCCCTGCAGATTGTTCTTCTGTGGTCTTGGCATTAACTAGGTAAGCATCATGAAATGCATAATATTAACCAGACAATAAGGCTCAGGTCCTTGTAAACTTCTATATAGTTTGGCATCTGCTAATGCCTTTGTGTGTCATTAGTAATTAATGTTTTCAACTGTTTCTGTTTGAAGGTTCTCCTTTTAATTGGGCCTGTCAGATATAAACTAAAACCATTGCTGCACAACTATCTAGTTATCTTTAAATGATTGTTCCATGAATTATAAAAATAAATCAATTAGCTGTTTTGGCAAACTTCAAAATGAGGTTTTTCCATCACAGTTTGAAGTTTTAGGACCCCCAGGTCATTTTGTTCTGTAATAATAGCCAGTGATGTGCTGTTTAGTACATATTCTCCATTTGGATTGTTAGTACTAATTTTTAATACATTATATACCTTTTAAGGCTGAGTCTTAATCTTCATTCCCCAATTTGTAGATCACTCCTTAACCGATATTAGATTGAACTTCAGAGTCTTGCATCAGGTATACCATATATTTGCATAGTTTTCCGTCATCTACACAGTTGTGCATTTTGGTTTCAATGAGACTGGCAAGATGAAACAATTATGATAGATATGATAGAATTTCCCTCAATTGTATGATGTGGTAAAGCAAGAAGAGGGGTATTCCCCGAGGTGACGGCTTGGTCATACTGCTCAGCAAATATTTCTGCCATGGATTCGCTATCTAAAACCTAATATAAAGTGACGTCCTTCGTAGTAATAGTTGTTACTTTTGAATTGAGCATTCTGCTTAAATATTTAAACATCGTTTTATTTGTTATAAATTAAGCAGTGTTTTAGATATTTTATACAATAAGGGAATTAAATATTTTAAGCACTAACACTAATGGTGGTAGGCCATAAAACTTTTAAATTCAACAAAATTTCAATAGCATGTGTTGCTTTTATTTGTTCAGAATATTTAAGACATTCAAAAGACACAAGCTTCTGACTCAATTCACAGAAAATAATTTCATACATATATGTAAACCAGTTCAGTTAGTAGTGTAGCAGTACTGTGTCAGTGTTTCCTGACACTTGCAGTAGTACCAATGGGCTTCTAATTAATGGTAAATAATAAATTACGTATTATTTTTATATTTTCAGGATAATCCATCCACTGCAATATTGCGGTGACTACAGGCCATATTTCACGATACACGACAAGGAATTCAAACATTTCGCAAGTAGAGTTCAAAGAGCGCCTCCAGTAATACTGGGAGTAACAAATCCTTTTTTTGGGAAAACCTTACATCACTGGCCACATACAATTAGATTGAATGACGATTTAGGTGAATACAGAATACCTTAATTTCTAGATGTTTGTTCAAAAATTAGGGACTAATATTTCCATGTCGTTCTCCATTAACTGACACATGTTTTACCAACTGTGTTAGCATCTTATGGGGAACATTTAGATTAAATACTAACTTCTAGTCATCCCAACGTGTGTAGCCGATTGTGAGACATGTCAGATGAACACGGTTGACTGCAGTGACTACCCCTAACATCATGAAGTGAACAATCACTAGGTCCGTGAATCGTGCACACTAAGTAGACGAAAGGACTCGAGGATAACTGCGATTTGCATTCTGGATTGTGGCGGCTAATACGTGCGCCGCCGCATGGCACACCGGCATTGTGTGCAGTGCAGAGAGCAGCGTATTCCTCATTCCACCTAGGGATCCCATGACCATAACCAGCAGACTCACTGTGTAGTCTGGCCAGAGCCTGCGACGTTGTCCAAGCAACTCCTGATATTTGGTCTACTTTTCCTCCTCCTTAGAGACGATGTTCAGTTCGGCATGTGCCGTAAACTCGATAACGAACATCGTCTACTGTTGGAAGTCAAAGAGGACTATGTCGGGCTTATTTGCTTGTACACGCTCGAGCGTTGGGAACGAACGGACGGCATATCTCGTTCTCCACAACCGTCACTGGTCATCCGGTCAATGACCTCCCAATTATTCTATTACGAAATCAATCTATCAATCCTTTGAACGGTTCCAATTTCTCCTGTTGCAATATATGTTATTTTTATTAAGGTAGACTATTTTGACCGCCCCTCGTGCACGACGAATAATCATCTCATTCCCTCGTACCAAAAAAGACGTTGCCGTCGTTAGCCCCCCCGCCCCCGCACCACGGTCATCCATGAGTAAAACACATGGGTGACCTTGTGCCTCCGGCGATTGGACGTGCCATACGCCACAGCTGTATCCTTTGTGTATCCAATACCCACAAATTTCGAACGTGAACGTTCACGTAACTAATTTAACATAAATGTTAATTTCTTAGGTTCAGTGCAAAAGTGCAGATTGAAGAAGACTGCACCTACGAAGATAATAGATACTAATCCAGGTATCTACACCACATACAAACCATTTTTGCAGAAGGATAAGAATATAATAAAAAACTTGAAGATGGGTGTTATCTCGAACAGACCATTTGAAGCTCAATCTGCTTTATTGAAACGGCATTTATTGGAACTCACACATAGTTTTATGATACCATTGGAGAGATATATAGCTAGTTTGATGCCATTGCAAAAGAATATATCGCCATTTAAGGTACCATTTTCATGATACAATTATGTATGTGTGTGATGTAATGACACAATAAATATAGAAAAAGATGTTCAAAGTGTATTCGACAGGCCAAAACAAATATGATCAGAACAGTTCATTTTCATTTCTTAAAAAATGTACTGAAAATTTATGAAATCACGATTTCTCAGACCTGTATCACCAACTGTAGCTCCATGTTGCGACCCAATACCCACCCATAGCAGCAGCCTTTGTTTGCACTATGTGATACAAAACGATTAATTAATGAATCATTAAAAAATGTTTGTAAAAGATATATGTAATATCAGAACCGTCAAATCGTCTTTAGAACGAATAACACAAAGACGATCGATCAATTCTTTATGTCACAAAACCAACAAATAAAACTTCCAATTCAAAAAACCGATCTACAGAATAGACTGTACAATTGCAATGCAAATCGTATATTGGTTAGGTCTTCAAGGTCTTCCCAATATAGAATCAAAGAACTTAAAAATGACATAACTGAAACACTATTGTAACTAAATGTTATTCCTGGTTCAATTTCTTGTACAATATGTTGAACAACATTTGGTTCATTTTTTCTATATCTTATCCAATTTGTTGTTTAAATTCTTGTCAAATTTTTTGCTCAATTTCTTGAACTAGAATTCGAATAAAAAATAGTTTGAAATAACCAATGTATTTACTGTGATTCCAATTTCAGGCTGCTCCAAAACCTTTGCCTTTCGATCCCGACAGGTTTTTTGTGACTTTGGAATCTGCAGGGCCAGAACTAACATTGAATAACACAGGAATCAAAGGAGACTGGGTTGGGCTATATAAAAAATTTTTTAGGTCACCCAACTTTAAAGCTTGGTTCAACATAAGATATACTGAGTTAACTTTGAAGTTGCAGGCTCTTCAACTTGAGGCACTTTCTAAGGCTGTGAGTATGAACAGCATCTGTATAAGTTTTTGACTTGTGACTTGAGCACAAGCAGCTTATTACAGTTTGCATAATGGCAACTTGGCAACTATTCATTAATAAATTATACATAAGCAAATGCATTTTGTGCAAAAACAAACAAGTTACTGATATTAAGGGAATCTTGGGTTGTTATCTGGTTAATTTTAAAAGTGGGTCACTACATTGTATCAACTGCCAAGCTGTTGCTAATGTTCCTTCAGTAATATACAGGGTTTCCCACGACGATTAAGACAAGCAAGACGGGTACTTAAAGGACTGTACCACTACCATTATGAAACATTACAAAAGCAATTTAACTGAAGGGGTACATGTTATAATCAATGGTAGTAGTACCATTCTTTAAGTCCCTGTAGCTCTTGAATTAATCACTTTAGACCCCAAGTGTGCTAATTTGTTGGAATTGTTTTATAGGGAGGAACACAAAGTCACAAATATACAGGGTGTCCCATTAAAATTTTTGAATCGGACGTCACTTGACCAAAAAAAAAAAATACCTCATTGGGTGACACAATAATAAGAAAGTATACTATATTTGCTCTAATTTACACCCCCAAAATTATAATTCGCTACTACTGCCCAGTTCCGATATATTTCTTGTCTCAATCGTCGTGGGACACCCTGTATTAGATATAGAATCATGTAGGATGTAGGTTTAGAGTATACTTTTAAAAAGACATTTTTTCAGGATTTGAAGGATTGGCTCCAAGGTAAACCGGAAGTAGAGGTGATAGACATGGTATTGACGATGAAGAATAAAATAAACAAATGCGATGAACATGATATACCAGTTAGTGAACAAGTCAAGATTCACTTAAATCACCGTTTGAATGATATTATATGCTCGTTACCTGATGATCTAAAAAATATTCTCACCGTTTCCTGATGTCTGAAGATGTTTTTTCCATACTAAAAATGGAAAATTTATGTGTCAAATTTCCGCGATTTATGCGAATATTGAGTCAATCTTTGTTTAATGTAACATTTTAGGTAATCACTTGCAGAGAGGTATACTTTTTTACAATAAATGCTTTTTCTGTGAATTAAATTTATTGACCTACCAATCTTTATAGCTATGATACAATGTGTTATTAAGCGTCTGTGCAAAGGCGAGCAGTCTCTAAAGAGGAGGAAAAGCGGTCCAAATATCAGAAGCTCCTCGGTGATCTTGGCTGGCTCTGGCCAGACTCCACTGTCCACTACGACAGTCTGCTAGCGATGGTCATTGGGTCCCTAGGTGGTATGAGGGTATGAGGGATACTCTGCTCTGCGCAAACGTCGCCGCCGGTCGCCGGTATGCCCTGGGGTGGAGGTGGACACACATCATAATCCCCAGAAGCCAGAATCTAGAAGGCTATCATCAATGAGTCCCTTCGTCTACTTAGGGCGCACGATTGGATGGAACAGCAGAACAGCAGCGGTGTATCGGAGTCCGCGTTGCACCCTTTTTGTGTTTTCAGTTAAATATACATAAATGCCGTTTAAGACTTAACATAATACTTCACACCTCTACGTAACATTTGGACTCCTGAATTTTAGTACCTCGGAACTTTTTACGGATCCTGTAGAGAACTTGCCAGCAAGAAGTAACAGACTATCGGACATAATTACGTTAACCAATTCAGAAATGATTCAATATCTAATGTACTTGAACACCGAACGTGTTCAAAAGACACCTACCTCATGGCCTCGCCCACCTGCCATTGGTCGGTTTGGGTAGGGTAGGTGGATATAATATAACATTACCATTCTTTGGAAGACATTTTATTATAGAGTGAATCTAACATTATAGTGAATTCTATTATGGTTGATTTCCATTTTGTATCTATTCTCACTTTGGCGATAGGTGAATCTCAAAGTCAAAACAGCCCAGTATCCTAGTTCCTTTCGAAAATTGCAATCTCGCATAAAAACTGCCTTCTAGAAACATTTTTATCTTGAACTTTTCCAAGTCGATGTAACCGTTTTTGATAGTATAGTTGCCCTAAAAAAAGAACATTCTAGTTAGTTTAATATATTTTTAGATTTAAAAACAGACAGAAAAGTTATGCTTTCTGTGTTCAATGTCGAATGTTTTAAAAAGTACAGCAAATATAACAAATCGAACAACATTTTTATAGAAAATTCCTTTAGGGTACCTCTAATGTAATAAATGAATGTAACTTAACTATGGGTTCTAAATTCATGCCCTCATTTTAACTTTCCACAAAGATAGGATGATAGGACCATGGTCACTACGGCGCTACGACCCTACAGCATACAGTCCCTACACAATACATATTATAATATATGTAATGCATAATTAGAATTGTAAAGTGTACGTATGTGAAATCAGACCATCATACCTTTTTTATAGGACACACACCTGGCGGTATGCCAGATTTTTTTTCCATGTCGTAGAAGAAGTCGCCAAGATACTTCGGTAGTGTATAACACAGATCTTTTTCTTCTAGGGTAAAAAGACTTTGTTTCTTATCAAGCCGGGAACATTTCACGCTTGCCTAAACAACATACTAACGAGTGATGAGATTATGTTCGATCTGTCATCATTTAAATAACCTTACCTTTATAGTTTCATCAAGATCAAAAGGTAGTAAAAAATTGGCATCAAATAGTTGTGTAGTTTTGTTGTACATGTGGTATCGAAATGTCATTATAATATCACCATCTTCGTATTCTTTACACCGCTTCATACTCAGAACTTTCATCATAGCTGGACCCGTTATCTAAGTAAAAATACATACATATGATGAAGATGAGCGGTGTGGATTAAATAATACATTTTTGTTTGGAGACCGAAGTGTTTGAGAGCTCAAGACAGAGACTGACTCAAAAGAGCCACAATAATGCAGAGGTAATGATGCTGCTGCTGCTGTTGTTTAAAATACCTATATAAAGTTAGCATTTAGTTTATATAATAGTATTGTGTGGTACAGTTATTGCAACCACATAACTGGCGTATTACACTTGTGAACATTATTTGAGAATGACTGCTGAACCATATTTTTCACCCTATACTGTCATAACAAAATATGTCCCAACTGATCCCCCAAAAAAATTCCCATATGCTGTCTGAGAGGTCCGTATTAAATCATACTTTGCGTTCTTATCTTCTTGGACTGAATGACTAGCGCGCGGGCTATTATATTAGTTCACATCAGATTTCATTTTCAAATTATTACGAATTTTTGAACCCGTCAAGTCAAACCAGCCATGTACAGGTTGGTACATTGTTGGTACAGGACTACAGAGTACGTGTGTATGCTTCAATCAAAGTCGCCAACCGCTTCTTTGTCAACGGTGATACGGTAAAAAGTAATTCTTATCCCAGGGTTTTAGTAGATGACGATGGTTCTTCGGACTTTGGGATAAAATACTGAAAAAGGTTTATTACTTAAAAATCCGACGTTTCGTCGTTTATTTTACGCCTTCTTCAGGGCTATCGAGCATACCCCAATAGCAATAAAGGGTAACATACTTTGGGTCAAAAACATTGCAGAAGATGATTAAAAGAAAACAATTGTCAACTCACCGGATTTTTGGCATCTACTGCCGTGAGTAAGCAGCTTTTGCAGTACTTTATCCTAAAATCGGAAGAACCTCATCAATGGTGATACCGCCGCGCCGCCAGTGGCGCCAGTAGTAACGCACTTTTGCTACTGGATTGTAAAGGTTGTAATTTAGATGAATTTAGCTAACAGAGCTGACCAAATAGAGGAGTTTTACTTACTGATAAAACCGCATTTCCGATATTTGTTGGATGTTCTAAGGACTTAATGAGGACCCCCATAAAAAACTAAATGATATTAATCGGGATGTTGTTTAACAAAACAGCTATAGTCCCAACATTTCATTTTTCGCGATTAAATATATGCTTTTCATAAAGTGGAAAGCGTTGATGAAACGATTGGATAACTCTGTTTTAGCAACAACAGCCGTAGTTTCAACATATATGACATTAATGTTTTAATTCTATAATAATAACCATGGTGCTCTCGGGTTCCTACAAAGACAGCCATATAGTGCCCACAAAAGACTAACGTAGACTATGGCTGTTTTTGTTAACAACCCTATATTTCAGTTATCTACGTTTGAACTAAGGTAAGTTTTGTTATGTCTCAAAATTTCCCTGCAAAGATGCTGGAGTTTTTTTGTAGAACGGTAATTTAAAGCAGACTCCCGTAGATAAAAATATTTATGCCAGTTTTACGATACTCATTTAACTCTTCATCAAAATACATTATACTATTTTCAAGATTATAAAACATCTCAACCAGTGTACGGGCACTAAACGAAAAATAGTTGTGCTTGCGTTCATAAAAACTTACGAAATATCTGCAATAGCAAAATCCTAATACCATAACCGGTACTATGAAACGTATCATACTCATTGTTACTGTAATGAATATCCAAAGTACCAGTGTTTTTTTTAAGCTACTTTCATATCAAATAATAAATCTCATCATTAGCGCTAAATTACTATTCATAAATGCTGTAGACAACATATCGCTGTTTCGATCAAATTAATTACCTCATCATCTCACGCTCATCATATCCTGATGCACAATGGAGCGAATACCAAAATATATAATCATTATGCCATGTTAGGTACTTCCAGGGCCGATCCTGGCGGGTAGCCGCTATATCTTGTATACCTACCTAATTATCAATTTATGTATGCAATTTGACTAATATTATTATACTTTCAAGTACTTTGGAGAGGTTTGGGTTGGGTTGGTGTTAGGTTGGTATGTACTTATAAATTAAAATTAAACCTCTAAAGGTGCATTTATCAAACATCTCATGTATTAAATTCAAGTGTGTCGGTGTAAACGACATTTTTCTACAAGACGTTAAATTGAAATTTCTGCGCAAGGGTTTACTTGCACCCAAAGAAAACTGTTATGGGGTGCGTAGCAGTGAAAAATCATATCTGCCCGATGGCCCGATAATTTATTATCGTTCTGCCTTTGTAATATCGGCAATTTGGCAAACTGCTATATAGTAGCATTTTTGTAGTTTGATCTGCTAAATCTAAAGGTTCCTCTGCGATAAAGATGTGCTCTCTTAAGGTCAAAGCTAGGGCTATTGGCATTTCAAAGATGTTGCGCGTCAATGGAAATTAAAGGTCATGTTCAAGGCAGAGGCGGCTCGTCCATGAGAGCACATATGAGCATGTGCACCCCCAAAAAATTTAAAAAATAAACAAAAAACAATATGTATTGTTTATCGTGTCTGAACCTTCCCGATATTTTGTTATTTGTTGTAGGCTAATGCAATTAGTTCTCAGAGAATTGAATCGCGGGCTGTGTGACCCGAGTACGGACGCGCCGACGCGATGGCCGTTCCGCAGTCGCACGTCGCACGTGCGGTATCAAGGGCGTGGTTTACCCACTTCGCTTCGCAAATTTTAATAGGATGAGGCGCACACTTTTGGTGTGCTCTGTTGTCTGCTTTTCAAGTAATCTCAGTGCCATTCGCAGCGTTTTACGTTGTATTGGCTATTCACAAAACAACTTTAGCTCTATATGCGTTTAGAGCAAAAAACTCAAAAAAATGTAGGTACAGATGAAATTCCAAACCTTCATGAATCTGATATTGACAAATTTGCTTCAAACAAAAACAAAAGAATGGACTTAAACAATATTTAGATCGTTAAACATTGAAACAATATACATAGTAATAAAAAATCTATATAACATTTCGTTTTATTTCCGATCTAAATATGTTTTGAATACAAAAATGTTTATCATATTCTCTTTCTCATTTTTATCTACCTTTTTTAAGCCAAAACATATTTTGATGTTAAAAAAATCTCATCGTGTTTGAGGGGAGGAAGTACCTACCTAGCTATAGTGAACCACCCTTCTTCCATGACCACGAGCCGCCACTGGTTCAAGGACATGATCATTAGCACTATTCGCTGTCCCCTTTGAAGCCCTACAACTTATGTATGATCGCTTGTTCCAAAGATCTTAGCCTCGGAAATATTCGCGTGCGTAATTTAAATTGGGACATCGTGTATACGTAGAGAACAGATGCACATCAATTCACAAAACAGATACAAACAGTAATTCTATGAAAGAAGAGTATCTATGAAATGGCTTGATAACAATTTACGAGATTTGAAAATCTGGAAACTAAGGTGAACTTTAATGAGGGTCAACGCTATAAATGCTTTGTTCGTCAACATCCTGATTAGTCCATTTACGACATACGACTACATTCAAGAACGAATACGACGCACGACGGCGACACCGACGTCGCAGAAAATCTTGTTCTACCACTACTACTAAACTAACTATACTCTGGTACTATTGTAGGGTTATCATTTGTGTTATTACACGTCTAGGTAAGTAATTATATTTGTGTATACTTTATAGGTATTATGAATCATAGCAACATATAGGTATAGGCGCCCGCGCTGCGCTGTAACCAAAGCTGCTTCAAGGATATTTAAATTGCTCAAAATAAAATTATTAAAGTGGATTTTTTGAAATCATTGATATAATAGCATGTTACAATGTAGTCTAGGCAAATCCGAATGGTTTAATTCAGTACTTGACACATAATACAGTGTAATTGTAATATCGTGTTCTTTCAATAAAAATCTATTTTTTAAAAACGGATAACTTCGTGAGTTATTTAAGTTAAATGTAATAGCACCAGTTGAAAGAGAATGTGCCTTTATGTCTAAAACGAAAGTGAAATATTCAGATGCATGAACAAAAACCACTTGAGTCGGGGAAGTTCCTAGAACAAGGTCTACCTCGTTTAACGTCCACATTAGTTTTGCTGGGCAGCTCAACAAGAAAATAGTACTGAAATTTATATGAGATATACATTTTGTTGATAATATAGGTACAACAAAAACAAGAGCACACGGTACGTACAAATAATTAATACAACCTAAAAGACGAGATCAAATTAATACAAACATAAAACACCAATATTTTTCTGCTGACCATCTTCGTCATTATTCGGTAATGTTCGTCAGATCTCTATACCATTCAGAGTTCCAGTGTCACCATCAATATGCTAAGGCTTGAGAAATAGTTTAAAAGTTTGGGAGAACGTAATTAAAAAGAAAAGGCAACCGATTTAACGAATACCAAAAATATATTTTGCAACTTCCAGGGGAAGGGAAACGACGCCCATGGTGTAAAGTAGACGTACAAGTGTATGAGTACGCGTTTAGTGTTAAGCTACGTGACGCCACATTTTTGCTCGAGCGACTTTAAAGAGCAGTTAATCTACTAGACGTCATTTTTATAATTATTGCTAAACTGTGATGTGGACTGCATTTCAAGGATCACGGATGATGAATAATTATCTGATTCGCAAGGTATCTGGTATCGGCTTATCTGCAACGGCAGCGGCAACTTGAACGCATGAACGATCGCAATGGAAATGGAAATGGGTGTGCCATCGCCATCGCTATCTCTGCCATCAACGCCAACGGCAACGGGTAATAAACTGAACGTGAACGTGAACACGCGGCAACGGCAACAGCCAGGGCGAGGACTGCGAGGACCAACAGCAGAGGCACAGTTACTCTATCGGTACCTGCAGCTGGTTGTCGTAGCTGTGTTGGCATCTATTTGCGTTCAAACCTGCGTGTGCGACATTACTCGACCATTAAGTCGACCGTTCGGATACGGAAGTTCGGCGCAGACACAGCCAGCAAAAATACAGAAAACCGCTACTGCAGGAAACCTCAGTGGAGGCAGGAGCAGGATAATGGTCGAAGCCGCCTTCGAAAATGCCGGCCAAAACCCTGGAATCGAGATCTGGCGGGTTGAGGTTAGTACTATCACTGATATATGTACCTATTAGCGCAGGAGGCCGTCATTTTTTTTTTAGTACCTACTTATTTTCTCATTCACTGGCCAGTGGCCACTGCAGTGGTCGGAGGTCGGAGTGGTCCCCAGTAGTAGGTAGTGATGAGGAGGCGAAGACAGGCAGGCGGCCCATCTTCGACCCTTATTTTGGCCCACAGAATATTTTGACCCTAACCCTATAAAAAACCAACATTAAACACTCTTGATCTCCTGGAAAACTCCTTTTTGTCCAACCTCCTCCTAGCAGTTTACTGACTATTAATGATTCCTGTCCAAACTCCGTAGTGCCAAGTATCAGTTGCGATTATACAAGGTGTAAGTCCTAAGTTGATACTTTTTTTTAACTATGTATACAAGTGTTAAAATAAACAACTTTTTCAAATAACTATTTTCTGAAAACTGAAAAATAAGCGCGGCGATCAGAATCAAAATGTCTGGACTCATCTATCTCGAGACTATACGTACCTAGTCTGCTTGCGCTCAGTTTTTTGCTCGGATTTTTGTCTTATCGATCAGGCATATTATACCCGTCAGTTAGTGTGGTAGTCACTTTCAGCTAGCTTATCGTAATTAAGTCTAAATTGGTAAATTCTAAAGGTTGCGTTCATAATGATGTGCCACTTTTAGGATTTACCAATTTAAAATTAACAACGATAAACAGATAGACTGTTGCGCTATCAGACAGGTGCAATGCCTAATCGATAAAACTAGGTACTTTTCTGAAAAAAGTTATACGAAAAAGTTGTTTATTTTAACGAATTTACTACTTGGAAAAAATCGCATGTTCTTCTAACTTAAGAAAAAATTATCAGAACAATCATAAATGTAATAGGCAAAACAAAAAAAGTGATAATCTCACAGTTAAGTGAAAAAGCGCATGTCCTAATTTGACAAAAAGTTAGCAGAGCAAACCTAAACAAAAAAATGAAATGCCATAATGGAAAGCTAATTGAGGACTCATTAAACGCTTTATTACAAAAAAGTATATGTTCTATTTTTATTTTAAATCGCTTGTTCTGTTAGCTTCTGAACATAATAACAAGCATAATAATACGCTGAGCGTTGGAGATTTGATTGATTGATTTATTAATAATAGGGACGAAAGTTTAAGCTTTGAGCTATATGCTTTATAGATTTCATTTATGTCTGGTGTCAGGAAACCAAACAAAACTCTCTTTTACTGGTGTTGAATAATCGCGAAATTTTTAAAGCGGATGCCCTTGATAAAAAAAGGATGAACACACTAGAACTGCACATTTTGCTATGTTGGTATTAACTATTGATTAACCTAACAATACGTTAATCAATGCTATTACCCTCCTTGTGGTGATAATGATGATCACATTTTACATTGTGACCTGAGTTCCTAACGAACCCGTTGCAGTTTCCACTAGTGAAAGTTCTAGTAAAAAATTTTTTTTCGAAAGCATGGTATGATAGGTCATTCGGTACCCTAGAAAGACCCACCTAGTTTCCTTTTTTATCTGTTTTTCTTACGAAAATATTACGCCTCAAACAAATCCTTATTTTATTTATTTTATGCTCATGACTACGAAAAAAATAGGTTTATTTTAAATAAAATAGGGACTTAATCTGTGTAGGAAAAACTTTTAGGTGCTATTTGAAACATAAAGTTGGGTGTGAGTTTTAAGCGTTGAAGTCAAAAAAAAAAAGTTCTGAAAGTATGGTATGATAGACCCTGTAGTACTTTTAAACATTCCACCCAGTTTTTGTTTGAACACTTTTTTGTTACAAGAATATCACGTGTCAAGGAAATTCAGGGCAGGGACGCCCTACGTAGTTCGACATAGTCTTAATAGTTATTCTGTGCAGATCTATACATCAGATGAAATATAGTTGTTATGCTACCTAGACTGGGCAATAGTTTCATTGTCGGTGGTTGGTGTTGTTCCGTAAACCCCATATCTTCCGTTGTCTGTTCTATCCTGGACCTATCTGACATCTGGCATCTGGCCATGTCTAACTAGTAAACTGTATGGAACATCCTCCGCCCTCCGGCCATTGGGCCGCGCCGCAGGCGTAGAGTCCCGGTAGGGCGTGGGGCGTAGGATTCCTAGATCAGGATGGACCGCGACGCCGACGTTTACCGGGACCATCGATAGCTACCGGGCCTGCTGGTGTATCCCCACCACGGCGTCTACGTCACACGAGGCGCCGCGCCGGGCGGCCGGCCGATCATCCAGCGTTTGTAATCGTCGCATACGCGCATGGATTTTCTATTTCTCTAGTAAAAAATGCTGTCTAGTTGCTGTGTGCCATTCTGCAGTAGTAATTATAAAGATACAGAGCGCATATCTGTGTTCAAATTTCCAAAAGATGTAATGAAACGTAATCAGTGGTTACGCGCTATACATCGAGATAACTTTATGATAAAGGATTCGTCTGTAATACGCATCAAACACTTCGAAGATAGATTTATAATTCGTATTGATACTGCTAGGCCCGACGGTACGACTCTAACAGTTCCTCTATCAAAGATCAAATTGTCGGACGATGCTATTTCGACAAAATTTCAAAATCAGCCGCAATATTTTAACGTACGTCTGCCTCCGAAAAGAAAAGATCCCGCAGAACGAACACATCAACGAAAAGATGCCAAGATCCAGAAACAAAGTGAAGAAGATGTCATAACGGATTTCGAATACTTAAAATGCAACTTTAAACAGAAAATAAATGGAATAGAAAATTTTTCAATAATAGAAAATAAAAATAAGATTGTTATTTGTAAGATAGATATTACTGAAATGCCAAAAGTTATCTCATCTGTGACAATTGAAAAAGATCTGTCTGCGATAGTATATAGTAAGATTTCGTGATAAATAATATTCTAAAAATTAAAGAAATATTAGGTAAAGGTAATTTGTGTAATAGCTGGGTAAAATGCAATTCTTTAGTAAGTAATATGTGTACAAATGTTTGTAAAATCGGTGCTATTGATAAAGCTAAAGCACTTGTTAACCAGGCATGTACGCAAATAGAAAAGGCGCATTTAATTGTCTCTGATATTGACGAAAATTTGGATACCATATTGAAAAAATTATCTTTCCTCAAAGATCAGCTAAATTTAACTTTTTCAAAACAACGAAGGTATACTACTGACACATTAATATGGTCCTGCTCGATTTACTTTTCGTTTCTAGGAGCTTATAGAAAAATACGTGACGGCGATTTTTTAACTCTACCGAGTCATACATATGTACTGTGTACATAATTTTGTGGATAATAGGTAATTTCATATAATTTGTGTGCAAATAGGGCCAACTTTTGACCTTCTCAAGTCTGAACGACTCTAGTTAAATAAATATCAACTAGCATCTCTTATCACAAATTCAATTTCCTGTAAATTCATTCCTATAAATTACTCTTGTATTTTTTACCGTTTTCTCAGTATATCAAGAAAATGCTCGTAGCGCTGGAGTTTCTCTATTAATCCCTGTAGATACGTGCGGCCCGGTGCGGCGCTACGTGTGACGTCACACGCAGCACCATATGGCCCGGTAGCTATCGATGGTCCCGCGTTTACCTACTCCTCGCCGCGGCCTTTGAATTAACAACACCTTTATTTCACAATTAGATAGAATACTTTCCACTGCATCATTTATTGTATCTGTGTTTTAACAGGATGAGGATATGTTGATATGGAGTAGTAATAAAATTGATAGCCATACCATTTCGTCATGTTCTAGTCATAACAGGATCCTAATTAATGTCTGTTTCCCGAAACATGTGTTTCTCTTTTGACGTTTACAAAACAAATTAGGTATGTGAGCAGCGGCGTAGCTTCCATTGATGCGGGAACCCTTGAAATGATTGTAATACATTTTTTTTATTTAAAAGAGTCACTAAGATATCCTATAATAAATTAAAATTCTGAGAATACTTATTCAAATAACTAATAATGCGACTGTCCTGGTCACATTTGAATGCCGCGCGCCGCTGAACGAGATTCGAGGTTCACGAATTATAGGCCGGTGATTATGTCTGCACTGTGTCTAGTTCGCTGTTTTATGTCGGTGGGTGATGCGGTTTCCTAAACGCATCTCGTTCGCGGTATAAAATAAAACATCGTTGCGCGTCGCGATGAACGATTCTGAGGGAGACTAGAAGAATTGATGTTAATTTTAAATTATAAAATCTAACCGATACGTTCGCAACTTCCTTTTTTTACCCTGGTTTTAGTTTTTTTAATTGGTTTGATTATTTTTTTTAACCTGTTACACTGTATATTTTATTTTTGTGACTTGAAAATTAGACATGGATAAAAAAAGAAAAAATATTTACCGTGTTAGTAAAATGTTAATAGCAGTAACTTATTACATCCCCTTGTATTGAGGCCATGCTACGCCGCTGTATGCTGTATGTGAGCGAGTGCCAAACTGCCAAACACCGGTAGGTACAGTTGTACTACAGTAAATAATGATGTATATCTAATAAATGGATATAAGATGGCTTACTAGATATCCGAAAAGTAGAATGTTGAACGTTACATTGTAATATTTAAATCTCTAATACTCAATAGTCGTAGAATGTGTGATAATTTGTTATCGGTTGCTATCAGCGCGCAGCGTATAGCATATTATGGGAGTCAAGCACTGCGACATATTATTATCTAGAGTAAGTTGGCTTTCAGATAAACAATATTGGTTGGTTTGGAAATTTCACATTATTTATATCCTATCGACTATGACACACTCCAGTTGCCAGAAAAATGTTTTGGCTGCTGATATGAGCATTAAAATTTGTAGGTACTAAATTAACAGACACACTAAGTTTGTTTAACATGTTTTTATTTTCTGTTTAGGATTTTAAACCTGTACGATATCCCAAGAACCAGTACGGAAAATTCTTCACAGGAGACTCTTACATTATTCTAAACGTAGGTATTACACTAGTCTCATATGTTTTTGTACTGAATGTGTCTACACGCGCTACTGAAATTGAAAATTGGACAAGCCTTCCTGTCCGGTCATATTTAATAATTACGTACAACGTACAATACTAATACAAGCTACAAGCGCCAGCATCAGTACGTGCCTGAAAATATGAGACTTGTCAAGTTCGAACTACAGGTACGCTCGAAAAGAACAGCCAAGTTGAAAAATTTACCATATAATAATTATCGGCTATATTGCGAAATATGAAATTCATTGAATGGGCGAGCTCACCTCGATCTATTTGTTGGTGTTCCTTTATTGGAAACGCTTTAGGTATTAACTTAACTTATCATTCGAAATATTTTCCATAAGCAGTATCAAAAAAAAACAAGATACAGATAAACAAATATACTTTAATACCTAATCGTGATTCTATTAATATTTATAAATTTCAGTTTACCTAGACTGTTCTCTTATTATTTCTTTTATTATCTTATTTAACGATTACACGTGGAACGCACGCTTCAACCCCCTAGAAGCTTGTAAACATGATCAACGAACGGAAATTAAATGGCAACGCGGCTTTTCGTAATAAAACTCTGTTATATTAAAACGACCCTTTTTTATTTAACATTTAAATCTAATGTTTCAGACAAAGGTGAATAAGAATGGCCAGAAGTCTTACGACATCCATTTCTGGTTAGGTAGTGAAACATCACAGGTAAATATGAAATAGTGAGAACTATTCATCCTTAATGTGGGTAAATAGGTATTTATTGGATTTATATTTTCGGCAACAAATTTTATAAGTAGGAAAAAAATGATCGCTTGTTGAAACCCATTGATTAAAATGAAATTTAAATAATTCAGTTTCCACCACCTCCATGCAATATTTGACATTTGTTAAGGATGGTACAAATTTGATAGTTTATTCAGTCTGCTTCTGATAGGTTCCTCCGAGGTTGCGGTTGGGCTAATATTATGACCTAGTGACATAGTTATAATCTAACCAGTATAAGCCGAGGTAGTGGTTCAGTCTGTTGGGTGGTTGTGGTTGGGTTGGATTGGGTCCAGTCCCAGTGAGTTGTTTTTTGTCGCGTCCGTCTGCGTCGACACGTGATGTGATGGCCGTGGAATTGTGCACAGACCACCAAACTATCAAAGATGTGGAGAAAGAGAGGCAAAAACTTCAGTTTCGTATGGAACATGAGAGTGTGCTTATTAGGAATGTCACAGTAGACTGTGGGCTGTGGGATGACATACAGAAACATGAACGTGCATGTGCATGCCTACATTAGTATTAGTAATAAGGACGTTATCTAAACGCAACCCTTACCATTTACAGCAAGCCAATACTCTCCTTCGCACAGCGCCAGCGGCTGTTACCAGTAGGGATTTAATTTGGATGAAGTTGTTGGGTGTCAAATTTCACATGGGGAGATGCAAAATAATTTCTATTTCAATGAATGTGTTCCATGATACATATCTAACATTTTTTGTGTATGCATTAAAGCCGTGTTTGCTTTAGCCTTTGAAATGTTAATGGTTGGAACGATACCGTGGTTTCTGACACAGCACGAGTCTATTGACCTTGTTATAAAACTTACTCCCAGAGTGTCATAACTTTACCAGCATTTGCTTATGACGAGTATCCTATATCTCAAATAAGCTTCTATACTGATACGATTTTGAAATGTTGTAGGATGAAGCTGGTGCGGCGGCAATTTTGGCTGTGCAGTTAGATGACATGTTAGACGGAGTCCCAGTGCAGCACAGAGAAGTACAAGATCACGAATCACAGCTTTTCCTCTCTTATTTCAAAGGGGGTGTTAGATATCAACCTGGTGGTGTCAGTTCTGGATTCCACCATGTTGATACTAACGCATACGAGAAAAAACTGTTCCAAGTTAAAGGTAAATTCGCGTGGATGCATAAGCAGCACCTCAAATATTCCCAAATCTACTTGTAGGATCAAGGAATATTCGTGTGAAGCAAGTCGTACCAAGTATTGCGTCCATGAATAATGGAGATTGTTTCATATTGGATGTTGGCAGAAACATTTATGTTTACGTTGGAAAGAAAGCAAGACGCGTAGAAAAACTGAAAGCTATTAATGCTGCCAATCAGATTAGAGACCAAGACCATGCTGGGAAAGCTACAGTTACTATCGTTGGTAAGTAATGAGTTAAATTGTATCACATTAACTATGCATTAGGGAAACAACATTTTGGAAACAAACAAGTTTTATGAATATAATATGAATAAGAAAAATTGAAACTCACAAGAAATCCATGAATAACGTATTTCAAGTGCCCAGACACTTATTGAGGTAGCCAAAATTTGAGAATGTAATGTCAAACTGGCTTCTTTGGTACAGTACCACAGAACAGGACCAACCTACACCACATAGTCTACCCACTCTCCAAATCAATTTTTTCAAACTCAGCATGTTTTTTTTATAACTTTGTTAGCGTCTTCAGTGGCAGATTGAGACTAAATAGGTACTGTTTCCCAAACATTGCTTTTTATACCCAACATATGAACCAAATGTAGCATGCTCCACCTAAAAACTAAGAACAAGTATTGTCGTTTTTTTGACATATTAATATAAAGTACTAATATCACTAGTATACATATTTACTTTCAGATGAGTTCAGCCCAGAAAGTGACTTTGAAACATTTTTCCAAGCATTAGGAGAAGGTTCCAGAAGCAGTGTACCAGAAGACAGTGTCGGTAGTGACGATCAGCAGTTTGAGTCTAACGAAGAAAGGCAGGTGGCACTTTACCGAGTATCAGACAAGACAGGCTCTGTTCAGATTACTCCCGTTTCTCAAAAACCATTAGATGCTGCAGCTTTAGATCCTCAAGATTGTTTCATCTTGGATACTGGAGACGCTAACATCTACGTATGGATTGGCAAGCAGTGTGACGATAGAGAGAAAAAAGAGTCAATGAAAAAAGCGGATGAATACCTTAAAAATAAGAACTACCCCAAGTGGACTCATGTTGAAAGGATTATTCAAAACGCTGAGCCAGCTGCTTTCACGCAATATTTCAGGTATACGGAAAGCAACCAAAGATATCTTCGATGCAATAACATTTATATTTGCGATTTTTCTAGAACGTTAGACTGTAATATAGCCTCATGTATAATGAAGTAGAGACTACGCGCGAAGAATTGTAAAATTGTGAATGCTGGGGAACGGGTTAGAAGTGATCGGTTTCATTTAAAGGCACAACAACGGTTTTCAGAATTGGTAGTATTGAATCTGATGAGTATATTATTCTAGAAACTGGCAAGCACATGGAGAGACCCGGCCAAGGCTCTTGCGCTCAGTTAGCGAGAAAGCACGTTTATTTCACTGCCAGGTACGTGGAAAAACTCACAAATTAATCATGGAAGAAATCGCCGATTTTACCCAACAAGATCTCTGGGAGGATGACGTCATGGTACTGGATCTAGATGATGAAGTATTTGTGTGGATTGGAAAGGGGACTACAGAAGAAGAAAGGAACTTAGGACCCAAGTTTGTTGAAGTAAGTGCTTGTTACATAAAAATACGCCAGTTACACTTTTTACTCTAGCTTCTTAAGCAAAGTCCGGGTACGGGTACGGGTTAACAGCGGCAAACAGACTATACATATATTTTCTTTCCAAAGGACGGAACCTTCAAATATGAAACGAATACCTGATTAATATTCACGCACTCGATATATTTGAATATCAAGCTGAAGCCATCATGTAAGGAAGTGTCTTGTGGCAGCTGCCATGAATTGTAGAATCAAATAGTATCACAACAGACAGTTAATTTGCGTATTTACAGTCGTACACCGACACGTCGCGCGTCGTAAGCAGATTTCTTCGATAACATTTGATTAGGTATTTATTACAGATATGATGGATTACAGGTATGATGAAATTGGACAGGTGAAGAGGGTGTTAAATTTGGTAGGTAGGTGACTCCAGACATTTTTTGTTATTACCGAAGACACGTGAAAGGTACAGTCGATTTTTTAGATAAAAGACCAAATAACTAAATAGTTGATAATCAAAATTGTATGATATACATCATTAATTTTAGTTTTTGGAAGGATCTAACAGAATACGCAATAAAACAGGAGCTACTAATTCTGTCTGGAATAGTTTTTCGATTGTAGTATCTTGCGATGTACATTGTACAGTAACTGATTTTAGATACAGAATCTCTGCCCGAATCTCATTGATTGCTTGGAATTTCGGATGTATTTTTGAATCACATAAAACGACAATGTTTACTTTAGTGTAGGCTTGTTCAAAATTAGATTTTTCCATTACAACTTTATTTACAGACTGATGATGCACATCACAAGATATTTATTTATATCTCTTACCCAATAGAACATACCATTGGCGTAGTGTGAGAAGAACAACAAACAATATTGTGGATTTGGACAAACAACTGCAATCTGCGAGTATCTAAATATGGATATTACCTTTTACTTCCGACTTCCGACACTCCCAAAGAATTTATTGTATCTATTATTTCTAAATTTTCTCGATCACGTTATTACCCTTCCCTATGGCCGCACCGGTTTTAATTAAATTTTGGGTGGAATATGATGTAGGATTATGGCAGGTAACGATGTTATATTTTTGAAATCGGTGCAGTGGATCAGGCTAATTAGAAAAGAAAAGTGAACTCTCAGAACCACTTTTTCAGGCACTTAGATGGTTCTGATCATTTTCCCTGTATTCCTGAACAGGTGAAGTTGGGGCAGCGTGGAGAGTGAGATAAGGGGAAGTCATAAGGATTTTCTATCTTCTTAAATAATTCACTTGCTCCTTGGTATGTTATATTGACAAATCTAATCGAACTTGAATTTTAAAGACATATCAGTGGATTTTTTTATTTATATATATTTTAGTTTATAATCCCATAAACAACCTGTAACTCACTCGAATTTTGAAACGATATTAGTACTACGTTAGATGGAAACATTGTGTAGTTTTTAAAATCGTGCTGATGGTGAGATAATCATCAAGAATGTTGGAATCAGTCAAAGATATATGTTGGGAAAGAATATCTTTGAAGGCAGGGTGGGAGAAGGTAGGAGGTTTGGAGGCGCCAATATTCTTTTTTACTACCACGACGGAAAAAGTGTATTTTTCTGCAAATTATGTCTGTAGAGATGAGCAGACATAACACAAAAAACGCTCTCATTTTATATTTAGATTATTTCAAAACAGAACACTAATGGCATATTTTAGTTTTAAATTTTGTCATTTTCTGAACAACCAAGTGGAAAACGTGCTTTATCTGCACCGTTTCACCTTCCAAATCTCTATTTTCTACCTTTTTGAAACCAGATTAAATAAAAAGCATTATTTCCAGAAGTTACTTCACAAACAAGGGCGCGACGATGTATCAGTTACTATTATTAACGAAGGAGAAGAGCCAGAGGATTTCAAAAAACGCTTCCCTTCGTGGGATGAACATTTATTTGCCAATTTGCCTGATGTTAGGAGCTACATCGTCAACGAGGATTAATTTATTCTTTTTTAACAAACCGCTTGCGCTTTTTTACATATTTATATGCAATGCAAAGCTATGGTCATATATAGTCAGTTGTTTATATTTTTATTATAGAAATAGGCAAAATGTGATTTGACTTTTTATCACCAAAGAAATTAATTTTATAGCAGGTGTTGATAAATATACATATTTATACTAAACATTAGATTTGATTAAAATTATCTGACGTATTTGTGTCTTACTAACTACGAAATCTACCTAGAACACCTATAACGTACTATCTATAATGTCCTTTCTACACAATTGCAAGTTAAACGTTCCACTACTAAATTAGTCAATTAGCTTGCAACGATAAGAAACTGAACTAAACAAGAAAAAGATGGCATAGCAAAGGTCGACAAATTGACAAATTATATTTAATGTGTTCGAATACATGGGCCTTGTTTTGAGAGATTTGCCGAAGCTACAGACCTATTTATAATACCAGTATTTAGTACTGTTGGACGTGTTGTGAAAGAAAGCGACTCAAAGCCACCGGGTACAAAATTTACTTCTCTCCTAAAACCCATTCTGATGTCATCAGTTCACTAGTTTGAGGACATTATTTATACTCACACTTACCTACTTATACACTTCTGAAAGTATCTTATACAAGTTTGCGCACATCCGCACGAACGCCGTTTACGAAGTTGTAATAAGCGCATCTCTAGTTGGAAAACTATTGTTTCCTGGAAGGTAGCTCGATCATGTTTTCCGAATTCTAACCTAGAGACTTTGTTGGAACAAGAGCAAGATTTGTCCGTGCATGTGGGTCAGGCCTCGGGCCCCCATCAAGTGCTAGAACGCTTAGCAAGCGACTTTTCAATAGGCGAGCTATGTCGGTGGATGGCAGATGGCTCATCGGGAGCTATAATGCCACCGCAGAGCCATCACTCCGCGCCATTAGTGTTGTGGTGAAAAGGGTACTTCAACCAAGGCCATCTGGCTAGCACACCCAGGACGCTGGGTACTTGGACTGCTCGGTAGATTCTTACATACCCTACCGAGCACAAAGCTCGCTCCTCCAGACTATCCTGACGTTCAGTTCAGACGACGACACATGTCTTCTATCACACACCCCACACTTGAACGTTTCAATGAGTTGTGGAGGGCGCGGCATGGCTGGAGAACGTTGTCTGCTCTGCTGTGTGGATTACGCAACCGGAGGGCGAAGGGCTTGCGGCGGCTTGCCCAACTTCAAACTGGCTGGCCCAACGCTGGCCGGTGAGGTGAAATTCTTAACAAAGATCGACTTCCGTTCCGGATGATGAGTGTTAACGCTTGTATTGTTTTCTAGGTATATCACAACACATGTTTGTGGTACACATTACGCATTGGTCTGGCGGTTTAATAATCGTGTAATCATTTTTGAATAGTGACGGCTTGTATTCACGATACCTAGTTGTCATTAGATGAAACTATAAGCAAGACAAACGTATTTCAATTTATAGTGATAATTTATTATGAGACAAAATTTCTCTGTCCTATAATTAAGGATACAATATACGTTAAATTACATTGAAAATATAACAGGTAAGACTTTTAACAATATTATTCATTTCAATTTATATATCTAATGTATTGTCATCAACCAGATATTATAATCTATAACTTTATGGTTTTGCTGTGTTTTATATGTGAATTAAAATTCATTTTGAATACGAACAGCGAAAGTAGGTATTCAAAAGATTAAGGCATGTGCAAAACACACCCAAATCGTACACATTACTCTGTTATGTATAATAGACGTAGATTTTATACTTACATTCCTTATCCTATAAAAATAATACAAAACGTCTCTTGCCTTCAGACATCTATAAAAACCATAAATTGTATATATACACACACATCGATATTTTGGGTTGTTATAATATAAAGACCGATAATATACATCATACACTAATAACTTATGACCAGAACATTTAATTCAGATGCTTACGTATGAAAATAATTTCATGGATATCATACCAACCAAATTTCTTAGCTAGACAATTGGTAAACGGCAAATAACAAGCAAGGCGTAATCTTTAAACTATATTTCAGAGTTTTCGGGAGACTATGCTCTCATCATCAGGGCTAAAAGTATTCGTGAAACCTATATACTCCCGAAAGCTCGTAAATATAGTTTAAACATTACGCCTTTACGCCTTGCTTGTTATTTACCGCTTCTCAATTATGTAGCTAAGATATTTGGTTCTTGACTAGTCGGCAATGATACTTTCCTCTCTCTCTCTCTCTCTATATATATATATATATTTTTACAGCCTGCCTCGACGTCGTTGTATGTATATTTTAGGCCCGTACAGCTTATGATTAAAATATCAAAGAACAACGACAACGACCTGATTTCGGATTTTTCAAGACTCTAATCCATGTTTTTCTGCACACCGTAAAATTACGTTAATAGATATGAGTTTTGTAGCTCTTATGGAAAGTTTCGTTTGAAAATAATGGTCCTGAAATACCAGTCAACTACCATAAACCTCTTCCAAACCAGCTGAATTTTACACGGTTTTATACGATTTTTTTAACATCTGATCGATTTTTTGTCTTTCTTAAATAGGCATCTAGTATATGTCGCTACTATACTGAATTACTGGTTCACATTTGATTCCATTGGATGTGTATTGACATGACATGCACATTAGAAATATAAAACACAACTTACCGACAATAATGATATCTGGTATAATTCACGTAAATGTAGTACATATAGAACATTTTAAGGGTTAATTGTTTCAGCTAAAACTTTATTTACAAGCTTTGAAAATATATTAATCTGCATCAGTGACAGCAAATTACTGGTAGGTAATTTATAATGTGCTTACTGTTACGTCGTAGGCTTGCATATTTTTTGATGGATAAAACAATAATTTGCGCTACAGTGCAGAATGATTCAAATATCACGAACGTTCAATAAAAAATCGCTTATTTCTATTATACGTGTCAATATTAGAGAGGTAGATAGATATATTCCCAACAGGTAAAATCGTCACATTACAGGAAAATGCGTAACAATTAATACTTAACCTAGTATACAAAAATACAAATACAAAAAAATGACTGTATGACGGATCTCGGATGACCGAAAGAAGATTACCTACATATTATGAGCATGAGCCAATAGTTGCTCGAATAGCTGGTTTTTAGAAGGAATATTAACATCACAAATGTCTGACAGCGAGTTAAAATTGGTACACATTACCGTGACTGGCGATTTGCGCATAACACTGGTGTGGGGTGTGTGGGGTGTGGGACAGATCACCATAAAAGGTAAGCGAGTGGCGAGTGGCGAGCGCCCGCAATTCCGGTCAGGTACAAGAAAACTAATTTTGCTCAACAACTATTAACTGTACTGTATTTTTGAATTGTTCCTGTGATTGGGTGCAAGCCCGTTTGAATAATAAAGATATATTATTAATCATTTATGTTTTTATGCAGCTGATCATGCAGAAAACTACTACTTCGTATATTAACGTTGAGTCGAAATTGGATATACTTACGAATTACCGATATTTTCCTCTAAAAACAGGGGTAAGATTTGCAATAACGACAAAAAATTGAAATAATATGTTCTATTGAATATTTGTTTTTTTTTGACCATATTCTTAATGAAAAATTTTGCTCAATTTTTTCTCAAATATGCGAACATATGACGACAAAAAAATGTATGCCGAATTATAAATTATCAGTAATTTGCCATCACTAATCTGAACACACATTAATTTCCTGAAGAGCATTGAATTGTGCATTTTATCATTTTTTTGACACCTCCGTCTCCAGCAATACCTACACGTATTATTTTTTTTATAATTATGCCAGTTGTACATACCCGTCAAAAGCCTCTCACTCTCGGAATGTAAGGATGCATTAGCATTTTTACTAACATTATTTATATATTTCCAAAGGTTGTGTATTCAGGAAGCCTGTATTACATACATACTCGGTATACTGACTGGCTAAACATATCTGATCAATATTAGCAAAAACTAACATTTTATATAAAATATTTACAACGAGTCCACCTTTGTACTTTCAAAGCATATACAAAGTATGATGATTGCAGAAATAAATCTTCGAAATGAGTTAATAGGTTTGTTTGAACATTTTGTGATGTCTACATAATAAAAATTCGACACATATTTCCGTCGTTCTGTAGCTACTTTTTCAACCACTTAACTTCAATCACCGCCGCACCTACTAGATAACATGTGGTAGGTAATATTAAATGTCAAAATGGACCTAAGACTCCATTTTTCAGGTTATATTTGGTATATATATATATATATATATATATATATATATATTTTGATCTGTGTTGTAATTATAAATTCGTTCTGTTTGGTTGAAGACCAAAAGTGTCAATCTTTTTCTTCTGCAACTTTATTTTGTGTTCTTCTGGATGATTGAATCTCAATAATAAAAAAGCCTGACCAGACTTTTATATGGTGCACTATTTTTAAACAGAAGTTTTGCGATCATAGGAAAAACTAGTCTTTTTTAAATTTTCGTTACACTGTATTTTGCACATAAGCATTGATAAGCTTCTCATCGAGAGAAATCGTAGAGGGCTTGAAACTCTGAAGCTATATTCAATGACAGTATGAAATATGTTTTTTATTTTGAAATTCAAGCTGAAAAATCATACACCTGACAATGTTCCAGTTTAGCTCATATGAAGACAGTAAGGTTTGGGCATCAAGAGGAAATCTTTAAGTAAATAAATTAAGAATACCAAGTCAAAACAGATTATAAAATCACGAGTAATAAAAAGTAACGTTAAAATAATATATCTTAAAACACTTTATACTAATAGACTATTAATATTTTATGATAAAAAAATCTACAGCAACGATGTTTTCAAACGATTAAAATACTATCACAGAAAAATTAATTGAGTATCACGAACAGAATATTAACAGTCAAGTCCGTTATTGCTGTATACTACTCAGAATGACTGAAACATAATGGTTTTCATCTGTACAGTTGGTGGCATAAAGAGAGATGGCAAAATTAGACTTTTTTGAGCCCCACACAGCTTTTCATGCATGATCGGCATATAAGCTAGGTACGGGGGCCTAGAAGGAATAATGTTTCCGAGTGGTCCAGAGGAACCGGGTACCGCTGAGGTGTGTGCAGAAATGGAGGTCCCTCCAGAAATCAGAAATATGTAGTTCCAGAGCCCCTATTACTATCATCCAGCTTTGTGTGTATCCTGTGTATCCCTCTGGATAGTCAATAGTGCATAGGTTGCCGTCTATGCGAAGCATAAATTGGCAATTGGCCTGAACTGGTCAACGTGGACTACAAAAAAGAGGAGCTGGTGGCTGAGTGGCTGACAGCTGACTGAAGTGTGTCGATCTTTGCACTTTGCAAGTTGTACGATCACTAAAATGTCATCATAAAACATCATCATCAAAAAAAGCCTAACTGCGCCTTGGAGATTTGAGTAGACAATAACGTAACAGGACGAATGGCAAGTCGATTCCGAGACAAGATTTTACAAAATGGACAGGGATTGAGAGTTAGCAATTTCACAGTGTGACTATCACAAACAAAAATACGCAGTAATAAAACATACGTCCTCCTCATATAATCAAGCTTAAATGTCAATCAAAAAGTACGACCGATTTTCAAACACAGGATTGTTAATATAGGATTGGAAAATTAAATATCAGTCATATCATTGAGTATTTTTTCTTATATAATATCTCAATTATAATCTTATAATGTCAAGTTTCTATGGTATGGCACTCGTTATTTCATGTCTTAGCTCTATAAATTTACAAATTATAGAAACGATACGATTCTTTATTTTAGCGACCTCCATGATACAGCCACGAATAATGTCAACAGTAACTGCTTTCCGGCTCAAATTTAAAACAGATAGAAGAATAGAAGACATCAATCTGGCCAAATACGCATGTTTGTAAGCTTTCCCAGATTTTCAAATATGATACAATATAAATAGACACGATCAATTTATAAGATATTACTACCGATCTGTAAAAACTCGTGTATTAATCGAGACGTCTGTATTACGGGACAAAATTTCAAAATGCGCAAAACGTCTCTATTTGTCGACGATGTCGATGTTGTCGGAATACATTCAAAAATATCATTTAATTTGTCAATACACATAAAAACGCTTTTCAAAGTTTGTTATACAAGTAAATAGCAACCGTATGAATTTTGAAAATGTTAGATAGTTTCATTTCTATAAACTTATCATTCATAAATTTTGCCAGCAATTATCAAAGTTTCCATTAAGTGCCATGACGAGTTGCGAATGATGTTTCGACACTAGCCTGCAAAGCAGCAATAACTACGGTTAAAGCTTTATACGTACAATTTTTACCGTTGCAAGCCGGTACACTTAACCATCGCAGTTTTCAAGCTATTCAACAGTTAAACTGACGACTATTCAATTCTATACTAGATATGGTGTATTTACTAAACGAGAGCGAGAAATCCGATAAAACGCCGATGCCGATGCCGACGTCTGACGATTAATCCAAGCGGGTCCAGAGCAAGACGTCAGACGTGTATTGTTGACATATATGGCGGATTCTTAGATGAGAAAAGTCCGCAAATTTCCAATGAGTGTTTAGTCTGGATGAAACTATGATACGAAATTGTTCATTTGACCTCCAAAACGTATATCAAGGCGTCATTGCCCCTCAGTGGAAATCCTGGAATCTAGCATATGCTTAGTTATTCAGTATATGCGCTAAGAAATGAATGAAAAAAGAAATGAATTTACTGAGCTCCTACTGAAGTTAATACTATTCTGCATACTGGTGTCTCTACATCTGTCTCTTATATTCTGTATAGGCGAATGAGAACTAATTATAAGTGAAAACCTTTAACGAGCCTTCAACCAGTGGCAAGTGAAGAGTATAATGCTTAAAGTTACGAAAACAAAATAAACAGCCATCTATCGCTATGTTTTGCAATTCATCGTATGGTAGCAAGATTCCAAATATCCTGTTAAAACATATATTTTTATATATTTGAAAAACTTGATTCCAAGAGATATTACAAGATAATTTATGCTTTCTGAACATACCACTAATATACGTACCTATATTAATTTAAACTCTGTTCACCACTAAAATATTGGTGGAATACGATAATCTCTTATGCAATTTGTGTAGACAACATTCATAATGTGACATCTATTTCCATTTATACACTTATGTAATTATACATATATAACAGTAATAGGTAACTCAGTCAGATGTCTGATTTTTGGACACCCTAATATAAATCAGAACTTTACCAGAAGATAGATCGTATCCAATTCAACAGGAGTAGAATAAAAAAACCTGTTCCAGCATTCAACGTATCCTTAGCTCTTAAACTGCCGATAATAAAACCACATTCATTTGAAAGAAGAACTTTAGTTACATTTTATTTACTAATTAGCCTTTTTTGAATCGCACAGTGAAGACATTTAAAATTTGAGATTGATTCACGGATTCCACAGTAACACCTTGCTTTTAAATTGACTGATTTTTGAGGAATCTCACTTACATTTTTGATTATTGAAGAATCTGAAATGAGAAGATACAGTAGTTGCACGATGCGTTCCGCAATCTGATTGGGTGCTCAGTTTTCCGATAAAGAATTTTCGTATCTGCTCTTAAAATATTTCTCCAGTTTTTTTGTTTATGCTTAATTTAAAAGCTTCTCTCTAACCAACTTCTCTTCAGCAGCATGTATATTTGTTCAAAAGGAACATTTTCTGTCAAGAAGTAATAAGAAAGAATATTTTTCCGAGCTGCTTTCATTTTACTCTCAGTTTGATATTTTGTACAATGAACCAAGTCAATTCATTTTTTTTCAAACGAATGTAGTTTTATGATTAGCTAAATCAAGCGCGATGGGTGAAACCTCTCTCACATTGAACATAGAGCAAATTGTTCCTAACCGTTGCTCTAGACGTTATACGTGGACAAAAATGACAATAGATGACCATCTATTGTTCCGTCAAATTGCTATGTCAAACTTTTTTCTAGAAATTTGCCCAATTTGATATTTTGTATACTAGAATAAACATTTCCCTATGACCTCTAAGTAAAACTTGAAAACTCTTTCACAGCCTTTGCTTTATGAAAATAAATAAAGTTACTACTGGTAACGTTACACGCGAAAAATCTATATATTGGGGTGACCAAATTGTAATAGCTATTAAGAATCTGAACTACAATATAGAGTAGAAGGTAGTTTAGACTGATAAGGAGAAAACTTGAAAATTCTGGAGGTTGCAGTCGGACATAACGCGCGCGGTATATGGCGGCGATCAGACGGTTTTTTGGAACTGTTAATTTCCATACTCAGAAATTAATAATAAAACAACATAATTATGTCACCTACAACCAATTTTGAAGTGAAAATTGTAAAAATACGTGCGAGATCAGTCTTCAGAATAATCCAAAATATACAGATGTTCTCAAAGGGAAAACGAAAACTATATAATTTAAATACAACATAAATTCAAATATTCATCAAGCTGACGTATTGAAGTATTTATATTAAGTATTCAGTTTGTATGTTTAAAAACTTGAGAGGCTTTAGAGGAAATTTAAAAAAAATCTAACAAGGTGATAAAAAAATAAAACTTCAATGTGTTAGATAAGGAAAGAAACACGTTGGAGAAAGATAACGACTAAACTCTCCACAAGATCTCTCTTTGCTCTCGCAAACCAGCAGACATTTCAGATAAATGAAAGAGGTGATATATTGTCGCGTTTTTATCTATTGGGCTAATGCTTTTAGACTGGACTGCTGAACCAACAGAGATGCTGTTAGCGATTGTTTGTGAACATGATAAACAGGGTTTACTAGTCAATCTGAATTACAGCACGATGAATCTCTCACAATCCGGCCTCAAAAAGTACGTGTGTGTTAGTTATTGCTTAAATTGTTGAGTGTTTGACTTACCATTTACACCGTATGCACCGTTTGGCGATTCTAATCCTGGTTCCCTAATCACGTTTTGCTAATCCAGATTGGAAATTCGGTGAGGTTGTGTTCGCAAGATTGTTTTGATAGTGACAGTGTCAAAATTGTCAGTTTGCGGTGCATAGTAAACAAATAATCTAATCCAGATTTACGTAACTAATTGCGCAACTGACTTGCGCAACTGACTTACGGTACATACGGACATTCAAGTATTAGTTTATGGTTCAAGAGAAAACAAAAAAGCGTTTTTCTTATTCAAGACTTTGGCTATAACCCGGATAATGCAACCTCAAGATTTTTTTTTAGTATATTGTGTATTCATATAAGAATAAAGTTTCAGCGGAAATCCTAGCTCAACTACACAAACCATCAACAAAACGTAGTTGCTTTATAGTACTTATGAACATTGATTTTTCATGCAAATACCATCTTATTTGCAAAGTTGTGAACGGTTGAGGAAAATATATTTAGCATTGAACGAATACAGTATCTGTAAATTGTACGTCCACAACCATTTATCAACTAGGCGAGAGAACAGGTACACCTGCATCCTTCAAGTACATTCATTCGCTTTGTATACGCATATGTATATTAAACTTTATCCAAACTCACAAAAGACGATGAATGATATCATTGGGACAATTACCACAACAAAAACTTTTTATATACATCGATACAACAAAAGAGTTTCAACTTAATTCACTTGGTGATAGGTGGCAAAGTCAAAATTGGGTTCCAATACTATTTCTCACTATCGAATATGTTGCGCATACAATATCGCAATAACTCGAGAAATAATACCGACCCCATTAGTACATATGACAGCAAATATCCTTTAATGACACCTACACAGACACCTGGTACTGCCAGTGGCCGACAACAGGCAGCAGGCAGCAGGCAGCAGGTTAGGCATAAACCGGTTAGTAGTATCTGTTTTATTAGCCAACTCGAACATTTCCAGCAGGCTTCTCTCACGTGATTCCACCATCCGTTGCCATAGGAATGAAATTGTTAAGACAAAAATTGCTAAGACATCTGACAACAATGCTTAGTGCGCATTTCGACGCAGCCAATGGGTGGTAACAGGGCTTCAACCGACACGTTGTCAGTTGTCACTGAAGGTGAAACGCCACTTGAACTAATGCTTTTTCATACTTGTAAGGCAAAGCAGTCAGCAGTTGAACTAGTTTGTTTCTCGGATTTACAGTTAATATAGTGTTAATAATATCTCTATCTCTATGTATTTTCTTTAAAAGTTCACACCATCATCAATAAACATCCAGCACATAATTTCATACTGTACCCAACATCATTATAAATTAATGTACTTAAACACTTCAGTCGGCGTTTTAACTGGCATTATTTTTAAATAGATGGCAGACCATAAAAGTAAATACAGTATTAATATGACGAAGTTTGTCTCATTAAATATTTTTGTAGATAATTATTAATGCAAAGGAGCTTTTAAAGAATTTGGCCAAGACCAAGATTTTTCTAAAGTTTTTTTAAATTGGTCAACTTTGCTAAAAGAGTGCCAGTGGTCGGAGTTATCATCGCAGATCACGATGTGTGACTCCGACAAACATAACAATCCAACAGAGATGGTCCGTCTAAAGTTATTATAATGCGAGATTGTGCTACAGATATATCTATCAATTCCGATAGTTGCATATTGCATATTGGCAAAATAATGCATGCATGCATGAGCATCGGTCTAAATTCCAAATAATAGAAAAGATTTCTGGCCTCCCGCTGCGCCGCGCCGCCCGCTGCCCTATCCATTATTTCGTTAGTAGCATAAATAATAGTGAAAAAATACAAAAAGGAATGGCTCATAATATGGTCTGCTTCCTGCCGTCGGCTACTGGCAACTGGGGACATAAGCGAAAAGATTTTCGCTGCTGTATGTAAAACGCTTCAAGCTTTAATATCAACAATCAGATCATAGCTATGATATAGTATACTCTAGAATATCTATATTTTCAACTGCACTAATCGAATATATCATTAAAAAAAATGTATACCTCGTCGCGGAACGGTTTGTACAATGGAAGATTTCAGGATAAGAATTTAAAATTCATACTAAAATCAATCTAAACTACATAAATATAATATATGTTTATCACAAGCAGTTGATATTCGACTTGGATATATCCGGGTGCAGTTGAGCACATTTAAAATAAATACCAAGTATATACAAAAATACAGCAAGTTAAAAAATGACACATAATGTTATTATCGGTATCACAAAACTGCAAACAGAATGGAATTCAACTCCTTCGCTAAAACTTATAAACAACGACTGTTATGCTTTCAAGTAAGTCAATTATTATATTGTAAGGTAAAATAGAGTTTCAATCAATTTTTGATTCAACGGTTCAACTGCGATTATTTGTCAATGTTTATTTAGTGTACATTTTTGACCGTCGCGTCGATCAATTTCAGTTTTTCGAAAACTCAAAGCCAACAATAAGTTTAATGTTAAAGATAAATTCAAGCTGACTGATTGATCACTAATTTCTAAGCTTTAATCATGTTGAAAAATATTCATCATTATTTTGTCGAATAAATGAAGCTATTCATTATTCAGTAAAAATTATTCGTGAAAAATAATACCACAAACATTTACATTATTTACAAAAAAACCGTTTACTTGGCGTTTTTTATTTGTACACTTTGAAAAAATTATTCAAACGTGGGTCAAAACTTACACATACACAAGTTCGTACTTTCCATATATAATGTTTGTGGCCGAGTATATTTTCCATTTCCGTTTTAGATAAAAGTGAACATCACGATCAACATGATCTTTTTGTGAGAAATTCAACGTTTCAAAACATAACCAATCTACACCTCCTCCATATACAAATGGTTTGAGATATTCAGTACTTTACATAGAAACTACAAAATAAATGTATGTATATACATATATACCTGTATGTATGTTTTGGGATGTTGATCGGTTCCAACCAACATGGAGGATTACCCATAATTGGGTTAAAATTCGAACATTCCGAGCTCTGTCTAAACCTAATACGTACGGACTAAAGGTACAGAAATTATTATTATTATTATTATGATTTCGCACCTACAATATTTGATCTATAATTAACATAACAAGAGCGTTGACAAGAAATTGATCTACGTATGTTTATACGAAAGGCGGGTTCGCAAGCTTCTCATCTGACTGCAGTTCTATGTCATAACAAATTAGGTTTTTTCATTAAAACATTCAATCAGAGCAGACATTCATGGTAATGGGACATCTACCCGTACATAGTTTACAGGAAAGTACCCGGTCCGGCCTTGTATGCTACCTTCGAACCAGTTTTCATCTACCTTGTTCAAAAGAGTTATCACGTCATTTTCCTGGAAATAAATAACCAGTATTTAGCAGTGCTTATACAACAAGCCATATAAATCTTTGATCATCGGTATCTAATTGATCACCATTCAACAGAAATATCAAGTTTCCGTAAGCTTGAGAAAAACATTGTCGCCAATGTTGGCATATGTTATTAATAACAAAGGTTCGATATTAAGACTCATTCGAATGCCAAAGAATGTTGTTGTATTTATTGGAAAGCGATGAACACAGAATTTCGTGAATTTCTGCTTTGCAAAGGATGTAATCGAAATGTCTTGTGTACATTTAAAGAATTCCATTGTCTACACAACATTTCAGTATCACCATGTGCCTAATACGGCTTTACGATCTCCTCTCCTCTTTTAATGATTATTTTCATGCCTTCGGTTAACGTGTGCCGTGTGCCTGTCTGCCTGTATATCCTAATTTGGTCCTATGCCAATTGATGGTATTGTTCTATTGTTTACTGCTCAAGAGGCTGTTTGTCTGTTAAGCAGTCATCGGATGTCACTCTAGTAGTCAAATTTATTCGGCTCAAATCTAATTTATTTATCTTTCTTTTAATTTGGTTTTATGTCAGTTTGTCCTTGATTTTTTTTTATGTCAGAGGGCCTCTACGCGAATAGCCTTAACGTCAACCCAAATTATCTTATAAAGTCTCGTCCATGCCTGAACGAATGAAGGAAACAGGGAGGGATGCTTTCTGGTGAGCAGAACCACCAGTGCGTAGACCTCAACGCAAAGGTGAAGATGGCCTTGGGTCCTGCCCATCTTATGTCTTCAGGTTCAAGATCCCTTGAACCTAGTATGGTCTGTCTGTGATATCCAACGGTTTAACAGCGACATAGAATGTGTGCCGAAGACTCTTTCACCTCGCCGGCGCCGCAGTGCACCACGTCGGGTCGGCTGACTTGCCAATGTCTACTCTGCTAGTCGAGATATTTTTGTACCTGCTCGCTGGGCATCGAGTCACTCTTTATCCTTACTTCCAGTAGTCCTTCATTCCTTGTTCTCATCAATGACTTAGCGTCATACGACCTTCATTTGTGTTCCTAGCGTGTCCCTTCTATGATTCGTCTGGATTGATGAGAGTGCAGCAACTACCAGCTACGCCCAGGTCGAAACCGTTCTATAAACAGAAACTAATGGCTTCTGAGCACAAGTAGCGGTATCTATCAGTTTGCTTGTGCCTCTCCATAAAGGTTGCTAGATTTCTACGCCTCCCACTGCTGCCACTACTAAACTTTCCAAAAGAACCTCACTGGGATTTTGCACCTAACACATTTTTACATTATTTCCGTGAAACTTCACGTCAAATAAACACAATTCAGTCAAAAATATAAAAAGTATCTTCCCAATATTAGCATCTATGATGTATAAAAATATTTCTATAACTATACTTGGAAAATGATTTAGTCAAAATATGTTTACCTTGAAGCCAAGTTCTCCAGGGTTTTCAGGCTCGAAATCATAAAGTGCTGTACAGCATGGTTGTTTAGTCATCGGTGTTCGGGCAGGAGACTTCATTGGAGATGGCAGCGGTGATGCTGTCCAATAACAATAAACATTATAAATATTTATAATAATAAATATTATAACACACTGCCTAACAAAAACGAAGGAATCATCTTATTTTGCTCTTTTGTTAGCTAGCTGTGTTAAGCTTTTCCAAGTAGTGTAGACTAAAGCCAGAGTTGGGTTTAATATTTATTCAGTCTAGTATTAGAAATGTTTCTTTCTTGATTATATATGACTATGATTAAGTGGTAATTATTGAAACATAACAGGTCAACTACTTTTTCAGGCGTAATCATAAAACGCTGGATTCACTTTCTTCTTATTCCTAAAAGATAACCAAAATTCTCCATGATGTAACCTAAGGGATCATCAAAGCATACCTACTTGGTGGAAAAGCATGGTAAGGTGAACTAAATTCACATATGAGATCAATTAGACAAGTCTTCATTGTACTACAGCCGCTTATTCCATGAATCTAATGAACTGATACATTAGTCAAAATAGACATTATTTAAGTTGAGCTAATTAATTGAATATACTATTAAAACATGATATGTTAAGGGTTTCAGCAATCGCTATATCTACGAAAATCTTTATAATACGCCAAAAATGAAAAATGCCGTTTCATCGCTTATTTCTCTTAAAAACGATGATATCAAAAATTATATAAGCGGTTTTTGGTTCAAAATTTTTCATCACTCGGCTAGAAAGTTGAAGGCTTCTCCAATTTGATGCATTATGCGAATTCGCACTACTAATTCATTCAACGCTTGTACTGAAATCTAACATGCTCATAAAGGTGAAAAAACTCCATCATGTGTTTCCTTTACTTTTGGTGTTTAACGTTGCTTGTAACATGTGACATCAAATTGGCACAAACATGCTCTGTACGTCTGTGCTCAGAGCGGATACACGGAATGACGATCGAAATATGAATAAATAAGTGCAATATCATGCATTGAAAAGGCAATAACGTAAAAATAAATAATAAAATATCCATCGTGTTTAACACACGCCGCCAGTAAAAAGCAATGGACCACTTGAGAAGTTACAAAATGTACGTATATTGCAATGCATTTGTTGCAAATAAAAATACCGCTATTATATTTATTACTATAATTACATGCTGAATCACACACCGTGTGCCAAAAAAAGTGAGGCATTACTTTTTGAATTCGGTAGTATCTCTCGCCGCCGTTATCATCAGAAATTTCTGTAATTGCGGAATAAAACAGCAACTGTCTCTAACCTGTTTTCAAATTTGGAGTCTTAAAATTTGCTTTCTCAGTTTAACTTGTACCTTTGTGCAAAAAAAAAACTTGTGAAGCACATGTTATCCGCAATTCTGAACTAGGTATGGTATTGTTTATATTCCAAGAAATATAATATGAAAGCCTGAAGGTATTAGCATGCCAAAAATGATTTTTTGGCCGTTGAATTTTCAGCTGTATGTACAAAGGTGTTCTCCGGATTCCAATGCTTCTAGGGTGTTCTAATATAAATACTGTTATCTAAGCGAAACCCAAGCGCAAAAGCAGTATGTCAAACAAGCTGTGGGTTGCAGTCACAAACTCTGAAAATCATATAAAATATATCAAAGGATGCAGGCCATAAAAAAGAGGAAAGCCGAAGACAAAACATTACCATTAGCAGACTGTTGTCCTGGATGCAACTCAAGATGATATGGTTTGTGTTGCGGCGAAGACACTTGGGAAGAGCCTAACAACACATGTTTGTCAGAAAAACAAAAAAAACACTTGGATATTAATGGCAAATGGAGAAGAAATGACATCGCACTATGTTTTCCGTTAACCACATTAATGTTGATTACATTTCAGCTAAATTACTACGTGTTTGTTTCTTTCTATAACCGTAAATCCAGGCATCGAACACATGTCTGTGGTCGACTGGTCGCATCAATTTGTGGATCCGTTCAAAAATAGCCAAGATCGGGTCGAAACGTCAACACTCTCGACTAAGGCTTTGGAAAAGTGCCAGTTTATTTGTTTTTGTAAATAAATCACATGTCACCATCAACATGAACACCAAACGTGAGAGGCAAAGAGAGAATTGATAATAAATTAATCTTATTATAGTTTACCCGTAAAATATAACTCGATAGGATGAATAAAGTGGTCTATCGGAACAAGCAATATAGGTAGGTACATATAACACAGTTTGTTACATTATTTTCGTAACGTTATTTTTAGCATTTTTCGGTCACGTTTTAGTTCATAGAAATGTCAAATGACTGTTGCAGAATAATGTCACCTGGCGACCTGGCAGGCGAATCGAATTAGGTACATATTTCACACTGTGTAATCGGTAACAGCAGCACTGATATTTATGAAATGTGGTGTGGGGTGTGATACACCTTGGTGCCTTGGTTGTTTTTTAGACTTGGTGTACGGCGCGGCGGCAAAGTGATTACGAAAATCAGAAATTCTGGGAACCGCCCCCAACCTTCGTTTTTAGGGATTTTAGGAGTTCCTCATTTTCCATTTTCCGTGAGGAGGTGAAATTGGGGTGGTGGCGAATGGCGGACTTTACATCACTTTTAATACGTTGGTGATGTTTTTATGTTATAGAACAACGCGAACATTGCCTTTCAATTCCCAAACGAGGGGAATGTGTGGGAAGTATCGCAATAGTTTTTGGAGGGCTTTACTTGGGGTGGTAGGAGAAGGGTTGCCGAACTCTGGTAATCTATCCTTTCCAAATCTATCCGAACTTTAACCTCTGTAGAGATACCTGTGGAAATATAGATTATTTTACTGAAATTTTGGCCATATTAAAACCACGACGGGGATGGCAAAATTGTACAGTATAATCAGTAAAACAAAAATCGAAAATTATAAAGCCGCTTAAATTTGTCTTTAGGTGGTTAATTACGAGGTGATTTTAGCAAAACAATACCGACTACGTCATAAGCTATGGATCGATATCGCTATTTTGCTGTTTCTGCAATTGATACAAAGATGCATCCACCACCTAGTGAAAACGACCACTACACCCAGCACCCACTACAAATACGTCAAAAGACGCGAGTCTCGATCTTTTTTCTAAGATATCCAGTTGCTGGTTCCTTCTACTGTATATATTCAAGTATACATCCAAGAATATGAAATAAGCTAATCAATCAGTAATGAGGAGTCATTTAATTACTTATAAACTTCGTGTCATCTTAAAAGTATTGCGACCACTAACTAATTACTTTGTATATATCCCAGATGTCCCAGAATATTTTACATAGGCTGAAACTTCCAAATCGTATAATATAAATAGAATAAAAACAGTGTCAAACAGTTGCAAAATAGATTACAATTACTAACAAAAATCCCACCTTCCCAAACTGATACTAAAAATAGTGTCATATTTTTCTTGAAACTACGTAATCATTTTTCCTAATAACACTGCCTTTAATTTGCGTTGAACCACTTACGTATTTGTAAAATTGTTCAGGTGCCACAAGTCACGCTTAAAGCTATATAAATAAAAGGATGACAATTCCAGAATTTTGTGCAATTAATGCTCACTGTGGTGTGAGTGTTCAGGGTCCAATGACACATGTGTTATTTCAGACATTCCAGTTATTTTTCGAGCCATTTCAAATTTTGAAAAAGTGTCTATAGAGAATTAAACTGAATATCTGAACATCTAACAAAATATACAGCGTGTTATTGTTAATATACTAGTTTTGGTAGTCAACGTAAAGTATTTTGTCAGTTTTTCAAACCTCTTTGGATCTGTTACATTGTCTTGTGTGCCTGTGTGGTTTGAAAGTTATAGCCTGGGTAAAACAATATGAAAGATGAAGTTCAACTGTTACTGGTACATACCGTCACCAATCTCCAGACAAACTGTAATCCACAAAAGTAATTCGTGTTATTTTTCATATTATTAACAGTATTAGTCTATTATATATTCCGGCTTGGTATGTTTCAAGAAGCGTGTGTATACTACGTGACGTGCAAATTTGCCGTGAAAGGGCAGTTTCCGCCCAGAAGGAATTCTCGCATTGTTAAGACGACAGCTGGTCAATCGCACAACGGGTGCTCAACAGTCTCATCTTCCTGTTCAAATCGCCATGCGCCATGCACTGGTGTGTATCGCTTAACCTTATATTGTGCCATGGAGGTGTTTCCTTAGCTGACAGTGTCGAGCAGCAGTACCAACCGCCGCAATTCGAACATGGACATGTGCCATGTAGTAGTTAACCACCTGCTCCTCACTAGGGTAGCTAATATCATCCCACGCAGCTTTTAAGACCTTGTGGGTGCGCTCTCTCAACAGCCTTGTCATAACTCCGGTGAGCGAGACACAAGCAGGCTCGGGCCCCAAGATTTTGGTCTGGACAGCCCTTTCTGTCAGCCGGTTCACTAAAATATTGCCGTTGGACTATGCTTGCCCTTTTACCCAGCAGCTATGATGTTGTGGTCGAGAGATACATTCACAAGTGCATCATGGCAATCCAATGCCGAGCTCGTCGTTAGCTTACGATTATTATTTATATAGACGTTTTTATTAAAACCAAATTGATTGAAACATTTGAACAATGCAAACTGGAATGAATAATTTGCAATTGCTTAGATTTGTTTCCATAGAAACTAAGCCAGCTGTGAAATTTTGATCTGGATCCTGCCAGGACAGCTGAATGGTCCTTTCTTCAGCTGTTCGGATTAAATATTCAAAGGAAGGTGATAGCAATAGCAGCATTTCAAATAAACCATTCACCTCAATGAGGAAAATGTGAACGGTTAGGTAAGTATTTACAGTATAAGTTATTATCAACATTATTCTTATATTTGTGCTGAAACATTACATCACCGTTTGAGTATATAAATCAGTTTGATATGTCGGTTACACTAGTATTTTTATAATGTTTGAACAGCTGACAAGTTTCTATTAGTTTATTTATTTCATAAACATTACGGAATTGCGTAATATTGAAAATATTATTACAGCGTAAACTTCAAAGTAACATCCACCTGTGCCACGGAAGATACTTAATAAGTAATTTGTATGTCTTCATGCAATCAATTCAATGGTGAAACGGCAAGATGAAAGAGATGAAGGTTGAGGAATGGTTTGACCAAAAGAGGATATAGATGAATGGAAGGAGAGGATATAAAACTCAAAGATCGAATAACTCATAAACTAAATGCTCAGTAATGATTATAATCACAATGCATCTGGATAACATATAAATTTCAACACGTATTTGGAACGTAATTTCGCGAAAAAAACACTAGTTGTTAAACCTTCTAAATTACTCGAAAACTTAAAGAAAATCAAGCAGTTAATAGTTATTAATAAGACGAAATATACCTAGAAAACCAGTTTTTCTTCAAAAATCGAAAACATGCAAAAAATATTCGTACTATGTTTTATGTTTTATTTCAGATGACTTCCTGAAATCATTTATATGAAAGTTTTATCAGGTAATGAAAGAGTACATTGAGATTACTTTTGAAAATGTACATCCATTTGATGTTTGTTGCAAATAATGTCAGCTTTGTAAAGCTCAATTAAAAAATCCGCAACGTTATGTATTCCATCCATACAAATAAAAACAGTGGTGCATATAACTACTTAACAGGTAATTTTTAAAATCCATGGGAAGCAAAGGGAAGCAGCAAGAATGACGTGCTTTTTGTGTTTTTTATTTTTTTGTGATATTCGAACCGGGTATACATTGGTCTTTTCATTATGTACTATGTCTTCGAAGTTATATCATTATTTGAGTCATATTGTTTTCTATTAGAGCCTTAGAAATAAATAAAACTAAAATTCTGTACAGGTACTCCTGAACGAAAGGGCTTAAATTAAAAAATAACAAACAAAAAAGTTAACTGTCGACTTCCGAACGATTACAAATATCAAGTTTCCATTGTGGAAGATGTTTCGTCAGGACATTGACCGTATATTATTATATAGAATACTTGATATCTGATGAACTGTTGGTTCTTGGGCTGTTCGGCCAGCGTCGACACGCTCCGTCGCCTTGGCGTCGGCGCGCTTCGCTGCTTGACGTTTCGCCAGCACGAGTGGTCGGCATCCTCAGAAGCTGATGTCAGCTGTCCGGCGTGTTCCGAGAGACTGAGACCGTGTCACAGGGTTGGCACTGGTTGGTACTGGTTGGCACTTATATTCCCCGGATTAGGAGTGGGGGCGGCTGCGCTGTGCACCGCCGATGGCTGTGAAACTCCTGCGCATCCCAGAATCTTTGCGTCTCTTAAGGCGGGGATCCATATTCTGTTGAGCTTATACGCTTCTTCTTTGTCGTTGAACTGTTGTTCTTATGTTCATAAATCTCAATGGACTTCCTATACAATCTGGCGTAATAAGCCAACCAGTGCCAACCCTGTGACACGGTCTCAGTCTCTCGGAACACGCCGAACAGGTGACATCAGCGTCTGAGGATGCCGACCACTCGACGCCGACCGAACAGCCCAAGAACCAACAGTTCATCGGATCATGGCCGCGAAAATCTTACACAATACTTGATATTTCTTGAAGGTACTCAGAATCCTTTGTAACAGTTGGTAATATCGCATGAGCACTGTTACTTTTCTTTGTAATTATAACCTACAAAAACGGATACTGTACTGTGTACAGATATTTACTATTTTTTTCACAGGGTTGACATAAGTTAGAACAATGATGTAATTCTCCGGACTAATATAGAAATGTAACAAATACAAATTTCAGGAAACTTCAACATAGATAACAGACGTTCTCACCTGTCGACAGATAACGAAAATTAATTGAAAGTATAAATGAAACAAAAAAAACAAAAATACCTTGCGGGATACTCCAAGGGTCAAAAGGGTCAGGGTTGAATGTGTTTCTGATGGGTATTGGCTTAGATACTGTTCCTTTTATCTGACTGCCATAGGAAGATACGACTTTGTTGTTATGACTACTAGGGATAATTAAACTATTTTGATAATTAGTACCATTCATGCCGTCAGCTGACACTCCTTCAATATTCAAATCTTGGAGAGTCTTCGGTACAAATTCTACTTTTGGACGATTTGCTGCCTCATCTTTCCTGAAATAGACCAAAACATTCAATCAGACCATCCAAGTCTTGACGTTTATTTAGACTAAAGTATTGCAGTACTGCGGCACTGGCACTGGCACTGCAGTAGAGGTCGTAAATAATTACGATCACCTCCGCCGCCGCCGCCGCCGTATAGATGCAACAACCTTCATTTTTTTAGCTTTGAGGTCAAGCGAAAAAATTAGCATTTATATAAATTCTCTACTATCGCTCCGAGTTTTAACGTCAGGTAAATCAGTCAAATATTGGAGCTGAAAGTTCATCAGTTTTAATAGCTAGTGAAAAATAGGTAGCAGGGTGTTACAACTAGCTGCAATTTACTGCTGTGAATGGAAAAACTTACTTCTCGAATAATGTTTCCGTTAGGGTCTTAAGAATATCAGTACATTGGCTATGGTAATCTAGCAGACCTTCGGCAAAAGTGGCTAACTGTGAAATTTGTTCTACCTGGAAAGAAAACGAATAATCGAGCATCATAATATATCACGTACCAGTTTGGAAAACTTACGTCATTTTCTAACAAATTGAACATCCCCATTTGAGCAAGATGTAGAGATTCTGCAAACTTCTCTTCTGCCATTCTGATTTCGTCATCTGGAATATTAGATCCTATTTCAAAAAGAAACCAGATCCAACAAAACGAAAACAAAACAAAAAATTAGTAAAGTGTGAGATAAGCAAACATGTAGCGCTACACTAAGGGCGGGTATTTGAATCAACAAGAATTACAGGGCTGCATAGCCGCATAGAAAATTCAAATGTAGCACTTTTAACGCTGCACGATATCTATCTGTAGTTCGACTAGAGTTTACCAGATCCCAATATTTGGCGATATGGCGACAAAATAAGTATACATATTCAATTCAATGGTCCTAAGGGCACGTTCATAAGGATACGTTTATCACGGCACATTCCTTCTTGCCCGGCGACGCGTATTGACTCTAGCACCGATTATGCATCCAGCAACTGTGTCCATTGCCGTCCATGCCGCGTTGATATAGCCCATTGAGATCCAAGGCGGCTGCCCGGCTGGGGACCGAAAGTCAGATGAACGAAGCTTAGATCTACCCAAATCGACAAGAAAATCAAGCCAAAAAACCTGAGACGGCTGCTGAACAGCTGAACCTCAATGTCTCAATGTTCGCAAACGTGAACATCCACCAAACCTCCAAACCTTCCGAGAAGGGATGAAAGCAAGCCTGTAGAGGCCAAAAGATCTGCGGCACTCAAGCCAAAAGCAGAAGGACGGCACTACCTCCTCTCAGTTGCCCCCCTCCCCCTCCACCTGTACATTAGCGTACAGACAAAGGTGAAAAACCTGCTGGAAGGGATGGATGTACACATACTGTACAGTAGTAGGTACGACCCTTCCTCGAAGAAGCGCGATAGGCTCGATGTCTCCTGTCCTCGCCTCCACGGGTGGTAAAAAGACCTAGGTCAACGGAACCCCCTAACTACCGCGAGGCGTGAGGCAGCGATAAGTCCCATCAATGTAGAAATCGCCGACAAGCCCAATCCACTAGGCAAGATAGTTATGCTTCCTTGTTGAAAATGCGACTCTGGAGGAGATGGACAAAATAGTCCTCTCCTCGAACATCCTTAACCCCCAACGAGCACCAGTGTTCTATTCACGGAAGTGCTCGGTGGAAATAATAAGGAGTGTTTGCGAGGATGACCATACACCTCGTTGGCTCAAGCAAACAACCTCAAATATCTGAGTATCTGCCGCCGCCGCCGCCGACCAACTGGCCAATTGCCCAGGCTGACGGACACCCGGACACCTCGAATCACCCAACGTCAACAACGAAAGGGAGTCATTAGGACCTTGATCGATACACCCAACAACATCTACAATACAACTTGATCATATTAAAGAAGATCTGACAAAAATCCATACCCCAAGACAGGCGTATACTCTGTATACTCACTATACAATAAGTAAAAGGACTATCAGCGCACAAATTATCTGTTTCCTTTATAGGTTGCAGGCAAATAAAAGTAAATGCAATTAGAAAATTAACTTGATGGTCTAAGCTAAGGGATAGAATATTTGGGACTTTACAAAACTACTCGCAATAAGCGACATATTCTTTAGTGTTCGCGTTGCGCTACGTTAGCCTTTCTAGCGCATTTCGACATTTCAAAATACGAACAATTAGCAACAACTAAAAAGATTCTAAGCATCACATACCACAGATGGCGCCAGTTTTAACAGGACTTGAATAAGGAGATGCTACCCCTCTTCCTATAAACGACCCAATTAAATAAATTCACAGTATAATGCCAGCTCTATCTGTATTGTATGTCAATAGTGAATCTGGCATTAGCGTCAGATGTTGTGAATCGGTCAGACTGTTAGATTGCATATTTGTTACCCTATGAGCAAGTACACTATTTGGACAACTAGTAAAGACGTACCGTTATCCTATATCCTACTACCTCTCACTGTTGAGTGTTGAGCCTTGATCGCCGAAACCCGAAACACACTGATCAGTGTTTAGATTAAGGGCAAACAAGGCATATAAACAACTAAGCAAATATGTTTTTCATTTATCGATTGTCGAACATGGTATACTGCTTGTCAAAGCACTTAACTTTACCACTTACTACTACTTCATCTTGAACATCAATCACAATAAGATATCACATCATAATTTCAACATCAAACTTTTTTAGCTTATGCTAGCATTTTGTGCACTTTGTGAATTTAAACTAAAAATCACTTTTAACCAAAATTTGAGAGAAGAGCGTACAGTCTAACTTATAGTTTTAGAAAAATATATAATTCGATATACTCCTACCTGAAAATCAACGAAATGAAAAAGTACAGCAAATATAATCATATTTGCAAATGATATTAGAATGTTTTCTAATAACCCACCTTTCGCTTGTCGTCTTCGTTTGCAGTCAAAATCAAGCCTTCTTCCTTGTAATTTTTTTCGGTGATGCTGTAATAACAAAGCAACAGCATTTGGCAACGCAGGTTTCAATACTACTTTTGATATACGGCTCTGGATTTCAATCGATTCGTAGTCATGATTTTTTTGAAAAAAATTCAAATAGCCGCTAAATTAATTATCAGTAAAATGGAGTCAAGTAAATTGATTCGATACTTCCCACACATCTATCTTACTATTTGCCGTTCGAAAATATTCTGCTTACAATTTTATGAAAATCTTTCACTAACTATGTTTTTCAATGAAGAGTAAATAATACTTGCGATTCATGTTTCTGATTGAGGAATGGAATCAACATTTGGTCGTACTGATGACTCTGATACTGCTCACCTGTCATGCTCATTTGGGCTGTTACACTGTAAAGTAATGAATGAAGAAAAGTGCGGGCTAAAATTCTGCTTTCGAAATATGTTTATGTTACCTGAACGAATCCAAAACCACCTAAAATGATTTTAGTTACGCTAATGAAAGGCGTTAAAATTTCATCGACAATACTCGAACACTTTTCGAATTATAGAGGGCTCTACGATTTCCGGACAGACGACAGACCTTGTTTTAACAAGGGTAAACAACATTTTGAACGTTTCCCGAGCCTTTGAAAGAACTACTAATAATAATGTAATATAAGTACCGGTGAAGCACAAAAGATCCAAAGCAGGAAAAGCTGTAGTCCAAGTATTGTTTGCTGCTCTCCAAAAATGTTTGGTTATTTGACAAAAAAATATTTATGCGACAAGATGTTTACTCCCTAATAAGACGGGGCCAAAGTTATAGCTGAATCTAGGACTGTCGTATTTTTTTTGTCCCGCCTGCGCGCGTTATGCCACAAGCGTGACAAGTTCACGTACTTGAAATATGTACCGAGTCGATTACGATTTTCATCCAGATCCGTAATCAAAAAATAAAGCTGAAAGTTACAGAAAGACAAAATTTTATACACACGTTGAAGTAAGTGTTAATGAGGTACATACTAACTGTAGGTTAACACATAATTACAAATATCGCTGAATATTTCAGTTAATGTGAGTCCGTGTTGTATATGAATCATTATTGAGAATTCATTAGTTAACCAAAATAATAGACGAGTTAAGGGATTTAATCCTACCTTAGCACGCAGTTTTTTGTTTTCATGAATCATGTGATGCCGCTAGATGTAATATTCAATTCAATGTTATTAAAGTAGCAATAGATTAAAAACCACTCATATGAACATAAAGACACTGGAAAAATTATGGAAAGTGAAACGAAGGATATAGAGAAAAATACAGGATGTATGTTTCTAAGTTTCTGTAAATATCAATTTCGTGGTTTTTAACCTTATATACGAATATATATTAAAATTCTACAAGGATCCTTCTAAAGTAGGGGAAGAATTATTATTGATCAAGGTCAAATATTTTTTGAAATGAAATAACAAGTCACCGAACAACTGCAATCCAAAACCGTTTGGTAAATTATATCAATCTTCGTCTTTTGAAATGATATATCCGGATGTGTGATAACACTGATAGCATATAAGGCGCGCTTTATTTAAATAACCATGTTTCGTATGCTACGAATTTATGCAACTCCTTGTGCATATAATTGTATTGTTTCTTTGGTGTCAACGATATTAAGGCGACCAATATAAAATCCAAGAAAGAATTCCTTAGGAACTGTGATTTTTCAATAGGTAAATTACGAACGAGCGAGATATACAACTAGATCGGCAGTCATTTTATTATGAGTTCAAATCAAACGTTATACTTAGAAATTCGAATAAAAAACATTCAAATTTCAACTTGTTATTCCGCAATTTTTGTCGATTTATTGTCAATTTACGACAGCAATTTTGGGAAATGATAAGTATAAAATACCTTTCTCGAAGTATCCCCAACAGAAAATACCACCAATATAAAAAGCATCCACAAAGGAGGCTTTTTCAACGTAATCCGCCTGGAGCATTATGCTGATAGGAATTGGAATCTGTCTCTATAATGAACATGACTGGACAAATATTCAGGGATTCAAGTAACGCGCAGGGATCAACAGCACACACACACACATAAAAACGAAAATATGTTATGGGCACGTAAATGACAAGAATGGACAGGTAAACAGCAGAAATGAACAAGATAAGGCAAGGCAACTTACCATAACTTCTTTCAAGTCTTTGGTCTGCAAGTGATGTAACGGTTCCAAGAAATTCTGCTTGATGTTATCATCGAGCGAATATTTGACGTCTGCCATTTGTCTGAGAGCTTCTCCCATCTCGACTAAAGCCACCCCGAATGGGCTATCATCGCCCAGTTTCTTACCGTAGGTAAGCATACAATCCCCTAGCACCCCCTCAGGCTGCGGGTAGGTGTTCGACTTGGCCTGCCCGCTTAACTTGCTTATACCCTTCACCGCGGCCATTTTAGCCCGAGCCGTCGGGTTCGGCTGCAGGAATTCTTTCGTCTTCATTTGAAGCTCTTCCACTAACTCATATGTTACGTCAGTTTTCTGAAATATTCATATACCCACATAGAAACAACATTTTCAGGCAGTGGACAATGCGCATATTTGGAAATTTTTATTTCGGATTCAGTATACACATTTTTTTTTTTTAATGCCATGACGGATGACGATGACGTTCGATTGACGTGTCCAAGTACTGGCGTTAAAAATTAAATGAAAATTGTAGCATAACTTTAAAAATTTCCTTCATAAGCAATACTAATACAAATAATATTTAGAATTTCGCTTCTCAAACCGTATTCTTGTTGGAAGGCAATAATTAAACATTTACCGTAAACCGTTTGTACCAGCGTGGATGTAGTATTCATTAGTTTTGTCTGTTCGTCAGTGGATTGTTTACTATGATGATTTTTATTCTGCGTGAACTTATTTTTCCTTTCTCTAATAATTAGTTGTTAGGGTTAACAATGATTTTAAACTATTTTGTGGAACGGCATTTCTGGAAAAAATAACTTCCACGTATATCACAAAACATTAGCTGATGTCAATATTTTTTTTTTATTTAAAAAGGTACCGCTTCGACCACAAGGTCATTAGCGGTGGATTAAGTTATTTTACAATTTTGAAAATTGATGTCAATATTCAATACACGAGTCAAAAGATTTAATAGTTAAAATTGGAAATGTGAAAGTGTTTGAAGATTTTCCTTGGATGCAGTTTGGTGATCCTTAAAGGCATAATTGTACTTATATATTCTTAACTGGCAGTATATATTGCTGTTATCGTTTCTGATGACGGCGTTGAGAACAAATATGCACGATACATGTAATTTTCGTTCTCTCACTCTTACCCTTTCCATATCCATGAAATCCAGGTCCAACTTTGTCCCCTCTGCACCACCCATTTTTTCTGTAACATACTAAAAAAAAGGGATAACATTAGGACGATGTTATATTGATCAGGTCAAACATAAAGAAGAGCTAGTTACGTTAACAATACAATACATAGCAGGCGCGGTACTCTGGTATTTGGACTTAGCCTTCGCGGTCTGCTCAGTCATAAAAACGACATTTAACATTTAATGTTTATTTTCCGATTACTTATTGTTGTTGCTTAATGTTTAGAATTGTTCAATTTCTTTTTTTTCCATTTTGTAATATATTACGTACCTAGGTAGGTACGATTTATTTTCAAATAAGACAGACTCGGGCAGCATTCGATTCCAAGTTTGCTTCCTAGATGTGGGAGGTTATTGTTCCTGCCTCAGCAAATACCACCGACTATAGACTTGTCGTCGGTGACAAATACCTACCCAAATAGTTTAGTATTCGTCTTCGTGATGTTATTACATTCCTCAGAGTAACAACTCTGAGTTACATTCCGAGTATCACTAATTGTTTACTTTATCTTCCTATCTAGCGTGTCGTCATCAAAGCCATATCATAGTACATTCCATGATACGGGACGCTAAAATATTTTTCAACCGGAACTACAAGCCATCACAAACTGTGTCCGAAAATTTAAGGCACTTGACAAACAGATTTTACAGTGGATAAATGACGCTGCCATGCAAAGCAGGCACCTGGTAAGTGCACCTGGCAGGTTTCGTCGAGAGATTTTCAGACATGGGATACTCTTATACATTGTGCTTTTACTTTCCGACCATTCAAGTGGCTTGATCAGTATGTATGAATGTATATGTACGATAAGCGCACGTACCACACTCCTACTCACTTGACATCGTTCTCTGATAAAAGTCCAATTGCCTCAGCTATGCGGTTGGCTATGAATAATTTTGCACTAAGATTAAACAATCATTCGACTGATGGTATTTTATTGTTTTATTTGCTCATGCTCATGTTAGAAAAAAGCATTTCCCGATGTTGGAATCTTCTCAAATTTTCAAGCTCACGCTTGGAAGCTTATGGTAAACTTGGCAGCGATTTGCCCTGTATCATCTGCTCTTTGAAATATGTAGGAACTAAATGGAGAGAGAGAAAGAGAGAAAGAGATAGGATGCATTCAAGTGAACTCTACAGTACAAGTGCCAAACAACAGTAATAGGCGTCAATAAGCATGTGTATTCAACCTTTTTATCAAAAAAATATAAATTAAATGGCAGATTACATAGAGGGAGTATCAATGAACACAGCTGTAGGGAGCTATCACATGAGATTTTCAGATGACCTAGGAGAATCAACAGCATAAATAAACGCTATGCTTACGTTGATGTCGCACTAAACTAATACAAGTTAAAAATACACGCATATAAAACTAAAGCGATGGTAATATTTAAAGGGAACAAGCAAGTTACCGACGTCAAAAATAAAATGATATCTGCAAGTGAAGGAATTATCTGTCTTAGAAGACCGATCCTAAAAGACAATACGTCAACCAAAGAAATAAAAAGGAAAAGTTGTACTCTACAAAAACATGTTTATAACAACTGAAAAGACATTTATCGAAACTGAACGTTTATCAATTTTTCTTTGAAGCATAGCCAATCGTAAAAGTGACAGTCATTTAATGAATCAGAAACTCAATCGTGATTCACATTTCTATTCTTTCATTTTTCTTTTAATAACTATTATCCTTTTTGTGTAGCACAGAGACTTGATCCCAATTTGAGAATTCGATTGCGCATTTATAAATCCTAAAATACATAAATTAAAATCTTACTTGGTTGCACTTGTTTATTTGTTTCTTGAGTCCAGCGAACGCCATGATCCCTTCTTGAACTGTACCTGGCGAAAATAAACAAATCAATTATTCGAGAAAAGAAAATATATATGTAAATATTCACAAAAATCCTCAAAAAATGATTAGCCTACTACCGCAACACTGTCACGAGACAAGATACGGATGCTGACAGGTGCTAAACACTAAACAGTCGCTGGCGCTGGTGGTGCGGGCGACAGGCTTGGTGGAAAATCAAATGTTTTCCGAAAGGCCTTCTCGTCTCTTCCAACAGCGCCCACTAGCCATAGAACCGCCAACTGCTGACCGCGAGGAGGCTTTCTGGAGGGGCTGGAGGGGCCTTTTTGAACGGCCGAAGCCTCTTCAAGTAGACAATCCGGCCTTGGCTCAGTTCGAGTCACTCTGTAGGAGGATTCCTAATGTAAATGTACTGCTTCATCCGATAGACACGGAAGAACTTGTTGCTCATAAATTTAATTGGCGGCTAAATAAGAAGCAACCAATTCCAGTTTGATTTATCGATGGTCGAAGAACCGTGCTTCTCCCGAACACCGCAGATTTGTCTGATCCCAAAAACTATAGGCCAACAACATCTGAACGCGTGTTACAACCTCTTCGACAGAATCTCGTACATGCGTATCCTTCAAGCTGAAAATGTCGTCAAGAGGGTCTAGGAAAGGAGTAGCTGGCTGCAGGGATCACCGGTTGATTGATCGCTGTGTCGCAAACGACTCCGTGCATACGCCATACGCTCCAGGCTCCAGGGGACATACAGTCGGTGCCGGTGGTGGAGAACGACAAGTGCCTAATTGGACTACTTGTTCTCTACGCTCGACATTATACAAGCAAATAAGCCCGACATATTCCTCCTAGACCATCAACAAAAGGCGATGTTCGTTGTCGAGTTCTCGGCGCCTGCCATCTCTAAAGAGGAGGAAAGGAAGAACGGACCAAATATCAGGAGCTCCTCGAAACATCATTTTTTGGCATTTTAGCGGTACCTGATAATTTTTTAAATATCGTGAAATTGGGATGGTAAGGAGAGTAGAAAATTTAGTAACTCAAACATGAGAACCTCTAGTTGGCCACACCAGAATAGTGCGATTCATGGAAAATAGTACCCCGATATCGTCATTCAGGGTGGAAAGAGCCAAAGATACCTTAAGTCTAGATAATAGATTCTCACTAATCACCCCGGGAAGGGACGATTGAATGAGTGGAAAAGTCAAATTTTCGCCCCATAGTCTGGTGTGCTTCACTGACGGATCACGCTCAAAGGAATCGGGATCCGGAGGAGCAGGCATCTGCCTGGAGGTGGAGGGAAAAGGAGTGCAGCGAAGCTTTGCGCTGGGAACCTGCACGACTGTCTTCCAGGCGGAGGTGTATGCCATATTCATGGCGACACACTCGACGTCGACGGAAGTCGAACAGTGTTCGGAACTCCGAGGGCCAGATCAGCTCTTGCTCAGGAATGCTCTCTCGCCCTTCAGACAATAGCAAGCCAAAAGAAGGTGATCCTGCTGTGGGTACCCGAGCACATTGGCGTAAGGGTCAGTAGCCTCTGCATCGGCCCAGAACCGATGCCTGGAAGTGGAAGGCGCCAAGTCAATGTTGCTCTACAAGGAATTTGCGAAAGCCTAGTTTGGGAGATAGAGAGAGAGAGAGAGAGAGAGAGAGAGAGAGATCACTGCAGGCACGGTAAAAGATGCATATCGAGCCCTGGTAAGGGTCGAACGCTATGCCTTCTGAATAAAGGTAGAGAGGCGCTCAACCTTCTGGTGGGGGTTTTCACTGGCTATTGCCGGCTGAATAGATGACATTTTCGCTCATGAGAATGGCAGGGGACCCCTATCTGCTCCAAATGCTGGGAGGAGGGCAAGACAGCGTTCTACTTCCGATGCGATGTGTATTGCAACCTCAGGGTTCAGATATTGGGCATGACTGAGTTCAGGGAAGAGTCACTATATTTAGCGAAATGGTCGGACATACTGCCTTTTGCCAAGAGGTCTGGTAGGTTCGACAACGAGCTTTCTAGCACGTAGGATTTTAGTGTTTTCAGTGTTGGTTCAGTGGAGTTGGCAAAAAGGGCCAGAGGTGGCCTACTTGCCTTACTTCGCCTTCCCATCACTACTATTACTAACTCAAAGAATTTTGGTGTTATCGAGAAGTACTGACGTCATGTTTTATACAGGCTGTCCCAGAAGTCAACGGCAAGCCGCAACGGGGTGACAGGATTGGTTGTAACTATCATGAGAAAAATCAGAAAAAAAATTTATCCCATGCAGTTTGAAAATTATGGGCATTTAAAAAAACCTAGAAATTTGGTCAAATTATAACAATTTTTCGGTTATTGTGGTTAACTTTTATTATTTTTGTTCACTTAAACTTTGGAACCGTAACCCTAAATAACATTTCTAGAAGCACAGTCAAAAATAATGACACAATTGCCCCAAGTTTTCTAGAATGAAGACTATTAGTTAAACTATGAATTTAAAATTTCTAAAGTTTGTCAACTTTGAAAGACCCTCCTTTAAAAAAAATGCACTAAAGTGTCTTGGCAAGTTCCATTAAAAGTTGGCGCATTTAACCAGGATTGTAAAATAGTATAATACTTATTAGTTTCATACTAAAAATAAACGAGTAAAAAAATAAAAACCTCAAGTAACCCGATTTTTGCTAACCCATTTCACTCAGATCAGATGTTCTTTATTCGCACAAGCTTTTGGTAGATCCTTAATTTTACGGCAAAATAATGAGAGAGATGGATAATGAACAAAAATAAGTAAAATTAATAAAATAATGAAAAATTTTGACCTAGTTTAGTTTAGGTTTATTGGAATAAAAGTCAGGCAATAAATGTTCAAATTGTTTACCATCAGCCTCAATACACGCCCTACGTCTTCTTAAAAAAGATCTACTTATTAGCCAGGCATATCCTCGAGAGTTGATGTCCTCAGCAGCTTGACAAATTCGTTTACGCAGCTCGGCTACGCTCTCAGTGGACTTTGAATAAACTTTTTCTTTGAGAACACCCCAATAACAAAATTCCAGGGGATTTAAATCTGGGGAACGGGCTGGCCACGAGATAGTGCCTGAACGTCCACCTCCACCTCCCGGATATTTTTTGGTCAAAGAAACCTCTTACTTGCACCGCGTAATGCGCTGGGCAACCATCCTGTAGATACCTCATGTGGCGACGATCTGTTAAGCGGTCTACAGACGTTGATGCATGCTGCGATTCAGGTATCGACTTCTACGTTTCATAACGCAAGTAGCAGCGTGTGTGGTACTGAATCAAGAAGTTGGTATTAGTTGCGGCTTGCAGAGATGCAGATTCTGGAAACCTATTATGGTCGGTGAGCCATGTCGCCGAGCCGATGACGCTGATGCAGTGATGCAGGTTTCAACGTGTAAAGTATTGCGTCGATGCGAAGAAATATCAAGTCGATTCAGGCATCGCAACAGGTTTCGATTTGAGTAGGAACTTATGCAACTGAAGCAAGTTTCATGAAACCTTGAGTCGACTGAGGAATCGCAGCTTACATCAACGTCTGTAGGCCGCTTTAATGGTACGTCCTCTAACAAAGTTGGTAAAGTTTATCGTAAAAATGTAGGTAATTCGTGCCATTCAAATTCTCAGGCAGCTCAAAAGGCCCAACAATTTTGCCGTTTAATTCCGGTCCACAGGCTTACTTTAAAGCGATACGGCGATACGGATCCGTCTTCTCGCATTAAATGTGCCTGGCTGATAACTAGATCTTTTTTAAGAAAATGTAGGGCGTGTGTTGAGGCTGATGGTACACAATTTGAACTTGAACTTTTATTGTAATAAAAAATGTTATTTCCCTATCTGACTGCCAATCCAATAAACCTAGACTAAGCTAGGTCAAGATTTTTCATTATTTTATTAATTTTACTTATTTTTGTTGATTTTGCTAAAAGTGGCATCACTATCTGTCTTGCTCACTCATGGCAAATATGTCCACTATCCACGTCTCTCATAATTTTGCCGCAAAATTAAGAACGTACCAGAAGCTTGTGCGAATGAAGAACATCTGACCTGAGAGAAATGGGTTAGCAAAAATCGGGTTACTTCTTCAGGTTATTATTTTTTTACTCGTTTTTTTTTAGTATGAAAGTAACAAGTACTGTACCATTTTACAATCCTGGTTAAATGCGCCAACCTGTAATGGCACTTGCCAAGGCACTTTAGTACATTTTCTTTAAAGGAGGGCCTTTCAAAGTCGGCAAATTGTGAAAATTTTAAATTCATAGTTTAATAAATAGTCCTCATTCTAGAAAACTTGGGGCAATTGTGTCATTATTTTTGACTGTGCTTCTAGAAATGTTATTTAGGGTTACGGTTTCAAAGTTTAAATGAACAAAAATAATAAAATTTAACCACAATAACCGAAAAATTGTTATAATTTGACCAAATTTCTAGGTTTTTTTTAAATGCCCATAATTTTCAAACTGCATGGGATAGATTTTTTTCTGATTTTTCTCATGATAGTTACAACCAATCCTGTCACCCCGTTGCAGCTTGACGTGACTTCTGGGACACCCTGTATAACGTTTTTGGCATGTAAACGTGTTTTTTCGGAATTCTGGGAGAGTCGATAAAAGTCGAAAGCTTCCAATAGGACTGCAATGGATTTCAGAGAGTTGTGTCGATTTATTAGTGCATACATAAGAATGTTCGTGACCAGGATTGGCACAAAAATGTAAGAAAGGGGGAGGGGAGACGTGAAGGTTAAGTTTATAGCAAGTATCGGAGTGAAGGTATGTAAAGTGGAAAACTTTAAAAGGTTTAATTCTGGCTTCCACGGTCGTTTCGATACAAGTCACTAAATCTATCAAAAATTGTATGGATCAGGGAAATCCGAAAAAGACCTTTTAAAACATTTACCTTATTTACAAATTTCAATGAAAAGGGCAAAGCGTTTTGGCTTTTAGGAGCAGCCCAGAGAAGCTATCCCGACAATATGAATGAGCGGTGACTAGCGAGGTCTCAGACAGTATACACTAACTATCCTTCCACAATTTGTCATTCCCTTCTGAAGATAATGATTCCCTCTCCACAGGAAATTAAAGGGGGTGTAAATCAATACCAAAGAATATTACAACTAATGATGTGTAATTCACCAATAATAGGGACGTATTTCTAGTTTTTTAATTGAAATTTCCCATGGCACCGTGATATCATCCTCATGATTGAACGAGATTATCGAAAAATAGTAACGTACATTCCCGTGACATAAAAAATTATATGTGCATTATAAATTTGAGTGAAAGACAACTGTTATCCATATAATCAAATCAGAACTTTTTTAGGCTACTGAGATCATCAGAATCATCAAATCACGTTACGTCACAAGGTAACCACAACGAATATTTATTGCAGAACATTTTTTTAAACTATTCTAATATTTGAAATAACCACAATTGTATTAGGAGCTTGAAGAAGGGCCTCACGAGCAATCATGCTATAACAATTATTGGTTTTCACGAAAATATTGGCCTACAATGCAAAGACAGTAAACACGGACAAAGAAACAGAAAATGTCAATTGCTTTAAATGTTGAGATAATCAAACGATACATACCGATACAACGCAAGAATAGCTGCTATAGATTCCGGATCGGGGGAGATATAAAACCACTACTAATTTGAAAATGAAAATAGAAAATTCTATCGGGGTCCAACACACACACAAATATCGACTTCAGAAGGAAATAGCGCGCAATTTTTGTGCGCACTTATCGATATATGTGCGGTATGCCGTATTCCGCTGTAAAGCCGACCATACAATATACACCACGCGTTCTAGATCAGAAAACCCTACTGCATCGAACTTATCTGGACCAAATATTACGAGAACTCTTTTGATTGCATGCGGTATTTACGGAATCTCAAACATTTGCCTTTTTTTTAACTGGTTTGCCAAATAATACCGAGCACATAGCACATATTGTCTCGCATATCCGTAGATGACGATGTCATGTGAGTTAGTTTCGAGAAGAAATGCAAACATTAGTGTGCTTTGGTTTGCGACGATTTGCCGACAGCCGACGGCAAATATTTGCTGTTTGGCAAATATCGAACATTTCCATAAACTCCTGCAGCAACACCAGTAGATGTTTGCCAGTTTGCCGAATTGCAAATATTCGCTGCTCGTTGTTAACGAGAAAAAATTTGGTTGATGAAATTGATTATATGAGGATTAAATGGGCCCAAGTCCCTATTTTTGTTATATTTTTTTTTTGTAGTATTTTATGAACATTTAATGCCGTATCCTTTCAGTTTTAGTATCTAATATATCATATATTTGATGTTAGAAAATATATGATAAATAACAAAAAAAATATGGGAACCAAACATTGATTATGTTAGCTTTCCAGAATCCTTTCTGTTGCACTTAGGCCCTTTTCATTCTCATAATTATAATCAATTGCGTAGACTGAACTGAAAACCATATTTTTCCTTTCTGTATCATTCTCTAATCCAAATATTTTTGACATGATTTCAATTTGCAATTAAAGGCCCAATACTTCGGCTACATAATGGAAAAATTTGTTATAGCTGCTGAAGACCTATTGTGTTTCACTAGATGCCTTTTTTTGGCTGCTTCTTCCATTTACATAAATAATCTTGAAGCACTTCCTCTGATGATAGGCTTTTATCGTCTGTTTAGTGGAACAATTTTTTTGAGCCGACATGTTTGTGCTGCTTGCGGCACAACTGCAATGTCAGGCATCAAAAGAGATCTTATTCTGATTCTGACTGTTAACGTGATTTAGAACATAACCGTTTTCTTCCTGTTCCTGAGTCTGTGTCAGATGAACCCAGTGGCGGATTTAGAGCGAGGGGAGTACGCCCCCCCCTAGACTCTAAAGGAAACACGGAAGTATATTATATTTATATAAATACCAAAAGTTTTATGCTTTGAACCAATGCAAAATAATTTTTGAATTTTTGGTTCTAAATTTGTAATATTTTTAAGTGCACTTGGCAACAAAGCAAAGTCAGAGCCAAATAGGCGAAACTCGGAGGTGAATAAGTTTCTAGGTCCCCCCCCCCCCTAGAAGAACACCTAAATCCGCCCCTAGATGAACCAGACTGATCAACGTTACTAATTTGTTGTCTGTATGCTGTGTCCCCTTCCAAATAAATGAAATTGTTAGTCAAATCGGCATTTTTTTCTTTGCTGATTCAGGACAATACGCTGGCCACCAGGCCACAGGCCACTTACTACGGGTACAACTACTACTAAGGGTATTTATATTAAAAGTCCAGACAAAATTATTTTTTTCCATCTTAAATAATGTAATCTGGTCGCCAGAATCACTCTGTGGTAAACATCGATACTGTGTTACAAAAGACCACATAAATGAGAAGCAGTGCATCTAACTATAGGATGCCAACTTCCTGGGCAGATGTGCTGTGTATCGCAACCTTAGGGTTCAGATATTGGGCACGATGGAGTTTGGCGGGGGTGTTACTATTATTCAGTGAGACGTGTTTTTAGTGTTGGTTCAGTGGGGGTTGGCGAAAAGGGCCAAAGGTGACCTACTTGCCTAGCTTCACCTCCCCATCACTACTACTATTACAGGATGGCAAGCTCTTTCCAGGGAAATGCAGCATTTTATGCTTGCTGTTCAGGAACAAGTGATTGTGACACAAAACTACAAGAAATACATAATTGAAGATCCATCTATAATCGATGATAATTGAAGAAAATATTGCCAACAAAAAGAAACAATAGATCTCATAAGCACACGCAAAACTCTTGCAGGAACCGAGTACACAGCCTACATGACTCTTCAGCCAAAGTTATACACCAAATACTAGCCAAAACAAACAATCTGCTGGAAAATATAGATCCATACTATAATTACACAACATCAGTACTCGAGAACAATCAATACAAACTATAGTGGGATGTTGAAATACATACAGAAAAGACCATTCCAGCAAATAGGCCTTATAGTTTTTCAATTAAAAGGCAGAAAAGACTACCTATTTAATAGATATATTGCTATTCTCAATGATAAGAATATCCATATCCCACACCTACACTGAAAAAATATCTAAATATGCAGACCTTGCCATAGAAATAAAAGCATGCTGGGAACAAAATAACTTATTATTGCCCCCCACTCATAATATCAGTCTCAGGCTTTTTTCCCAACACATTTACACCACGCCTGCAACAGTTGGGCCTGGATGAAAAGTTACACAAAATATCCCAAAAATAATCTTAAAGACCTGTAATACTGTATGGTCCTTCCTAAACTTTGAACAATAATAGTTCATGTATTGACTTGGCACAGCTCATAAATGCATGTTGCTACTGCAACCATGCAAGACAAATTTGGGAAAGCAGAATAATGATAATGTTATACCATACACCACCATAAACAAAGACAAAGTTTTGGTTAAAAGGAGGAACAACCAAATTATATAAAACAAATCTACAGCATGAAAGGTGAATATCAGCAATATATACTATACCTATGAAATTATGAGGAAAAATTATGTATTTTCAAACTACTATACATTATTGGAATATGGAGATATACAAATCAACAGAGTTCAATAAATATACTGAAACAAATTAAAAAAGATTATAGTAATTGAAGATTTATGACTGAGAACATGAAAGCAGCAATGGAGGAGCTCATTAATTAATGTTTTAAATACGCAGAATGAAACATTAGTTGGTCCATGAACGATAGTTCTGCAAAAGTAGAATGCATAGGACTTTATGCAAGCTCACCAAGTAAAAAGCTAAAAAGTATGATTCTTGACTGACTCAAGGATATAGCACTAGTAATGGGAAAGATTATCTGAAGCTCCAGCCATGTTTCAACATGGACAAAAGCAGTATGGCACCACATCTGTGCTACGCAAAGATAGTAAAGCCTGTTACAAACATATAGTTTTTATTAGAATACTTGTGAAAAAAAAGTAAACTAACTATTTTCAGAAACAAAGTGTTTCATACATACATGGTAAAGCCATTAAAATATTACCCATATTTTGTGTATTACACATTAACAAATTTCTAAATATATTTATATACTGGTTTAACAACATAATGCAAGATAGATACTCCAGTATACTGAGCTGTATCTCTTGGTCTCCTTGAGTCAATTATATGCAGATTACCCTATCAGAAATGTGAAGAGAAAGGTCTAAACAACAAAAGTATCTGGAACAGATAGTAATTGCATATCATAGTTCGTAAGAACACAGTCTATCTTTTTTCTATCATATCAGATATTGTAGATATTATGAAGTAAGCTGTTGTGGATTAATGTTGCATGTAGGTGTATATTATTCACTGTGTTCCAAAGCACACCTTAAAATGAAGACACCAAGATATCAAATACCTGAAAAGATAAACAGTCCAGCTGGAGAAGTAACCAATTAATCAACATCATATTAAGTGAAGTATGAGCAAAACAATAAAAACATAAGCCATGCTCAACCTGTATCTTAAGACATTGATGGAACTGCAACTGCAATTATCCCTATTTCTCAAGTAAAATATTTGTTATCCTGCTGATGTTTTTGGGAGTAGAATATTTTATTATTTACTACTGAGTAACCTGTAAATAGATTGATCAAACTCAAGATCAGTTTGGAAGAAACGACATACCTACCTTCTTCTATGTGGAACTAATTAAAAATGTTATCACACTCTCTAACCACAACTCCCACTATTTCACTTTTTCACCACAAAATTTTTCACTTTTTCATAGATAAAAAACACAAAACAGGAAGTCGGAAGTGTTAAGATACAATACAATTCAAAATTATTTTGTGGAGAACTGATGGGGATGGGGATTGGGGAAACGAAACGCGAATGACGTGTGTCATGTGTCAGCCTCAGCACAAGGCACAAAGTAGGTGTCAGTGTCAGGTGCCGAAACAGTTGTCGAATTCACATAAAATAAATGCGACGTTGCCATATTGGCGTGTAAATCTATAGTTTTACATGTGGTTTTACAGTTTATGTATTGTGTTTTTACATGGCCGACTTTACTCACTAGGCCGGAGCATGAAATATGGCAACACTGAATCAGCGGGCCGAGTTTTCATTTGTTGTTATGTCATGTGTATTCTTCCAGGAGCAGAAAATATGGTTGGAAGGTGATTATTAATGTGTTTCTAATTATTTACCTGCACAAAGGAAACTATAAAGATACAAGATGCCTGCAAAGCGTGTAGTACCAGGTTGCAGCCCGGTAGAGGACATACCAAACCATGGCCCAACATAACCTTATTCCAGATTAAAAAGAACGTTGCAAGGTGATTTTTAATGTGTTTTTACTTATTTACCTGCACAAACGAAACTATAAAGATAACAAGATGCCTGCAAAGCGTGTAGTACCAGGTTGCAGCCCAGTAGAGGACATACCAAACCATGGCCCAACATAACCTTATTCCAGAGTAAAAAGAACGCTGCAAGGTGATTTTTAATGTGTTTCTACTTATTTACCTGCACAAACGAAACTATAAAGATAACAAGATGCCTGCAATGTGTGTAGTACCAGGTTGCAGCCCAGTAGAGGACATACCAAACTATGGCCCAACATAACCTCATTCCAGAGTAAAAAGAACGTTGCAAGGTGATTTTTAATGTGTTTCTACTTATTTACCTGCACAAATGAAACTATAAAGATAAAAAGATGCCGGCAAAGTGTGTAGTACCAGGTTGAACTAGCAATTGTGCGTCCAATAAGGGACAAACAGAAGTGGGTGAAAGGTATTCCTCGGAAGGGCTGGTTATATTTATAAGGATAAAGACAATAATTTACAAACATTTCAAAATATAAGACCTATTTTAAAGCACAATGTGGTACCTATAATGTTTTCTGGACCTCCCAAATATCACAGAAAAATACAGTTAATAGAACTCATCTGGGCATGCATCTGGGCATACCTACGAAAAGATTTGATAGTGAAAGGGAATCAAGACCAGCAAGAATGGTTTCAGAGTGTGTTTAAGTGGAAGTGGAAGTGGCAGCAGGAAACAGGTTGCGTTTATTTTTATTTTGTAGTGTCTGACTGTGATGAAACAGACATCAGATGTAAGTGGTAATAGTAGTAGTAGTTCTAAAAAGTATTTTTCTTAATTTATTAACCCAGATGAACTCTAATACATAGAAAATGTAATAATTATTCTGAAACTATAGGCCAACTACTTGACAGCTAAGCCACGTTGCCACATCTAAGACTCCGACCTAGTGTAGAGTCGGCCATGGTTTTTATGAATCGATAATCACTGACGGATTTTATAATTTTCACATAGACGTCGAGCTGTGGGCGCTGTGGCTGTATAATAAAATATTTTGTATACATACATTGTAATAGTTTTGTGATTTTTAAAAAGCATTTTACTTGCATCGATACGAGTTTTCGTCCGCATAGGAAGCCAGATAACGATTATTCTGCAACATTATTTCCGATTTTCATCTTTCTCAGATTGGTCCTAAATATCCTAGGTAAAAAAGAATGTTTTTTTAAGTAGAACCATTTGAATACCCGTTAATCAGCCATTTCAAAAATAATAGCTTATATTTAGGTATACTCGACATGGATCAAACACACCAATAACTTTAGGCATGGTGAGTAGAGTCGGCCATGCTCTAGGAGTATCGCAAGTTTTGTTTTCCTTGTCTAATTTCTGCTATCGACAACAACTGCTGTATTTTCCACCTTATCAAAATCTAAGAACAATAATAACGCCGCCCATGCAAACCACACAACAGGTACTGTTAGTTGCAAACCAAACAAACTAACAAACTCTGTTTTATGGTCAGTTTGTTCTCTGGTCTGCTTCTATGATCACAGAACCAGAATCAACTAACTTTGAGTTCTGCAGTTCTGGGTTTTTGAAATGTTTCAAGTTTCAATGTTTGTTTGTGGTTTGTTTGTTTTGTTGATGGCGTGTTGTAGTTGTACTAGTTGTAGGTTGTAGGATTAAATGTGGTTAAAAGAAAATTAATAAACCTGTCAATATTGATAATCTATTGGTTAAAGCAAGTTAAATATTATAATATTAGTGATAGTGATGAAGCTTTTATCAAAAAGTGATTTATATTTTTTGAGAGACTTACATGCACAGTGTGGATCGAAAAAGAAAAAAATATGCAAATGTAGGTACTATAACTTTAACAATACGATTGTTCTCAAATACTTGTTTTTTTTTAGTGGCTCTACTAGCCCAACAATATGTATCATCCAACCATTCCAACACTGTAGATCATATTTCCCAAGAATTAAATATCACACAAGAGCAACTACATAGAGCAATTGGAATATACATATATTTGATAAACATATTTGTAGCTTATAAAGATAAAGAATTTGTAAGTTCTCTGCTAGAAATGGGCTTTACTATGTGTGATATTCAAGAGCTCCCATTTATAAATAACAAAGAAGAAATATTAAACACCCAGAAAAACATCTATATGTTTGACTGTGAGAAGATCATGAATTTAAAGTGGAGGATTGACATCAGTCTATTCAATAGGTATGAACTTGAACTTTTAACAGAATCTTTGTCTTTGGCCAATAGCCAATGGAAAGTACATTGATAATAGAGAAGGTAGTAAAGCTACATTGTATATTATTATTATATATAATTATTTTTCTTCTAAATAATACATTTCAGAAATAGTTGAAGATGAAAATGTGGAACTGAATTCAGAATGTAGCAATGACGTTACATCTGCTCTTTCATTCAATTCCAGAAAAACACAAACTACATGTGTATAGTAGACACCAATAAAGAGTTATAAAAATTGCACAATTAAGGAAAGTTGCTGCAAAGTATGGATCACAATTAAAATATTTCATAGTTAATTAACATCATATAAATTACTACTGGGCTGTATAGGACAAATCTGATTACTATGCAACCATAGATGGATATGGTTCTTATATTGTATGAAATCTAGTATCTTATTATTATGTTATTATTATTATTGTGATTTTCTAAATTGAGAAGTTTAGGGGTTTTTTACTTGTTTAAATATACTCTTATCTATTAATCTATTTGTATCAATGGCAAAAGATCATATTATGAAACATGTTATAAAATGACATCTTCTAGTATATGCTCATCGATCGCAATGGGTATCTTCATAGTTACATAAATGGCTTATAACATATAATATGTGTATTATTTTTTTATGTTAATTTTATAATGATCCAAAAATTTAAGTTTTCCTCATTGTTTATTTTTTTCAGTTCTAAGGTGAAAAGGAGTTCCTTGCAGATGATTCTTTGTTTTGTATTGCGTAACAAGAAAAAACAGGCCATCGAAATCAATACCAGGATGTTTCTGAAATTACGTTTCACTATTGCTATTCTTTTAAAAGATTTTTTTGCGTTTGAAACAGCCTTGAATAGTACTCCTTTTATTCATGATGTATGATCATTCAGTGGTTTGCCTATGAGACGTTATATATGCATATATTAATAAAAGTATTACTAAAAATTATTAAATTATGATGTATCAAAGTTGTTTAGTATGAAAGCTGTTAACCAACAGAAACTGCTTTCTTCTTTCCTATATTCATCTTCATCAGCTAGGACCAGTTTGTGTTTGCTTTTTACATATATATTCCTCCTTCTTCAACTCTTCATATGCTTGTTACTTTTCATAAAGCTCTTTTTATCTATAACTCCAAGCATTCCTTTGAGTGTTGGTTTTTTCTCACACTCTTAATTTTTTCTTCTTTCTTTTAATAATTGCTTCAGTTATTCCTCCTCTCTTTCTGCTGATACTTGCTCTTATACTGTCTGAGTATAGGTATAGGATTAACCTGGGGGATTGATGATGCAACTGCAGCAGTGCATTGTGACTTTTACATTCTTGCGCTCTCTCTCTAGTCTCTATTTCAACTCGCTATTCACTTCCAAAAACTTCTGTAGGTGTGTTTTCAACATTCAACTTTGCTCATTGGTGTTTGTTGTTTTTCTTCTCTCGTTTATTTTTGATAATGTTGTTGTTTGTTGTCATTCATGACCTTGTTGTTGTTCTGATCACGTTCGAACAGCCTAGGTGGTATGTGTTCTGTGATCTAGCTGTGATGCCCAGAATGAACCGGTTATCGCAGTAACTGGTTATTCGTTTTCCTGTTAAACTGCTTATTTCAGGCTCAGAGTAGCAACTGAACAGTTGTTACTCTGAGAATTCGGGTTATTTTCAAACTATCAGTTAACTGTAGTTTAAATGACGACGATCACAAAATAGTTTAAAGTATGCAATAACCGGCGTAAGGGTTATTTTCTGATGTTGCGACTCGTACGAGTTCTCTTTTCTCCTTAGGAACAAATACGTAGAATGATTAAGAGTTCACTCTGTGTTGACCCGCGTCTATTGTTCGCATCGAGCATCTTATGCGTGGTCGTAGCCGTAGCGTTCAAGAAACGTCAAGCCGTACCACTACTCACTAGGCCGGAGCATTGAAATATGGCAACACAGTTCGCGGGCCGAGCTTTTATTTGTTGTTGTCATTAGTGTATTCTTTCAGAGCAAAAAATATGGTTTGAAGGTGATTGTTAATGTGTTTCCAATTATTTACCTGCACAAACGAAACTATAAAGATAACAAGATGCCTGCAAAGCGTGAAGTACCAGGTTGCAGCCCAGGAGAGGACTACCAAACCATGGCCCAACATAACCTTATTCCAGATTAAAAAGTACGTTGCAAGGTGATTTGTAATGGGTTTCTACTTATTTACCTGCACAAACGAAACTATAAAGATAACAGGATGCCTGCAAAAGTGTGTAGTACCAGGTTGCACTAGCAATTGTGCTTCCACAAACATAACCTTCCAGAGTAAAAACTGAAGAGTGGCAGGTGATTTTTAATGTGTTTCTACTTATTTACCTGCACAAACGAAACTATAAAGATAAAAAGATGCCTGCAAAGTGTGTAGTACCAGGTTGCACTAGCAATTGTGCTTCCAATAAAGGACATACACAGAAGTGGGTGAAAGGTATTCCTCGGAAGGGCTGGTTATATTTATAAGGATAAAGACAATGATTGACAAACATTTCAAAGGATAAGACCTATTTTAAGCCACAATGTGGTACCTACAATGTTTTCTGGACCTCCCAAATATCAAAGAAAAATACAGTTAATAGAACTCCTCTGGGCATGCATCTGGGCATACCTACGAAAAGATCTGATAGTGAAAGGGAATCAAGACCAGCAAGAATGGTTTCAAAGTGACCTAATAGTGAATTTTTCTAGCTCAAGTGACAATTTACAAAGTAAATCGAGTGTTCATTACTTAGTGGCAGCGGGAAACAGGTTGCGTTAATTTTTATTTTGTAGTGACATCAGATGCAAGTGGTATTAGTAGTAGTAGTAGTAGTAGTAGTTCTAAAAAGTATTTTTCTTAATTTATTAACCAAGATGAACTCTAATACATATAAAATGTAATAATTATTCTGAAACTATAGGCCCACTATTTGACAGCTAAGCCACGTTGCCACATCTAAGGCTCCGGCCTAGTGTAGAGTCGGCATTGGTTAACTCGGCAAAGGCGGCCATGGTTAACTCAAACAGGTAATTTAAAAATTTTTATTAACCGGTTAACCGATATCCGGTTATTTTTTGATAACTACGCATCCCTAATTTTCTTTAAAATTCGCTGTCAAAGTTAGAAGTGTCAAAATTGACGTATGACATATCATATGCACAGAGCACGTGGTTTCCGAAGGCACGATGGTAGGAAAGGATGAAATTAGAACAAAAAAGATGCAGACACGTCGCACCATCTACTAGAGATTTCCGCCTTCAGTACTTTCCATGTGCGTAAGGATTCTATGTATAAAACATGAATCTGTATTGCCGTTGTATTGCTAGGTTTTATTCAACAGATGTCGCCCAAAAATTCGATTAATCCATTATCTAAACTGTTCCGTTTTTTGCAATGATTGAAAAACTAGTCCATTGAGCTGCTGCATATCAAGATCGGTGGAAGCTGGAACCGGGTTTGGTCGTTTCGGCTTCGGCGTTTCCATTATTCCATTCCAGGGGGATTGCTTTATCGACGTCGACGGTCGACATTGTGGGTCGACAAGTCGGAGTCGGAGTCGGAGTCGACGTTGTGCAAGCGAGTTTGTAGTTCTTCTACACAACGTTATTTTTTTAACTACCGACAGAGGGAGAGGGACTCGATCTCGATACCTGTGCTGTGGTGCCCGCGCAGGTGATATCGCGGTAATTTGTAATCTGAGTGCGAGTGCGGGAACGGGAATAAGCTAAAAATAAGGCCGAAAGCCGGCCGGTTTTTAAATATTCCGAATCGAATATTTCCTACAGGGCTATGGCAGCTACTAGTGTTGTAGTGCTAGATAGGGGAAATAATACTACTTGTACGATTAATTTGCATGGTGAGTCAACGTTGGGTTGCATCTGTCTAAATGCTTTTTTCTTATATTTTCCGGTTACGGACCCGAAAAGGTGTTGTGTTTATCATCTACATAACCTAGAAAAACATTTTTATGTCATTTTTTTTCAGGTGCTACTGTGGTCTCTTGGAGAGTGAATAATCAAGAACAGTTGTTTGTAAGGTAATAAAGTGCTACACAAGTGCATGCATAAATTCACAAAATGGGCTAGAAGATAATACATATATTCAGGTTATCATTATTATTTATAATCAGTTACTTTTTATATGAAAACATAATGGCTATAATTTTAGTAAAAATTACTCAATGTTCGCCTTTGCTTTCAGCAAACAGGCGATTTTTGATGGAAAGAAGGCAATCAGAGGAGGAATACCATTTGTATTTCGTAAGTAAAAATGTTTAATTGTTTGCTAAACCTGTCCATGACCCTAGTTCGCCCTAATGATAAGGTGTTTTCAGAGACTTGCTTTGGTAACATCAAGCTGTATTTTGAAACTTTTTCTTAGTAAGACTATCAGTATGCCTGGTAATATAGCTCAACAGCTGACACTACACCATGTATAGGTATACTGTTCTTCATTCTTCATCGGGATTTGAAAAGAATATTTGATTAAACCTGATGTTACACATTCACTAAGATTTCTAAACATAGGAATACATTTTAAGCCAGAACATGGTACATCTGACAAATTTATACCTATACATTTTAGAAATACAGGGCCTGTAGAAATTTGTAATATAGGTGAAATGATACAACTATAAAGTATTAATCATATGGTAATGAATGAAAGTAGTTTCACATTTGATATAATAAAATTCCTAAGTAGGAACAGCCTGCAGTACTAGCAAGAAATTTGGTATTTGTAAACAACTATGTTTAAGTAGCATCATACAAACCTGTTGTATGATTTATATCATTATGAAAATTCATATCATATGGATATTTTAGAGGTTGATTTTTCAATTTTTCCATTTTGTTATCAGCAAATTAATATGATCTGAATAATGCTTCTCCCAATAAATACAGTTACTTATTAGGGAGGCAGAATGTGGATGGCATAGACCTAGGTATTAAAAGAAATATGAGTAGGTGTGAGTCAAAAGCCAAAATAGATTAGAATGGTGCTATGGGGGCTCAACTGATACCCTACTCTCTTTGATCCCATATGCATGTATAGGTACCAATATTCATTATACAATTCTCTTTATTCAAATGATCTGTAAAGTAATGAAAATTGAGTGTATGAGGAATGTAAAATGGATGTATTCGTTATAGATTATTGTTGATGAATAATTAACTCATTTTTTTTTGTTGGCTGAAAACTCTCAATGCACTATAAAATCTTTCAAATGGTGAAAATTAAGAAGGGTTAGCCATCATAGTAACATGAATTAAAATGGTGTGGATACCACAAAATTTGCTTATGACTTTCTTGTTATATTGAACAGAATTGAAATATGTTTTTTCACATATTACATACAAATATCTAATGTTCAGTCTGAAAATATTTAAAACAACCTACTTGTATTCCCTTTTTGTCATTTCAAGAACTTTATTTCTTATATTTAAAATTGAACAAACACTTCATTGATTATAATTTAATTAGATATAGTTGTTTTGTTGGTAGTAAATGCTTTATTCTTGGAATTTATATAGATGTATTTATATCCATGGTGTTATAGAGAAATATCAGTAGTCATATTCTAGATGCCCATCTCAGAGAAGTGCAAGATACCTACATTTGGTTTTAACATTTTTAAACTTCTGAAGACAAGATTATTAGAAGCCATTGTGGCAGATGAGTGGGCTGCCGCTGCTTCATAAGTAGGCTTGTAGTAGGCAGTTCACTTGTTAAGAAAATTAATTTCATTTATTTTGTCCCATCATCAGCTATATCTTTATAATTGCTATCCTCTGTATTCAGATTTGTGTAATTTATATGAAATGCACATGAATCAATTATATTTTTATCCAGTATCACTAAGCTGCTGATTTCCTCAATTTTCGAAGAAGTGACATCCCTCTATCAAATACTCGCCCAAACCTGGTTGTCACTCATTAAAGTTGTGAAAAATCCAATCTGCTCTAGATGTTGGGAAGAAGAAAAAACTCAGTTTGATTTCCTGGGCAGATGTGCTGTGTATCACAACTTAAGAGTTCAAATCTTTGGCTAATGGAGTTCGAAGAGGAGTCATTATACTCAGTAAATTGGTCGAAGGGTTGGTGTTGGTCCGGTGGGGCTGGCAAAACAGGCTAGACATGGCATACTTGCCTTTCTTTGCCATCCGATCACTACTGTGGCTACTGGGGTATTATAACAAACATAATTTTTTGAAGAATGAATGCTAGGGAGATGCAGTTCACTATAATTATGACACAAACATACCTTTATTTAAATATGTAAGGTGCTATATTGCCTCCAAACATCACAAAATGACCAAACGTTTAACTAAAAACTTCATTCCAGCACCCATGTAACAGACATATTTTTTTGCTATTAATGAGTAATATTGTTATATATATGTTAAATATATTTGGGTTCAAATTGTTACAGCACAATTTGGCACATGGACTTTTGGACCTCAACATGGGTTTGCACGAATTATACGATGGAACCTAGAGAAAGCTCCTGAACGGTTAGCAAGTGGAGATGTTGAGGCCATATTCTCCATAATGGATACAGACTTCACCAGATCTATGTGGAACTATTCGTAAGTAATAATTTTGACATTGAAATCACCAGTAATAATAAGTTTTTTGCTGTAATCTAATCTAAACCACCTAGTAGCATTGCGGAACGAGTGGCTAAATGTACTTACTTACTACCACATATTGTGTATTTCAACCAAAAACTTCCTAGTGACATTACAATTATTTAGGTCTGCAGTGTACACATAATCGGCTGGTCAGCTGTGATATAAATTCCTCGACAGAAACTGAACCCAAAAATCGATGCTGGATTCAAAAACGTAATAATATACAGGGTGTTCTATTTAAAATAAGAAAGTTGATACCTACTTCTGGTATATCCGGATGTCCGCCATCTTTGAAATTATTTTCTACAAGTAGACCATGAAACGTTTATACAAGCCATTTTCTTCTTATTCAAACGGTAAGGCCGCTAGAGAGCACTGCACGCTTATTGGACCACCCTGTGTATTGGGCAAGAAATTGGAGAAGAAATTGAAATCGTGTACAAGACATTGGACCAAATTATGTACAAGAAGTTGAACGAAATCGTGTACAAGATTGAACATGAAATTGGACAAGTAATTTAGCAAACAATTGAACAAGAAATTGAGCAGGAAATTGAGCAAGAAATTGACAAATTGTACATAGTCACTTTGCTAAACGATATAAATAATATTTTGTGAGGCAAAAATATGCAATACTGTATTCCAAAAGATGTACTAAAGCTTCTATTTCAAAAGATTTTTCAATATATGAACCTAACAAAACTGCCTGTCCGTGTCCAGGCAATTTCAACTGATGCTGTTGAGCACCTACTGGCCCTCCATGATCACCTTCCTCACAAGTGATGGTTGAACACTCAGTTCTGAGGGATCTTGGGAGGACGTACAAGAGGCCCAATGGGACCTAAGTGCAGCGATCCCCCTTTTTCCAATACAGAATACAGAGCCATGAATTTCACTCCTTATTACATTTAACTTTCGGTTATGGCAGCTGTGATATAAATCACCTGTATAAACTCCAAAATTTGATTGAATATTGTAAGGTTGTAGCCTTCAAGGTTCCCTACCATGCAGTGGCAGGGTGGCGGATTGTGGGATAGTGCCACAGCGCCATTGCACTACCTCGAATGAATGAAAAAAGAAGAGAGGCTTTCTGGTGACCACAAGCATCAGTACATAGGTGTACAAGCAATATATATATATATGTATATTATAGATATGAAAGTATACACCTAGAAAAAACATGGTTCCCGCATACATCCAATAGAGGTGCAATATTATTTATTTCATAATAAGTAAAATTTTCTTACTTATAATATTTGTTCCAGGTTCCGACTGACCTATAGACTGATCCTGCGCGAAAAGGAGTTACATTTTAATATAGCAGTGTACAATCCCAGCAAGGACTTGACTTTTAGCTTCAACATGTTACTACATACTTATTTTAAAGTTCCTGATGTGAGACGTTGCCAAATCACAGGACTACAAGGATGTACATTTGTTGATAAAACAAGAGAGGGTACTATATATCAAGAGGTAATTTTGCAGGCCACCTATGTAGTTTATATTTTGTTAGGAAGTCTAGATTTTCCAAACACCTTCAGATTTTAGTTGCTCTAGTCTGCATTCCTTATTCTTAGTACATAGGGATCACTGAAACACCAGAGTGGTTTTTATTTTTCATTCCTTATGTTGATTAAACGTGTGTTGAATAAATCAACAGCTTTTTTCTTTCTATAAGAAGATACATCCCCTTGTAACATAAATTTGAACGTCCTGGTGTTTCAGTAGTCCATGTTGTCATTAGAATGGCAGCATAAACCAAATACTTTAGCTTCCCTTACCTTATCGACGTTTTTTTACCGTTCTAAGTCTACGGAAGGGCCTATACTGTCCATTTCAGTTAGATCGTAAAACAAAGTGAGACTTTACTGCAACGCCTTCATTTTAGTAGTGTTTGTCTATTTTCTTGGCTACACGCTTGTCTCAAATTTTCTCTTCTATTATATAGCCGTTGCTGTTCACTATTTTGTAATTGCAATTTCAGATCTGTGTAAATGTGTGGGTAAACTATTCGTTAGCTTTTAGATTCGATTTTATTAACCGACCAGCGAAAGCGTTAGATTTAACAAATTGCTATAATATTCGGTAATTTTCAGACAAGGGACATAGTCACTATAAACGAATGGACCGATAGGATTTACCAAAACACGCCCCAAGAACACATTATAACAAACGTCGTGTCAGGCAGAAAAATGCGTATACAGAAGTACAACTTTCCTGACACAGTGGTCTGGAACCCATGGGTAGGCAGCTCAAAGGACATGTCTGATTTTGGTGACGATGAGTACCCAAATATGGTTTGCGTGGAAGCTGGTCACGTATCAAGCCCTGTTATCCTGTTGCCTGGAACTGCGTTCGAAGCTAGCCAAATATTACAAGTGATGTGAATAATATGTTCGCGCGTTTCCGTCAATTCACTTTCATCCAGTTCAGATTCTTGAAAACGATTAAATTGTTTGTTCGTTTGTTTACAAAATAGGTACTTTTAACTTGTGTATGTGGGTTTCATCCGAAAAGCAATTACTAATCTTAAATTACTGCAAAGAACAGAAGAAGAAAATCTTTGGAAAATATCAAAGTGTCTCAGTATTAAGTTGCCTTGAAACCTATTATTGTAATTCTCTAGCATCCTTCTCTCAATAAAAATCCTGAAAGAACAAGGTATGTAACCTGAGTCTTTGATGGTATCGCCAAAATAATCGTACTTTAACATTTCATAGTAAAAAAATGGTTGGCATGTTAGTATAAATAAAAATGTATTATAATAAATCGTTGTGTTTTGATCAGCGTTCGTCACACTTTTCTAGCCGCATAGGACAAAGTATGATGACTGGACCTCGCAAACGCCGCTGAACGGCTGAACCGCTGAACCGCATTATCTTAACAATCAAGTTGGGAGGTGGTTACTGGTTAGAGTAGCATTCCACTATGGCAAATGAGATACTGGAATTAGATACATTTCATTTTATTCATTGGTCGACGATGGGTGTTGAAGTGCCAAAGTCAAACATGTGTCTGTTGCGTATTCAAAGGTTTCCGGTGAGTATTCACTTGTCTCTATCTGCTGATGCAGCGCTGTTATGGTATTTTGTGGTAATGATGTCAATGTTTAATGTTTCTGAATTTGTGTACATATTTTGTGGTTGTGGTTTAGATAACACGGTTTAATCCGCGTCCGGTGCTGGTAATATGTTGAACATTGCTTTTTTGTAATTCCTTCCTGCAAGTTAGTGGTAGAAGTCATTTTATCTTCCACAAATTTTCTAAACACATATATTGTAGAAGAGTGTCTGCACACAGTTTATCAGTCTTATGGTACGTGCAATAAGGCAACGTCAAGTGGAAGGGGGCCTAAATTAAAATCACTCAGCAGTTACCAGAGTCATTTGTTGCTCTGGGAGCCAAAACCCCTACAGCTGGCAAAGATGGTCCTAAAAGAACAGTTCCACTGTCACTACCATCAGCCTTCCCTAGAATGGATCTTGCATTCATAGACAACGCCATAACAGTCTATTGGAAGGTACATAAATCCTGAGTGGTAGTTTATTAAATAACTTAGTGGGTATTATAACAGAACTCTTTCCAATAAGGAAAGGTTATATTGAAGAATGCGCTAGCATTAAGTCTTTCTTCATAAGGTTATAACCACTCTCTCCATTGGTGTGACTATATGAGATATATAATTTGCAGTTTTTTTTTGCGTAACATACACAATTAAAAATATAAAGTGAATAGACAGTGAGAATAGGCTGCCCCAAAAAAAAAAATACAGCAATTCAAGGACGCTTGTATACAGGGTATCCCTGAACACCAATTACCAGGAAATAGATGGCCCCCAATCTCTTTATGGGATTATTGATTCACAATACAAATTAATTATCGAAAAGATGCCATTAACACTAGATATTATCCCACAATTGAAAACTACATAGAAGCACGAAAAATTGCAGCATACACCAATAAATTTTTGAAAAAGAAAAAAAAGAGCTAGTTTTGAAGCATTCTGCAACAAAATTAATCGAAATAGCAGTGTCGTGCATATGGAAAACAGTTAAAAAATACTCAAATAATATACAAAAATTCACTTCAAATCAATTACCTAGAGGAGAAATAGCAAAATTAATTCTAGACAGCTTATCGATAGTGAATGTTTTCCTAGACATAGTTCTAGAAGCATTGGACATCAACAGAATTAAAAATTTCGCTGTGGAAGAGCTGAATAGCTGCATAAAAAGTAAACAAAGATACTGCAGTTGCTGTCTGGCTGGATTAATCGAAATTTAAATGGAGACATGTATTCGGATATGTTGGAAAATGCCATAATCGGCATTGAAAACCAGATAAATGGCTAGAGCCAAGAGGGTCTATAGAATGGCCTGCTAGATTTTATAATTTGATGCAACTAGAATTTTTTTCTATTTGGCCATTTAAAATCTATAGTGTTTTGGGCTCCAACCTGAAAGATTGGATGACTTTCGTTACCGCATCATCGAAAGCTGCCATGCTATCTCACAACATGTTTTTGCCTTTTCTGACTTTCTCGAAAGCGAATCGACCCATTTTAAAAAATCAAACGTCATAATAAAGGACTTCAACATACTTTTGAAACAAGATATTACTCGATACCTCTTGTCATTTGAAATTTTCAAGATGTCCCTAGGAGGCAGAGCGTACAAGGGGGTGAATCAGTTTTTTGTTCATTTTTGTTATTTTATTTTACGAAATTTACGGGTTACCCCATTTTTACAGTTTTAAAATTACAATAATGGAACAAACACAGAATAAAATTTTTGCTATAAAACACTATTTAAAATATGTCTCTTAAAACCGGAAAGCGTACAGTCAAAAACATCAATTTCGGACTGAAAGGAATTGACAAATTTTTTGACGTGTCTGGGCGTTTTTTTTTTTAATCAGTGGTTTTCGATAAATTCGTGGTGAGAGGTCTTCAAATGTATTATGTAGTCTTGCCATAAAAAAGCTCAAGGGATAGAAAAGTTGTTATATTTGTTGCTCAATGAAAAAAAAGATCATAATTTGAAGAAAGGTCGGTGGCGTATATTTTTTTCTCGATAATATTGAACAAGGTGTCCCTTAGAACGCCACTGTGGTTGAAAATTTTCATCTGTTTATGGCTAAATAAGCCTTTTACCACTTCAAACATGATTCAAAAATTAGTTAAAGAATAGTTGAAATAAAAATAAAAAGCCGATTTTGAAATTGAAATTTTCAACACTCCAAATTTGAGTATTCCTCCTTCAATTTATCTCAAAGGTTATAAAACCGCCTGTATGTTAAAATAATTTACCTTTGCTAAACTATTTTCCTTATATAATGTTTAATACGATAGGAGTTACTGTTCAACAAAGATGACTGTCTACGTTCGTTGAGGAAATCAACCCGAGTTACCGAGTGCTACGTGACGAGCTGGACTTTCATGCACTGGTGCGCTCTGCAAGCTGCAAGCAACGTTCACGAACATGAGTTCATGGAAAGGATATTTTTATATTTTAAGATTGAATATTCCTGTATAATAGCATTGATTAATAGTTAATTGAGGGGTCCAATGCTAGAAGTGCCATCTATGGGATATCACATATCTGACCTACAGGTAATAATACATCGGATATGCGTTCTGGCTCAGAAAAAGAAGTATTTGTTGAAGCAATAGGCTCTGGCATCTTAAATATGAATAACTTTTGTATTTGTAGTGTATTTTGTATTTAAAGTATGTAAAGGTTTTTATAACCCTTTTGAAATCCAAAGAAAAAAGTGCCTAGGTCCATTTTTGAAAAAAAAAATCTTGGAAAGTAGACCACTAAACTAGTTTTTACTTAATGTCGCTCAATCTGAAAGTAATAAAGTACAAGATTATAACAAATCAAATGATTATTCGGAAAGGTAATATGTCCAAAGAGGAATATAAACTTTAAAAGCGTTTTTCTCAAAAACAGAAGAATGTGACTTAGGCACTTCTTGCATTAGACCCTTCAATTAATTGTTGAATCACCGATCTATTATTAACATCATTGTGTAGCAAATCAGTTACCTGTCACCTTCCCAGCCTGGAAGATTAATCCGTTCCCCTCTGAATAGGAGAAATTGTTGGTAGTCTCAACGTTGATCACTTCTCGCAGGACTCTGGTCAGGGTGCCGTAAATTTTATGGCACCAGCTCTCCAGCTAAATACTCTAGAAAACCATCTCTCCGACTCTCCGAGCCCCACCGCAACCCATAAATAATCGTTCTTGATGAAGAAATTTGAATCGTTCTCAAACGTAAGCGCCATGCTATATTACGCAAGTTCCGAACAATGCATGGGTTATTGAGTTTATATGTAAACGTCTATGAGCTTTATACAAAATTATTTAAATTTTATACCATAATTGGTGCAAATACGATTATAAGTGTGAATCCTTGTATGAAAAATTATATCAATATATCATTTCTTGAATTTCCTCAATACGTGTTTTTGGGCCTCAGCCTTTTTTATTGTTATTCGTACTGAACTGCAAATGCATTTTCTATAAATTTAACAGACAACAACAACTATAATGCAAGTAGTGAATTTTTTATCTATTCATCCAGTACTGTACGTACCAGATATTGACGAAATATTTTTGGGTACTACCTATATTGGTATGACTGATTCCCCCTTAAAGCGTAAGTAATAAAATAAAAACAGACTTTAAACCGCCTAAAGTTACCAAAATTTATGTGTAAGGATAGACACTTTAAATCGAACGGAATTAAAAAATATGACAGCTAAGAGGCAGAGACATGTCGTTTTTAAGAGATGGTTGCCTAGAGTATATGAAGAGTCGCCCGCCACATTCTACAATCAACCATACTATCGTCAGACTAAAGTTGTCAATAGCGACAAGAAAGAAAGGCAGATGAAGTCGACCGTTCGATCAAGTCAAGATCCGGCTCCCCAAGGTCCTTTTCCAACCCCGAAAAGGGCCATGGTTCTACTCGACAAAAATAGCCTTCCGATCGTCCATAGCTTGTCGTGTCACAGCTATCCTGAGATAGTATCGAAAGCAAACGGACGCTGAAGGCGCCCGGTCGATTTCGACTAGGCCCGGGCCATGCCAGTCGACTATGCCAAGGATGACCGCAGCTCAGTGCAATGCCTGAGTCGATCCAAGCGATAGTCGAATGGCCTATCGAGGATAAAAGGGCTGGTCAACCTCTATCGCTGCATGCTACATTCATACTTTATAAGCTACAGGCTGTATAAGGTTCTCCTGCAATTATTTTAAACGAAATTCTGGACCCGACAACAGTTGCTAGCTAGCTGGTCGTCCTCTGAATAACCATGTAACCATCTAAACTAAATTAAAAAATTGGCATATATCAGGTTAATATTTTCAGTAGAAAATAAATTTGCGAGCGTTTAATTATTTATTGCGAATATTGAGTATATATGTAACTATTCAATTTCGACACCTTGTACCTTATACGACCTATAAACTTATCAGGCACATACGTCTCACACAATTTCGGCTGAAAATAAATAAATAAACCTTTCTCGATATAGGTATGTTCACAGTAACAACAGATCATAGAGGGAATGAAAAACACTCCATTGCATTGTGCTGAAGGCCAAAGCTGAACCCCTCATTGACAGGTGCCTTGCTAAAGCAACTCGAAACTAACCCTGCACCTTTATTACAATTTTTTTTAATCCCTTCGCTAAACTCTAAACTCGGTAATAAGGTACTGACACTATAACTACCCCTTGAAAACACCGGTTTTGCTCAACAAACAACGCGTTCAGATTCATAATTATGTAAAGAATAAAGTTCTACAAGCTGCAATTAAATTGAACTAGCTGGCCGAGCTTAATTGGGTAAAAGGCAATTGAATTGAATGGTACCTAGAGCTATCCACAAAAACTATATCTGCAGCCTAGAAAAGTTAAATTGAAGAACAAATACACAAAACGTTCTGATGAGGACAGCGTCAAATAACAATACAGGGTGAGTCCTAAGTTGATCCTTCTTTCAATCTGTATAGAGGTCTTTAAAATAAACAACGTTTTCAAATAACTTTTTGTCGAAAACTGAAAAATAAGCGAGATACTTGAATTAAAGAAAGTAAATCTGGGCTTGTGTATCAAGACGTACCTGGTCGGTTTATGTTAGTTTTTCGCTCGGATCTTTGTCTTATCGATCAGGCATTGTACCTGTCAATTAGTGCGTACTAGTCACTTTCAGTTTATCATAGTTAATTTTAAATTGATAGATCCTAAAAGTTGATTTATAATAATGTGCCACTTTTAGGATTTATCAATTTAAAATTACCAACGATAAACAGAAATTGACAGGTACAATGCCTAATCGATCTGACAAAAATCCGATCAAAAAACTGAACATAAACAGACTAGGTATGTCTTGATACAAGAGCCCAGATACCTATAATTTGTTTGTACCTCGCTTATTTTTCAGTTTTCTGAAAAAAGTTATTCAAAAGAGTTGTTTATTTTAACGAATTCTATATACAGTTAAAAAAAGTATCAACTTACGACTCATCCTGTATATGTATGAAAACCTTTTGTCTGTCTACCAAACTTAATTGTTTGCTTTCCCTATTTTCGGTTGATAACTGTGAGATTTTAACCAAAAGATATTCGCCAGTTTTCTTATTGTACGACAGCGTGATAATAGCTTGCTTTGCTCTATGTCTGAACTTTATTTTTAATTTATAAATGCGAGCATTTCTAACTGGGTGATTTATCTTTCCGTTATTTTATCGAGAGAAGTTTTCCAACACCATTGACCCAAAAAAGAGACTCACCACGCTGCAACCTGCATCCTTGGTACCTGAAACAAATAGAGACAAGATTACAACGTTGGTACACAAAAGTTCAATATTAGTACGTTTTGACTATAGATATATCCAGAAAATATGTTTTTACTTCTTGATACCCCTTAGAAATTATGCGAAATGTAGTTTCAAATCGTCTGCCGATAACTTATGATAATTGGTTGAATTCATAATTTGTACGTAATTACCAGTTTATTTATCCTCATTTAGAAGGCTCTAATGAAATATGGAAAAATTATGTTAGCTTTCCATGTAATTCTAGATTCTACCCAAGACTTGCATTCAAACGAATTTGCCGTGACCTCCAAAATTTATTATAAATTTAACCCTCATCTAATGCTTACTTGCGTACTGCCTGTTTTTTTTGTAATTCATTGCATTGCATTGTATACGCTCGAGGTGAACATTTTCCAAAGTGGATACTTACTGGACTCCATTTGGGGATCGACCAATAAAGCCCACAACACTCTAGAAGTCTTATCACTAAATATCCGATAAAATCAAAGTTCTGGCCACTATTTCTTAACAAATTAATGAACACTATCACTCACGTTACCGGATCACACTGATTGTAGCCTAAATTTCGGTCGTTTTATTAATAAAAACTTAAAAAAAGCAAATCTGCGGCGAATGCTAACATGTCTTCCGTAAAAATTAGATTAGTAAAAACAAATGAATAAATAAACATCCCAACTATTGTTCACAGCTGCCTTGGACTGTTGTTTTATTCCTTAAACGTGCCCTATCCTTCCTCAATTACTAATTAATAATCTGTTGTGATATTTCTTCAGAGTTGTTATGAATTTTGCAATATTAATCTGAGTTTTTCATTCAATTATAATTCCTAGCCGAGTAATAAAGCTTGCTATATTTCGAAAATTTGAATTAAATGGACATCTATCGGAGAGCAATAGAAACTTAAAACAAGTATTTTGCTCGTTTGGTATACAGATTCCGTACAGCGACAGACTCACAGCGTAAAGGAGCATTCAGATTCACATAGTCACAAGTGACAAGTTGGAATGGGATTGTTTTATGGCTGTGCACACAGACGGATGACACAGACCATAAAACAGAGGGTTGTACATCACATGAAACATTTAAATCTGGCCAGCTGGTTTTGTTACTGCATGTATTCTGTCCAGTTTTATGGTGGAAAACTGGATGTCTGAGGATTAGTACATAGCAATGAGCAAATATTCTACTTTATATAAATATGAATTCATGTCAACATGTATGTGAGTGTGCAAAGCGCTCCGAAAGAGCGCTCGGGTTTACTGAACCATGGCCGACTTTACTCACTAGGCCGGAGTATTGAAATATGACAACACTGGATATCGGGCCGAGCTTTTGTTTGTTGTTAAGTCATTAGTGTAATCTTCCAGAGTGAAAAATAAGATTGGAAGGTGATTTTTAATGTGTTTCTAATTATTTACCGGCACAAACGAAACTATAAAGATAAAAAGATGCCTGCAAAGTGTGTAGTACCAGGTTGCACTAGCAATTAGTGCTTCCAATGAAGGACATAAACAGAAGTGGGTGAAAGATATTTCTCATAAGGGCTGGTTATATTTATAAGAATAAAGACAATAATTTACAAACATTTCAAAGGAGAAGACCTATTTTAAACCACAATGTGGTACCTAGAATGTTTTCTGGACCTCCCAAATATCACAGAAAAAGACAGTTAATAGAACTCATCTGGGCCAACGAGGGCATGCATCTGGGCATACCTACGAAAAGATTTGATAGTGAAAGGGAATCAAGACCAGCAAGAATGGCTTCACAGTGACCTAATAGTGAATTTTTCTAGCTCAAGTGACAATTTACAAAGTAAATTGAGTGTTCATTTAAGTGGAAGTGGCAGCAGGAAACAGGTTGCGTTTATTTTTATTTTGTAGTGTCTGACTATGATGAACCAGACATCAGATGTAAGTGGTATTAGTAGTAGTAGTTCTAAAAAGTATTTTTCTTAATTTATTAACCGAGATGAACTCTAATACATATAAAATGTAATAATTATTCTAAAACTATTGGCCCACTATTTGACAGCTATGCCACGTTGCCACATCTAAGGCTCCGGCCTAGTGTAGAGTCAGCCATGACTGAACGCAACCTATGAACGTGGCATAAGAACCCAAGGTTGTTTTACGTCGTTGGGCATACGTCATCCGCGTCTCCTCCCCCCAGATTTGAGCATGTGGGCGTGGGCCATGTGGCAGTTTCGTCGAGTTTCGTGTAATTCTAACCCGCATTTTCATTAACCGTTCCTGTTTTGTGATTTTTATTTTGTGGTTTGGGCTTCGTGGCATCGAAGAATCGAAATTTTGACTGTATGCTGTATGGTGTGGTACATGTGTAGTACGACTGATACGTAAAAGTATTTGCTCATATATAAGCGCGTATACATATATCTGAATTTTATTGTGGAGCGGAACTAGATAACCAGGTATGATAAGACCAATAAGTCACTTTATATTTTTTATATCTAAGCATTTGACATGGCTGATCTTTCTTTACAGGATGTTTTTGAATAGTGCAGTCCTATTTGCTTCCGTTTTCGCATTCGTTTCATGTGAAACGGAAGAAGACGTTGGCCCCCGGCTGCTAGTTGCCAAACAAGTTATGAACAGATATTTAGTAGAGTCAAAAGACATAGAAGTTAAGTACACTTTATATAATGTGGGAACATCAGCAGCTGTCAGTGTTCAACTGGTGGATAATGGATTCCACCCAGATGCTTTTGAAGTAGTCGGAGGACATTTATCGGCCAATTTTGGTAGGATTACTCCACATTCAAATGTCACATATGTGGTGGTTGTGAGACCTACTAGATACGGATATTTCAATTTCACTAGTGCTGAAGTATCCTATAAAACTTCAGATGATCCTTCAGCTAAGGTAGGTTCCTAGTCATTCGGTTTGAGAATTTCAACCAGTTTTGCTTTTGTGTATCGTGATAGGAAGCATAAATACACAGGTCATCATTAACCCTACTATAGTGCATGTAGAAAAAATACCATGTTGACAATATTCTAATGAATAAAGCGAGTCCTGGAATGATCATCCCTAGCTGGTGTTGTTTTTTTCGAACACAACAGCTTTTGCCATAGCTTCATTGTAAAAGATATTCAAAAATTTGTACTGCGACATGATGAAATATTTTTTGCCACTTTGTGCTAATTTTAAAAGATGAATAGGCATATCTACTAGCAAGTCAAATATCAGTATTAGTTGTGATTAAAAAAATTAAAGGAAAGGTTGACCTTAAAATCTTTATTGATTTTTTACACATACCCCAAACAGATTAAAAACTTTCAAATTCTGGTATGCAGGCATGACATATCTCTTTTCACTCTCCCTCTCTTCATCATAGTCAGAGAGTTCAAGAGTTATAGACATTGTAGATACACAAGTTACGTAAAATATGTAAAAACAATTTCAATTTTCTCTATGTACCATGCCTTCTCATACATTTAGGTTGATAGGTAGTTTGGGAGTACCATCCCCATCAGAACAGTAGTAGAATAGGTACTCTTTACCCATTCTTCTTTTGTAGTGACTATGTTCTGTAAAGAACTATGCAGTGTAATGAATTTTAGCTATGTTGCTCACCTATTAATCTATATATTTACATCTGGAATCCCTCTCCAAGTCATCATGCCATGGATTGTAGTGTTCCTAGTCATATCTGAAACAGCTTACCTATTTCCTCTTTCTTTTGTTTCTACAGTGCATATCCTCTACCAGTAATTTTATTAAACTCTATTCACCACCATCAGTACTGTTCTGAATATAAAAAATCACTTGTTTTGGTGACCTTTCAACTCAACCGTAACTACCTCTATTCCCTTTTGATATAGAAGTTATACTTTTTATCAAGAGTATGTAACTGCCTTTCACTACAAACAAGGTTAACAGTATACAAATCAATAATTCAGCCACATTTTGACTATTGTCCATCTGTTACATACCTATTCAATTTAAATCAGCTAGCCCAACTGCAGAACCGAGCCATGAGAATAATTTTGCACTGTGATCGATGGACACCTATAAATTTTATGTTATCTTCTCTGAGGTTTTTCTCTGTCTCACAAAGAGTGTATTTTTTAACAATGATTTTTATATTTAACATAGTACGAGGAATGGCACCTATTTACTTAACTGGTGATATTAACTATGCTCATGATATTCATTTCTATGGTACAAGGAAAAATACAAATATTTACATACCAAAAACAAGCACAAAAAGCACAATGAATTCTCTATTTTTTAAGGGATCTGATGCTTTTAACAAGTTACCCAGCTATATCAAGGAAAATTCAACTGTCAATAATTTTAAGAGAGAACTCGCTAAGTACCTCAACGCATGATTATCTGAATGTTTAATGCTATGTCTTCTGAAGTTATGATGTGTGTAGCTTGTAATTTTTTCTATTGTAATACTACAGTTTGTTTTATTTTATAGTTTGATTGAATCTATTGTTAACGTACATCTTTCCTTTTTTTTTTACACGAATGATTATTATTCATTAGTTTTTGTATGTATATTAGGATTATCCTATTTCAAATAAATGTTCTTCTTCTATATTGCTCCTAGGGGGGGTGAACGATTTGTGAGGTACAAATTGGAGGAATTAGCATGAAACAAAAAAGTTGTGTACTTTATGGGGTTTTATGACTTGTCGATATTAGACAGAACCATAAGTATACTTTAAAAGATAACTTAATAATTTTTTTCCAGACTCAAGTATCTCTAAGCAGTGAGCCAGGTGAAGGAGGTATCATTGCCTTCCGAGATTATGATAAGAAATTTTCGTCACATTATTGGGATTGGTTGGCATTTACTTTGATGACTACCCCATCATTGGCTATCCCCCTGGTTTTATGGTACAGTAGTAAGATAAAGTATGAGAAGCTGGCCAGAACCAAGAAAACTCACTGAAAAAAACATGTTTAGAAGTATACTGTTATAAGTTGTTAACTTTATGGTTGTAAACCATATATTCAATGTTAATTTATTATTTTTAGTTTTGTAATATGTGGTATACTTCTACAATTTGTTCATCGTTTCCATTCTTTGCATTGTTAATAGCATTTGTTCACAGTTTTTTATAACAACTTTGAATAAAAAAGAAAGTATCTATTAATTTTAGTGCAGTGCATTTTGATGCGTCTATTGCAACTTCCAAGTGCACAAAAATACCTTGAAACTCGTCCAAATATTTACAGTTCTTCGAGCAGAATCTGAGATGAGTGCAGGTTCCCAAATTTCTGAAGAGTGGCAGCCAGCAGGTACTAATCAACAAAGAAATGATTTTGTTGATGTTGTAGATAATCTAATACCAAGTAATAATATTTCTGCCTGTCATTTCTTACCTGACCTTACATTTGTCAATTCAACAGATATCACAAACATTTTTCAATTATTGAGAATGTAATGAATACAAACTAGTCTCAAATTGGATCTCCAGAACCTCAGGAACAAGAATTCCTAACTGGAAAACAAAGCTTCATACATGCTTTGATTTATCTTTAGTGTACTGGTCATGTCGGAAAACTTTGAGATATGAAATACAAATGAAATTAAGGAAAAAATAGTATATTAAAAAAGGGGTAAATCTCAAGGACATGGGCAAGCTTTGAGATACAGGAATACAAATAAAGGGTAATCTGTTCATTAAATTTTATAACCAATTATTTTGTTCTATCGTGACCTACCAATAATAAATCGTACCATACCTTTAATGTCTGTTGACTGATGTAGGAGATTTCAGGCTTATTATAATCAATTTATATAACCGTTAATACAAAATCTATTCATCATTTAAAGAATTTTCATAATCTTGTGTCACTACTCTAATCCATTTGCTTCTTTCTGTTAGTGGGTAGGTTTCTGTTTATTTTTTATGGCCTGCTTTGTGTTGCTTATAGGTAGGACATTTTAATAACATGGATTTGATTGAAAATTTGAAAAAAAAATGATAAATACAGGTTAGATATTGACATTCTTAGATTGCAACAAATTTTTTTAAATATACATAATATGTGGGCTTATATTTAAAAAAAAGGGATTAGCACTGTAAAAGCAACCATGACCATGAAGTGTGGAATGTGTATAATCCAGCATCCTATAAACAAGTTGATTTAGACTGACAAAGTTATTCCACACGTAAATATACAATATTTTCAGTTGCATACATGAAAATTAGGAAATTTATGTTTTACACTTCAAATCTGTTGCCCTCAAACAATTTACTATAACCTCCTTGAAACGGAAATTTTTGAAAAACTACTCAGCTTGACACGTTAGGGAGAACATCATTAAAAATTATTGACTGATGTGGACGAACCAATGCAGCGGCATGGCCCGCGTAGTTTCCATTGATGCGTGGCGTCTTTATTTAAAAAAGTTACTATGATCTATAATACATTAAAATTCTCAGGAAATTTATTCAAATAATGAAATTCAATTTGAATTATTGAATGGATGTATTGGTCGAGATTTATACATAACCCTAAGGGCTATGCTGAAGCCTAAAAATAAAAATATCTCGACAGCGCGATGATGTGGTGATGCGACTGTACGCTGTTTTATGATGGTGGGTGATGCGGTTTCCTAAACACATATCGTTTGTGGTATGATGGTATGAAGCAAAATATCGTTGCGCGTCGCTATGAACGATTCTGAGTGCGACTAGAATAATTGATCTTAATTTTAAAATTTAAGATCCAACAGGTATGTTCACAACTTATTCGTTTATTAACCTAGATTTAGTTCTTTCTTTAAATTGGTTTGGTAATTTTTTCATCCTGCAACATTGTTGGTATATTTTATTTTTGTAACTTTAAAATTGAAGGTTTTTAATAAAAAAAAGAAAAAATCTATATTGTGTTGGTAAAATGTTAATAGCAGTTACTTATTACATGCCCTTGTTTTGACGCCACGCTACGCCGCTGAACCAATGCCTCTCACTTATCGTGCGGATATTTTTATTTCAAAATATTAGATCTACCTGCTTTTCGATGCAGTGATCTGCCAAGTTCATAAACACTTGCCATAAGCTATGGTGTCCTGCGGGATATTCTAAATATAAGGAATGAAAAAAATACGTACTTAAAAGACAAGGTAAGTAAGGTTCATATCCTTTAAGTCACAAATTCGAATTTTTAGCTATTATTGGTTACTTACAAAATAAATAACTTTATTTTGGAATGATATATAACATAAACGCTAACATGATTCACAAAACAATGAATGTAACAAAGACAATTAACATATTCAGAGAAGTTTGGATGCCTTGGATTTACATCTCATAAATATAGAGTCGATGTTTTTGAAAACCTCTGAAGCAGATTGGGCAGCATCAACACAGTGGTGTATACCTCTGATCTGATAATAGTCGACCAATGGTTTTGTTTGCTGATGATATGTGTTCAAACGTTTCCTGAGAGCTTCAATGTTATCGTCAGACCTCCTTATCAAAGGTTCACCAGTGAAATCATCTGTCATAGGCTTTTTAGGAGGAGAAAACACCTCGTGGTAAGATCGGCCACTAGATGGATGAATCAGACGCCCAGTTATTCTTTTGAACAGCAGTTCGTCTTCAATTCCAAATTCAATTACAGCATCCAACTTGGTATTTCTTTGATCCAAAAGATCATCCAACTGAAAACATGAAAATGACTAAATACCAATTTTTTTCAATTCCATCATATTTTTTGTGTCTGTTACAGTATTTCTAATGTAAAAGGCAGACAAAGAAGCAGGTTTTGATCAAGCCTATTAAGAATTCCTGGAAAATATGCAACACCCTCCATGATACTGTACATAGGAAATTTGGACATGCTGATGATTGTGCTAGCCATGCAAAATAAATTACCAAAAGTTCTAGAGATATACTAATAGGTAGCTACTTTACAATTTGTAATTTTGAAGAAATGGATTCTTTCCTACAATTTATTGTCACTTAAAAAATGCCACCAACAAACTATGGTGCCAACTGTTCAAATCAAGACCTCTTATTTTCAAGTTTGTAACTATTGTCGTCAGATCCAAATCTCTCTAGAATTCCCAAAAAAAAAAATCAATGAATTAGAAATGTCAATTTCTTAATGAATTTCTTCAAGGTCACAAATTTGATTAATTTCGTGACTGTGTAAACTGGTTATAAGTGTAGCGTCAGACAAATGATGCCATCTCAATAGCAAGACTAAACAAACAGCAAATAAATCAATGTTGAAAACAACTTCCTTCTAGCTCTGACCTTGAAAACTCATGGTGCCAAACATAAATAGCTGGAATTTTGGAATGTGGCAGACCATGCATCCTATATCTAAAGGATACAGTAAAAAGAGTGTCTATGTAAACACAGACAGCTGCTCTGAAGGCGTGGGCAAGTATAAACTGGCCAAAAACACTGGTTAATATGTGTGGTACCTTTGAGGTCTACACTTTAGCTGCATATCTTGGATAGTTTGTAAGCTAGCTGGATAGTATACAACCCAACCAATGTTCATAGCTATTTTATTTGAAATATGATTTTCCATTAAAATAATGAGACATTTGGATAGTTTTTATAATATCCAGCTAGTGTATAAACTATCCAAGTAAATACTTCAATCGTAACATACATATATACACCATGTCCCAGGACGAATCCTGAAACCTTTAAGGAATGCTTTCTGGCACCAACTTATGATGTCATATGTTTATTCTTAATAGCAAAAAAGCTGAAATTCCCTTTTCTTTTCCTTCCCTTTTGTTTTGTACACAAGTTGTAAGTTACACTTTACAGTGTGGGCTAAACATTCTTTATATCTATTTATTATATAACATTAAAAACTAATTTATAAAAATGGATTTATCAGGTTTTGTTCTACTGTACGCTCAAGTATGAATGCGTGATCTGTTGAGTATTATAATAATTAAAATATTACCTTTTCAGCCTGAACAACAGTTCTTGGAAAACCATCAAGTAGAAACCCATTCCTACATTCAGGTTTGTCCAAATTCTTATCAATCATGTTGACAACAAGATCATCACTGACCAGCTTCCCTTCATCCATAACTTGTTTCAGTTTTTTCCCAAGAGGTGAGCCAGACTGCACCTCGGCACGTAGCATGTCTCCAGTTGAAAGGTGACACACACAGTATCTCTGCTTTAAAAGTGGTGCCTGTGAAATTTTCAATCTAAGTAAGTTCTGTTATTAAAGTTTATTGGGCGACTTACCTGAGTACCCTTTCCAGACCCTGGAGGACCCAACAGTACTGCTTTGATTCCATCAGAGGGTTTAGAGGTTTCCGGTTCCGGTATCGGTGCTTCCTTATGTGCAGCTAACGGAGACATTTTTTTTATACACAATCGGGTAAAGGAAAGGAGATAATCAATCTAGTGAGGTACAAAAAAAATTCCAAACCAAGATAACAATCACTAGGAGCTTGGATTTTTATGCTTGCGTTTTCCTTTCCTGCACTTTCCCGATTTGTCAACCTTTACTCCTTATTCAATGTCACAAATGTCAATTTGATGGTAGACAAGGAGAGAGGGTGTCCAACACAGAACACAAGGCAAAATTTTTGACATGGAACGGAAAAAGTTTTGTACAAGGCAGAACATGCTTCAAGGTGTTCCACTGTTCTGTGGGTGTTCCACGAGAAGCGCATAAAAGACCACTCAGATTTTCACCTATGGTAATTGGGATAGCAGAAGAGTGATGAGGTGTTCGAAGTTTGTATAGATTGGGCAACCGAATTCTACTTCGAAAGACGTGTTGGGTGCGTCATGTGGTATTCAGGTCTTAGTGACTTCACACAGAAGATCATTTTTAGGTCAGTCTTGCTAAATATAGTGATGTGTAAAGTTGTGGTGTAAAGAATTTGGCCCCTTTATACTGAAGAGGCCAAAGTGAAATGTCAAAATTCGAACACATCACAACTAATACGTCGAAGTAGAATGACGTAACTTCTAATAGTCACTGTAAGTTGTTGTGGAAATTTGTTAAAGTTATGTGAAAGTTATGTTGTGGTTATGTTATCTTGTTTGACGTACTTTTTCAATTTCGTTTGTGAGTTTTGTTTCCAAATAAACGTGTTCACACTGTACCCATTTTATGACGACATGCGACAGCCTGTAACCCTTACTGTTAAGATAAACATGGGTTGAACAACGGAAGGGCTGGAAAGGGGAATGGAATAAGACCCCTAAATCAAAAATTTATATTGTGTATATGGTACATCATTTTTCTCTGAACTGTAGTAATTCTATTTGTATTGTGCGCCCGTTGCCTATCTGTGCTTTATGCTATTCTGTGGTCTGTGCTATTTTGTCTTTTGTCATGGCCGACTCTACACTTGGCCGGAGCCTTAGATGTGGCAACGTGGCTTAGCTGTCAAATAGTGGGCCTATAATTTCAGAATAATTATTACATTTTATATGTATTAGAGTTCATCTCGGTTAATAAATTAAGAAAAATACTTTTTAGAACTACTACTACTAATACCACTTACATCTGATGTCTGGTTCACCGTAGTCAAACACTACAAAATAAAAATAAACGCAACCTGTTTCCTGCTGCCACTTCCACTTAGATGAACACTCAATTTACTTTGTAAATTGTCACTTGAGCTAGAAAAATTCACTATTAGGTCACTGTGAATCCATTCTTGCTGGTCTTGATTCCCTTTCACTATCAAATCTTGTCGTAAGTATGCCCAGATGCATGCCTAGATGAGTTCTATTAACTGTACTTTTCTGTGATATTTGGGAGGTCCAGAAAACATTGTAGGTACCACATTGTGCTTTAAAATACGTCTTATCCTTTGAAATGTTTGTAAAGTATTGTCTTTATTCTTATAAATATAACCAGCCCATACGAGGAATACCGTTCACCCACTTCTGTTTATGTCCCTTATTGGAAGTACAATTGCTAGTGCAACCTGGTACTACACACTTTGCAGGCATGTTTTATCTTTATAGTTTCGTTTGTGCAGGTAAATAATTAGAAACACATTAAAAATCACCTTGCAATGTTCTTTTTACTCTGGAAGGTTATGTTCAGCCATGGTTTGACATGTCCTCTATTGGAAGCACAATTATTGCTAGTGAAACCTGGTACTACACACTTTGCAGGCATCTTTTTATCTTTATAGTTTCGTTTGTGCAGGTAAATAATTAGAAACACATTAACAATCACCTTCCAATCTTATTTTTCACTCTGGAAGGTTACACTAATGACAACAACAAATTAAAGCTCGGCCCCCGATTCTGTGTTGCCATATTTCAATGCTCCGGCCTAGTGAGTAAAGTCGGCCATGCTTTTGTACAGTAACGTCGTATGTCAGTTATCTGTCACGTGTCACTTATGTCATATGTAAAAACTCAGTGTATATGTTTTATTGTTTTGTGCCTTTGTGGTAAAAACTAAAAAGTTAAGTGAGAAAAAATAAAGAAAATCCGAAGTCCGAAGCTATCCTTCATATTATTTAACGGGCCTGCTACAATACAACTAGAGTGATTGCTTGAATAATGTAATTTTATGAAAAAGAACTGCAACAGACCTCGTCTTGCAGTCATACTGCTTTCGCTGACTTATTTGGGGAGGCACTCACACTTCACAGTCTAAAGATGGTCCAAAGGCAATATTTTAGTGGACCAGTTGGTAAAGAGGGCTACAGATACCAAAATTCTGGGGCCTCAGACTCTTTGTGCCTTGGCCTCCAGACTTTGGAGCTATGACAACACTGTTGAGAGACCGTACCCACAATGATTTTAAGATTGTGTACTAAATATTTATCCGTAAAGGTATAAGTATACAGTATATTTTTTCTTCTTTGACTTCAATGTAAGAAATGAACATAATTAATCCATTCTGTGATATACCTTCTGGTTGCAGACTTACACCTACTTCAGTAGTCTGTGCTTCTAATACATTTGGCACCTACAACTGCTCTGAGATGTTATGTTGGACTCTGGATAAGTTTTCCAATGTGGCTAGAAATTTGGAAATTGCATCTTGTGGAAAAAGAAGAGGGAATGAATGCAGTCAGTCTGTGAACGAAAGAATAGGTAACCTCTTCCAATAAATATTTTGAAGGACTTTGTCCATAATCAATAAGATAATGAGGATAGTTAATACTCTAAAGGTTATACCTGACCAGAACAATTAAAACATCAAACAAATAACAAAAAATGTGGTTAATTAAAGTATCATCTCTGGGTTTATTTATACTGATCCAAAAAATAATTTCTTGTCTATCAGTAGTTAGCTCCATTGACGTCTAACTCAATGGTGAATGGTGTACGTAGCTGTACCTTAATTAATTTCTGATTAACAGGGATTTGTCTGTGGCATAAATTAATGGAAAACATTCCATCTAACCTAATCAATCATTTAATCTAATTTTATTAAATGAAACATGTATTTTCAAAATATTTATTGTCAAGTGCTCCTATACATTACACTTTTTCTTTGCGATCAATAAATGTGTTTACAATAAAAAACCATAATTTGAAACTTTCTCTCAAGTGTCAACGACACTTAATTAGTTCAAGTATAAAGTAACCTACTTTTAACAAGTGGTAGGTGAAGCAAAAGAATACACTTATTGGCAGATTCCATCAAACACTAGTATTTAAATTAAGTCTTGTATCTTCGTTTGTACTTGCTCGGAAAAACATATTACATTCAACAGTTTATATTTTACCATCATTATTATTAAATATCCTAACATTTCCTCCAAGGTATGCATTGATGCATTGCTAGTGGGTGCAATATTTGCATTGCGGTCATCTGTTGCTTTTGATGTCTGACCTAGAAGGAGTATTAGGTATATTTTTTTGAAGATATTGCGTCAAAAATTCTCTGGAAAGTTGACGATGGGAGACCCGACCATGAACTGGATGCAGCTGGCTCATTAATGGACCGTCCAAGAAAATCATCATAGTAGTCATAATCTGTTGTAATTACGTTGAATTTAGCATAGTATGCCGCTGCAAAAGCAGAGTAAATCAGCAAAATTGCTGTCAATAGCTGAAAGAGAAAGAAAATAAGAGTCTATTAAATATAGTTCTGGTTCATTTTCACTAACATAAAAAAACAGTAGTCGACAAAAGAAGAAATGGTGAAAGTATAAATAACAAGTTTTGTTTGTTGACTACAGTAGTTGCTTAGATTTGCTTCATATTATTTACACAATAACACCTTTATTTGACTCTGTAATGCAGCTCCATATATTTGTAGAAATACTTTATATAAATGTATTCAAAGAAAAGTATACCAGGCAACCAAACATTATATATAATCAAGTTGGTACATACATATTCCTGTGGTAGTACTGGTAGTGGTTAGTGGTACTCACTTGGAATACTGCAAAAAACTTAAAAGAGCCTTCATTGATGATAAAATCGTAGTAACCAGCCCATGGGTCTTCAGCTACCGCTTTCTTTTCAGGCTTCATTTCATCATGATGGTCATCGCTATCACCTACCATCATACCTCTTGATTGCCTAGAATTTGCTATGGCTTTATTGTAGTCCTCTAAACGATGGTCGTATCTGTACAAACGTTTTCTCATCAGATAGTAATAATAATGATAATATACTAGTCTTTATTTAACAATGCGCACTATATAAATATATAGTGTGGACGTATGCGGCGAAGTTTAGCTAATACTGCTTTTAACTACTATTACACTTGACCACAAATATCGCAGGTAAAAGTGGATGTTATGAACGTTGGTACCAAAGCGTGAAATAACAAGATTTCGATTCAGCAAATAAGGAATATTAATTAATTAGTTAAGCTGAACACAACTTATGACTAATTAAATTCAAAACAATGCATAAGCACATATGACTATGGAATGGTTATTATAAGCGTTATATATGCTTCCTAAAATTGTTCAGGTTGATATTTTTATAAAATAGACTCAACAAATAATTGGTTGAATTATATATGTAAAACTATGCAGAAAATGCTGAATCAAAGCTATCTTTTGATGTGGATTATTAAGTGTACTACAATGCATGCCCAATATTAATATTATGTACATCACTCTTAAAGACCACTTTCTCTCTAGAATATTCTCATTTGGACGTTAGCAACAATTTCGCCTTCGGTTTGCTTGTTTGTTAGCTTTTCTGGACTTAGACATAGCTGTAGAACAACGGTTGACAAAAAATAGCAGCAGCTCGCTAAGTTCACTGCACAGTTGTATTTCTTGGTGAACAGAATTTTTCAGGTTCTATGAAATTGCTTACAGGTCACAGGTCGCGTAAACGTCACGCGCGAAGAGAAAATGAACTGTTCTCAGAGATAATAATAATAATAGTGTTTGTTTTGTTGTAATACAGTAAACATTTTTGTATATTTCTTCAGCAAGGGGAAATAATAATAATAAGTTGCGGCATCTCATTTTAGAGAATCGTGCCAACGGGGGCGAACTAATAACCAAAAAATAAAGAATTTTTAAACCGGTTAAATTCTGTTTTCAGGTGCTCTAGATTTCCTTGTATTTTTTTTTTTTTTTTTTTTTTTTGTTGAGGGGTCAGATTGGAATAGCAATAGCGCGTATGATTTCAACTGCCGGGACGGAAGCGGAAAAATTGTATAGTTTCTATAAATCGCGCCAACAAACGTGACAAGTCACAAAAAGCAGATAAAATAAAGAAAAAATGCAGATATTTTGTTTTTGAACATTTTTCAATGAATTTCTACCCCGATCAAATCGTATTTCCAGCATAATACTACGTTACTATCACAAAATAGCAAAGAAATAATGCCTAGAGCGTGGAAGTAAATTGCGTGTTTGGTTTCTAGAAGTGATTGGAATATTTCAATATTTCATTGCAAGATATAGATGTTTGTTTGATAAGAAAACTTACCGTGGTTTTGTGGTTATTGGAGCATATATGTGAGTTGTTGCTGGACTAAGATTTGCTGTAAGTTCACTTGCTGCATAACTAAAGGTAAATATAATGCAAAACATAGCGCACGAAATGATATGAGACATATTCAATGAAGTAAAATTTTATCAACCTTTGGCTCAGTCGTATATCAAAAGATTGATAGAAACTTGAAAATGTATTCTAGTATACGGCAATATAATAGTTTGTCTGGGTTCACCGAAGGTGTAGTTCCAAATATCGACCGTTTTGTTTAAATAACGGTTGCTGTATAAGGTAGTAATTGTACAGCAAACAAATTAGATCTATCATAAGTTAAATACACACAGCAGGAATATGGACCACCAATTTATTAGCGACGCCGTGGTTCAGTGGAATAACGTTTTTGATAGGACACTGGACCGGATAGTCATTCAAAACCTCTCAGTTTGTTGCATAGTAATATTTTAGTTGCAGCGAAGAAGGGACGATTTTGCTTTGTTTCTCAACCCAATTAAGAGCAAGAGTGTTTTGTTAAGCTCTTAAGAGTTACCATCGCCATCGTAGAAAATACGGAAAAAGCTTCAAAATGGTGTTTTATCACTTATATAGAAAATAAGAAAGAGTCTCAGCCGCTTGTAAAAAAATGCAGTTTGTACTGCCGCATTAAAAAAATACTTCGTATGCAACTATAAGTATTTGTGAGTGTTATTTTGGGTATGGGATACAAAGGAAAAAAGCGTTTATAGCATCATTTTAATTTCGAAAAATATCAAATTGCAAAAAATTAGCTGCCCAAATGTCGTTGGCACTTTGTTCGTGTACAGCAGGGGCGTGCGGAGGTTTACATTCAGTGGAAGCAATAAGTAGCTAAGTCAACTACAACTAACCTACGAAATTTCCACGGTAAACAGTAACTTCTTCATTATGACCTCTAAAACTAAGTTCATGCTCCCCCCAAAAGTACGTGATATCACCTAACATTTTCATAATTTCTAGATTTTTTTCGATTTCTTCGAACAAATGATTCATTGCGCCTCTTGTGATGTTCCCTTAGTTGGCAGTCCAAGGCATGTTCTATCCATAAAGTTCCAAAACGTTTTAGTTTAAAAATCGCTTCCAAATTACTCTGACCGTTACAATGTCTTTGATCATTTTTATGCAGATTATTTAAGTCGGAAAATACTGAAGTATTCCATAGGTTTTTTTTCCACGGCCGCGGCCGAAAGCCAGACATGACCAGCAGAACAATTCCCCAAGTTGTCCACACCGATATTAAAATGTCTTTCGTAGGTCTTCATGTCTTTATAGTAATGTCCATTCCATAGTCTGAGTAGGTATCGATCCCCTTTTAAAATTTACTGTTTTCCTATAAATAATAGCGCTGAATCTTTTTTACTTTTCAAACAACAGATATTTAGAACAAAATAGATCAACCTGACCTGACGAAATTACAGATCGTAAACGCACGTGCACGTGTAGTTCCGACGCCGACGCAGACGCAGACGTCCGAAAACAATTTGAACTTGTTGGGTATTTTATACGTTTTCGTACTTTTCGCGCGTTGAACCGTTGAAGAAATGGGTGCAGAAAGATAAATTAACTTGGCTTAAGAAAACAAATGTTTGTGGGATCAGAGTGATTCAAGTTATAATTTACGTGAGCTGCATAATATGACGAAATTCACCCAATTCATTTCTTTTTAGACATATTTCACAAACCCATATTCTTCTATTATAGCGACGACTTGGCGGCAATCTGCACAGAAGAGAATTAGCTTGAAGATATCGGTTCATTGCATTGAAACCGAAATACCGTCGCGTCGCGTCGTTTGACGGAGGGAATCGTTTTTAGTCTGAGTACTCAATTCGTACGATCACTATCGATACGATTCGTGCCATTCAAATTCGCATCCGAAGTGCGGATGGCGTAAGGCCGGTCGTCGGGTCGTCCTTTGGATGCGTACTCGTCCGAACTATCTTCTAGTCAGAAATCGGAAGAAGAAGTGCGAATAATCCCTTTTCACTAAAACCTATTAGAAGCCGTACACTGCGTCCGAAATCATTTGTGCGAATTCGGAAGAAAGCACGCGATGTGCGATCTATCTGAAACAAGTGGGATTTGTTCGCACGTTCGCAGTGTTTCTGATCTGATATCAAGATGGATATTGAAAAGTTAATCGGCATAATTTATAAAAGAATGCCTTTGTGGGATAATTATGACTAACAAATCATATCATATGAGAGATTTACAGAGAAAATTGTGGCAGGAAGTGGCAGTAGAGATTCAATCAATTACTTTGTTTTCATTTACCATAGGGTCAGTCACACTCATACGCTCTACAGGTGAAATGGTTTCACGGAAGTTTGATATTTTTTCTGTTGTCTCTCATATGGCATCTAAAATATAGTTAAACGTACCCTGATTCGTGAATTGGTGAAATTCTCCGAATTCTTTTCGTTTTGCTAATATATCACTAACCCAACACTTTTCTCCTTAAACGTCTAACAAGATAACTATTTTGCAAAAAATAATAATCACGCTTATCCATCTTTATTAACACGCAGTATGCTGATTCGATAATAACAAATATTCGCACAATGCTAAAAGTCTTCCAGTGGACGATATCACATATCCGAAATCTGACGAAATTTTTCGTCCGATTTCTGACGATGATAGTTGGGAGGAAAACGCATCCAAAGGACGACCGGCCTAAGCCTGTCTTGGGTATACGATTCTGCTTAGTAGTCTAGTGCCGTATAGTGCCGAGGCTGTGTTGTTGCCTGCTCTAGTGTCTCCTACCGCCGCCACTGCCACTGCCACTGCCGCTGCCGGTCCTGCCTGCTGCCTCCTTGGATTGCGTTTGCGGCGTGCACCGCGGACCGCGCAGCCTTTGCCTTACCGCTCACGCTCAAGTCACTCAAGCAGTCAAGCGCTTCCTCGGTCCTCGCCTCAGTCGATGTCGGTGCGGTGGACCGGTGGAAGCAGCGAAGCACTAAGCAGTCAGCAGTCGCACTGTCGCAGGCGCGCACACCGCAGTGGAAGATGAAAAATGATAACGAACGACGCGTGAACGAGTAGCGGCTTTAAGTTCGTGTACCTACGCCCTATGAGCGTGAGCGTGATCGTAGCACTAGCCGGTAGCCGTAAGCAGTACTTAGTAGTTTCGATAATTTGGATAGAGCCGTACCCCTGAACGGCGCGGCGGTTTGCACGGTTTGTTTGCATTTTATCCAAGAGGAAACCGAGGCGCCGAGGCCGAGGCATTAGTAGTAATTAGTAATGTTGTTTTCGACGGCTGATCATCCTGGCCAGAATCAGCATCAACATCGGCATCGTTCCGTCGACGTCGCCGACGTATCTGGACCGCTGTCAGAGATTCGTATTCCTATCCGGTGGAAGGCCCCCCGGTTTGTTGTGTTACTGAAATCCCGGAATGTGTGAAAGACATGGCCGGGCCCGGGCCCCGGGGCCGTGAACGTATAGGCGAACACCTATTGACAATACCAGTGGCTGAAAAAGTAACATTTTTAAATGTATTATCTTAGGATCGCCGATGGTTGGTGCAGAGTGGTGTAAAAGTGCGCCTAAGGAAGATGGCTTCCATGGTTTCCATGGCGCCATCGGAACCGCCACTAGAACCTGCCGAAGAACGACATCAAACGGATCTCTACACAAGACCTGGATGGGTGGATGCAGATATTGCACTCAATCAGTTAGATCGGGTAAGTCATACTTTACCTTCTCCATTAACCACTAACTTACCCTTACTGACCTTATTCCTTCAAGTGTTCAAATGTTGGCCTTGGCCACATGGCCACATTTAGGGGTGCCAGCAGAACCTCTCGAACGTGCCACTGTCCACTGTCCACTGATATGGGGTAGCTGGGTAGCTGGGTCGACCAACGAATTCGTTGGGGTCGGCCTCGACCCTCAACCAATTCATTGATAATCGTGACAACAACATCTTGACGAGTCAATTCTAATATGTACCCCATTTGTATTTATCTTATCAAATAAAATATTTCGACAAAAACATAAACACAAATTGAATCAACATGAACAACGTTTCGAAAGATACAAACAGGTTTTATTATTATGAGTACATATTTTTATTGCTTTCATAAATCATTGTACACACACATAGTTTATAAAGTGGTAGAATAAACCATAAACCGGAGTAGTTGAACCTAAATATACCTGCCATGCCATGGCTATGTATATCACTTCAAATAGGTATAGGATAGATACCTATTAGCTTTTCCCTCGAAATCCTCGAATGCATGTGCGTACCGGTAGATACTATAGATAGGTATCAAGAATATTAGTAAACGCTTGACTGTATTATTATGCTATACCTATGCTTTCATATTACTAAATTGTTAGAAACAGCGTCAAAACGCTGACGTCTACAAACAATCGATTTTAATAATAATTATTGAGTTATACGAAAATCCAATTTTAATAAACAAATAGAATTTTGAGGATACTGGTACCCGCGCAGAAACCAGGTTCATGGTACTTTATCAGCACGATAAGAGCCACAAATATGAGGTGATCATTATTTTGAATCCTATTGCAATTTCAGGTCTTTTGGACGTGGCTCTATCGTTTTTTTCCAGTTATAACACTCCATCGGCAAAATGAGCTGTAATTTATGGTTTGGCTTATTCTTAAAGAGGCGTTTGAGCTACTTGTTAAATCAAAACATTTTTAGTTTTTTTCTCTACAAAACGTCTGCGGTTTCCATTATCAGAAACCGTTCATTCTTATCGCAACTAGTTTCGGGAATTAGTATTTTTTGCCGTAATTTTGCTGGTGTAGTAGAGGTTACGCGTACAATAGCTGAATCAGGTGTGATAGCTGATTTCAGAGCCAGACCTGATGACAGCGTTGTCAGATTGATAGTTAGGCAGCTTAGAGCCCAGGATTTTTCATCACGCCCTCCTTTTTGTAAGAACAATAAGTTTCCCTCCGCTTCTAAAGAGCAAAAAAGGTTTTTCCTCTGAACTCAAAAGAGCAAAACAGAACGTCTTTGAATTCATAACTTTATACAAAGAGTAGTAAGAAAGTTCTCCTCTGCACTTCTTTACCTTTTAGACAGAAACCTGCTCCTACAGATCTCGACCCCTCATCCAATATGTCGAGAATCATTTACGTGAATCTGGTTTCTACGCTTAAGGTGTCTTATACTGTGGAAATGGAGGGTCACTACATAGTCGAGTCACCTTCCGTCAAGCTTTTGGGGATCAACAATAACATGTCCTGGCACGACCACGTCGTCAGTATTGCTAAAACGGCATCCCAGAAGCTTGGAGTTTTGTTCCGCTGTATACACCAGAGCAACTACTATTGCTCTACAAGGCTCAGATCCGACCATCGCGGAAGATTGCTCCCATGTGTGGGGATGCGCTCCGAAGCACTCTTTAAAGCTTCTGAACACTTTCCAGAAGAGAGCAATTAGATTAATCGGTACGCCTGGCCTCACAGGGGACCTCCACAGCCTGGAACATCGAAGAAGGGTGGCTAACCTATCCCTGTGTTACAGATTCTATCACGGAAGATGTTCGAGTGAGCTCTCTCAGATAATAACACCAAAGGTCGTCCGAACGAGGAATCCTAGAGAGCAAGCTCATCCTTACAAGGTCGAGGTCCCTACCGTGCAGCGTTTCAAATCCAACGTGCACCGATACTTTTCCTCTCGCAGCGCTTCTACAGCGCCATAGGCTTTGAGCCTTTGTGGGAGGCTGACCATAAAAAAAGCTTGCTCAAAATTTATACACAGGTCTACCGACAGTACCGACACCGACATATGTCAGTTAACGAGAACAGTGTCGTCATAAGAGTTACGTCACGGATGTAGTACCTAGTACCCATACGACCATCGTATTCATCAGTTTGTAGAGGTTGTTCAAAACAGTAGTACGAAATCAGACATGTCAGTAGTGATACGTTTACGGCTTAAGGAATTAAGGATGAGCCGGTGCGGGTGCCGGTACTACTCGGTCACAGTCGGTAACGCCACAAGTCACAACGGCCGTCCTGCCGCCTGCCGCCAAGGTCAGAACCCATTCGTCGTTCGTCGACAATAATAATTATACAATGCGGGTGAAAAAATGTGGCAACGTCGTATGGTGGGCGACCAGCAACGGGCCGAACGGGCCGAACGGGCCAACGGGCGACGGCGACGGCTATGGCGATGTGCCGTGTTACGCTAGCCTTGGTAGGACCACCGTGTCAGCCACGTGTGTGGTCTCTAGCTAAGCTTAGCGGGTAAGCTTACCTGGCCCTTTTCGCTTTTGCAGGGACAGCCGCGGGCCGCGGCGACGCGCGACGCCGACGCCGACACCGCGCCGACGGTGACGGTGACGGAATTGTACTCGTACATGATAGCTCAGAGGATGAGAGCAGCAGATTCCCCTTGAATAACGGTAGAAAAGTGAGAGCGTCACCAGCCGCACGCCCGTGAGAAAGAGGCTGGAGGTGGCGCGTTAATGATGGAATTGATAGATCATTGTCCAGTCGAATTGCCTTTCACTGCACTGCATCAAGTATAGTCAGGTAATAGGGGCAGCAGGCAGCAGCTCCCCAGATATGAGATATGGGCTTTATACAGCGCGAGATGGTTGGACGGTGAGAATAGGTACCCAAGCTTTTCCCCAGCAGCTGAAAAGTATCTTATATTCATAATAGGTTGACTATTGACCTGTGAAAGATCTAGCGGCATAATACCCTTGTTTATGGTCATCCGAACATTGCCTTGCCTATTACAGAAACCAAGGGACTTAAAATTTTCTGATGTATATATCCTAATATTGCTTTACATCGTTCTGTATTGTATGACGAGGTAATTATTGAATTGATTTCCATGAAAATTTGACACAGTATTACTACTTTGGCAAGGATGGAAAAATCGTATGAATTTTAGAAATCGTGTCAGTGGCGGCACGACAATAATAAAAAGCCAAAAAATATAAAAACAGCTCAAACTTGGTTTTTAAGCGTTATCGGGGTTCCCGATCGTTTTCTACTTTTTTTTTGGGTGGGGGTGAAATTGGGGTGGTTAGGTGGTAGGGGGTTGTAAAACTGAAACCCCCCAATCACCCCAGTTTCACCCCCACCCAAAAAAGTAGCAAATGATCAGCAACCCATAAAACGCCTAAAAACGAAGTTTGAGGAATGTATGAATTTTTTCATTTTTTGCTAATTAGTCCGCCGCCCATGCAACGATTTTCAAAATTTAGCAGCATTACCTACTACGACCCCACAGCATCGCTACCCAAATTTCATCATAATCCATGCAGCGGTTACTGAAATTACGAGGTTACCAAGAACGCGACAGATAAGACCGATGGAAATGAGTGACTTGGATTTTTGATATGTAGACATCATGAAACGTCCAAAAAGGGTATTATCTCAAAATCGAAAATTTTCGCGATCACAATACTCCCCTCACCTATCGGTGTGGGAAGCAAAATGGTGGGAGATCTTATAATTCATAACCTATTATGTTGTTGTTGGCATTTCAGTGAATGAGTTTCTCTGTTTATTGACGCTTGAGTTATTTCTTCTGTCAACAACGATTGAGCCAGTTTTAGAGGATTGCATTTCACAAGGTACTAATGGTTGTGCTAAATATTAACTGCCTTCAAACAGGCTCTGAAATATAATACACAAGACACAACACACGATTGGCGACCGTGAAATATCGGGGATCAGGGTGGCCCTAAATACTAAATAGTGCGCGGCGCTGTGACGCTGCGACGCGGTGACGCGGTGACGCGGTGTTGTCATGTTATAACAACTTATCATATCTACCGTTTGCCGTTTTCTCGTTCGACCTACCACTTGTACATTTCGTCGTCTGTCTATTACTGTTTCTGACTGCCTATCTCTATTTCATTGTTTTTGTCTGTCTTTGTTCATCTCTATAATTTGTCTCTGTTTATCTTTTTCTGCCTCTGTTTTGTTTTTATAGCCGGTGCCACACGATGTGGCGAATGCCTTCCAACGTTGGACACAGCGGCATTTGCCACATCGTGTGGGCGTGAGTTGGCGAACTGCATGTGTCCAACTTTGGCCGCATGGCAAGTTCGCCGTTTGGGCTTATGTCGGTAAAACCGACCCGTATCAAAGGTGCTTCGAACATTGGAAGCAACGTTCCTCACAGTCCTACACGACGCGCGACCCTCATTCAGGTACTTGGATTTGTCAGTGGCGCTGGAAAACATTTTGTTGATTTGATTTGCTGATAAGGTTTTCATTGAGAGAATAATCGCAGTAAGCATAAAGAATAACTTGTGTATTTTACTTCCCACACCGATAGTTTTGCTTTATTTCGTTCTATGTATGTTGCGTAAAGCGAAAATTATTGGATTGATGTTAATAAAATTTTCACACAAAATTTATTACTGCTGCGAGAAGGGAAAACGACTCGTGTTTTTGAAAAACCGTGTCAGTGGCGGCGCAGCAATAATCCAAAAACCAAAAACATAAAATCAGCTCAAACTTCGTTTTTAGACGGGTTGGAGGCTCTTGATCGTTTCGCATCGTCCGGTTCAAGCATGCAGAAAAAAACTGTGGCGCCCTAGTTCTTAAGGAGGGAGATGCAAGAAACTATTTACGAGGGTTTTTGTGTTGGATGTTGTTTTTGCGGGCGGATGGGCGATAATTCAGTTGCAAGGAGATTTTAGACTATAGCTTCATGCCATGGGAAATAATAAAATGGTATCATTATGTGCGGGAAGTACTGAGTCAATCAACTTGACTCCATTTTTTGTTGTATTATTTGGATTTATATATAACAAATATGCACTACATAGTTTTTTCCTTTACACATTAAGTATCTGTAGGTATATAAAATAGTGAGGCAGTAGACGGAATAAACACATTTTTCGGCTCAACTTAGTTGCTTAAAAACTGGTACATAAAGATTTACTTATACAGGATGTATCACGGTCACGTTGTTTATACAAAACATGGGATTAATCTGGGAATTTAGCTACTGAAGTAATATTGCTGCTGATATATCGACGTAAAACATTTTAAGCATCGCAATATTGCTGCTTATAGGGAAAACTGGCAACACCTTCGTTATTTTAAACTTGGACAAAAAAGGGTTGATGGGCCGTTGAAGTTTAGGGGTTGTTCAAGTTTGATTCATTATCTGTGAAATACCCTGTATCCACCACGTTCTAGGTCTCTTTTTTTTTCTACCAACAGGATCCCGTAACATGTAATCACCATTCCAGCAGCAATGGTAGCTATTTGGCCATGCATTTTATCAGGTATATACCTTGAAAAAAAGAATATTATACCCGTACGACAATGACATCGAACTAAAACCTTGGAAGCAATATTTGTGACATTTGTTACCTCAAGGTTTGTCGCATTGTTTGGGAGAACACACTTGCCAAAGTTCAATGTGTCCAACGTTGGATCCAACGTTGGACGCATCGTGTGGGACCAGCTTAACTGCGTCTGTCTCTTTTTGTCTCTGTCTGTCCGTCCGTCCGTCCGTCGATCTGTCCCATTGTTCTGGCCGAGTAATCTCTGTAACCGCTACATACTTTTTCTTTAAATTAGACACGTCACAGAGTATAGAAGCTTAGGTACTCCCATCCATCGTTTAGTTCTTCAAACAATAATATTCTGTCAGGGTGGAGATGGTCGACCTGACCTGCCTTCTTGAAAACCATGTTGTCTGTCTGATAACACGTTACTCTTAGCAATAGTAATCTGTACAGAAAGGCATACTGAAAAACTTTTTGAGAACGCTTTTGATTGACTTTTTCATGTATAGATCAAGACTGAAGGGTACGGTGGAAGAGGAGAAAATAAAAACGTGGGTCCTGGTGACGTTCCAGGCACCGGGCACCAGGCACGGCCTGTGCTTGTGCGGCTGTTGGCTGTTGGTTGTTGGTTGTCGGCGCCCGGTCCCCGGTGTGCGGCGTGTGGCGTGCGGCTATGGTATCCGTGTATGTTCGAAGCTCGGTCGCTACCTGGGTGGTCTGCATGACGTCACCAGAACCGCTTGGGTGGTCTGGGTGCCAATGCCGCCAGCATCGCCGCCGCCGCCGCCGCCGCCGCCGTTGCCGTTGCCGCTTCCACGCTGCTGGCCAGCCCCGTTTGCCGCCTGCCGCCTGCCGCTTGCCGCTTGCCCGATGTTCCATGTCCGATCGGATCCTCCGATCTCCCGATGTCCTGTACTCAACTGCCCATCCGCCCTCAGCTTAACCCCTCATGTCCACATACAGTTGCAAGTTGCAAACTTCAGTTCACTTTGACGTATTCCATCTTTCAATCTCGTTCGATAATAATAAACCAGTGGCGTAGGTCCTACAGTCGAGGCGCGATCAAACAAAACGTAATAAATCCATTCTTGACATTTTTTCACTTTGTCATTGTGTAGTTATGAAAGCCGTGTATTAAATCCATCGGTGACATCAGAATAATTCAAGTTAAACCCTAAAAGAAAGCAATTCAATCAACGTAATAAATCCAAAGTATCTTGAAAACTATCCATGAATCGTTCAAAGTGTAATAAATCCCCAAGTCGGTAATGCAGTTAAAATAATTCAAGAATTGGCTTATTTTATTATTTTATACAAGGTTTGCTACATGGCGCTATCATAGATTACTGGGTGATCATATGGTTTGGGATTCATGTAGTTGTTTTGTTGAGTTTATTTCTGTGTTTTGCTTCAGAAGTGTAGTGTAAACAAGATTGACTCGGTACCTACTTCCCGCACCTAACGGTGACACCGTTTTATTATTTCCCATTGCATAAAGCTATAGTCTATAGTCTGAGTCTGAGATCTCCGTGCAACCAACTCATCGCCCGCTCTCCGTAAAAAACATCCAACACAAAAACTCTCGTAAATGGTTTCTTTCATCTCTCTACATAGGAAGTAAGACGATACAGTTTCTATTCTGCAAGCTTCAACTGGACGAATCGAAGCGATCAGGAACTTCCAAATCGCCCAAAGACGAAGTCCAGGCAGTTTTTATATTTTTAGTTCTTTGATTATTATCGTTGCGCTGTCACGGACCCAATTTCTGAAAACTATACGCATTTTCCATCCTCGCCACAGTAACAATACTGTCAAAATTTTGTTAAAGTCAATTCTCTTGGTTTCTGTAATAGGCCAGGCAATGCTCGGATGGACCTAAAAAAGTAAATTATGCCCCTAGGTTCGTCTTTCACAGGATAATGGAAATATAAGTACAAAATGTTTTCCAGTTTTCAAGTCACATGTCACACAAACAACCAACACATAGGTGTAAAAAGTACAAACTAAACAACGACCTGTACATGTTTAAACTACCCGCAAAATTACAAAATTCGTGGTTTGAAAACACACATTTTTCGATTTTTTTTTTAAAGATCGTGTTTGTATTTTACACCTAATGTGTTGGTTCTTTGTGTCACCTGTGTTGTGAATTAGAAAAAAAATATTGACGTATACTGTCTTGCCGCATTTTTTTATTTACTGCGGATACGGCGCCGATTTTTAGGGTTTAGTTTAAAATGTAACACTGTCCCACTTTTCCCACTTCCCCCTTGTACCCCCCCCCCCCCCCCCCCGAATCATCCTTTTAAAAAATGTATAGTAAAAACAAAAAGAAATTGTAGCATTCGGTGGTGGTCTTAGCCCTCCCCGGTCATATACGCCACTGGACGAATGTATTGTGAAATTTCGTTGGAAATTTCGTTACGATCTGATAGACGGTCAATCTCTACGGAAGGATAAAATGAATAGTTCAAAAGACTAGTTCATTAATACATCTGTACTTGTTTTTAATTTTATTAGAGGAAGAAACAGATGAATAGTTGTAACGGTACACAAGTAGGTACTTCAGGAAAGACGGTCAACACAATTGAGTAAAGATAAGAAGTAGATATATTTCAACCTTTTATTTTTTAATTTAAATCTTCGTAGTTGAAGATGCAGCTATACTTTTGAACCTGTTTGATGAGAATTTCATCTTCGTCGAAGCGTGTCTTAGTTTCGTTAACGGTTAACGATTCTAACTGAGTTAGAATCTGATTCCACATGTGTGCCTTTCTAAACTTCGTTATTCGAGTCGCTCAGACTCCAGAAACTTAGCTCAGGTCAGAAACTAATTGTAGCCTAGGTAGTAGGTACAATGCATTGGTTGTAAACAGAAAATCTTTACAATTACTGCAGACATTTTTCGACCAGTGCCAATAAAATCCCTTTACCTAAGACAGGTATACAGACAAATATTTTTACTGCCAGTCGCCTGGCCATGGATACTGATTTTAGGAAAAATTTATCTATGCTGTCTGCCGGGTGACATAGTGTTATCATTTTTTTTGCTTGTCAATGGAATTTGATAAAATTGCTAGAGATGTAAAGGCGCGCCCACACTGCTCAAGTGAGCAGAACAAGCCGAACGCGCCGCACCAAACACAGCGAGCAAACGTTCGGTATATTCGGACCGTTCATTCAATTCGTTGTGTTCCTGGCTACAGGCATTGATTTGTAGTATTGTGCTCTAGAATCCTATCTTCATAAACTTATACTCCAATAATAGACTCTTCAAGGTCAGATTTAGTTGTGGCTGCAGGCGCTTTCTTTATAATTTCCAAGCTATCAAAATCCAGCAAATTTGCTTTGAAATCTTGTTGTTCTATTCGTGCGGGCTAAAATGTTCAAATGTGGACGCACCATAATGGTTTCACAGTTCTTTCATCACTAGAAAAACACTTGGAAGAAAACATGTTTTTTTAAGGGAAAATAATGAGAAAAAAACATGTAGGATGTAGATGGTCAATTGTACGATAACAAATATTTCTTAGGCGATACCAATATGGTTATTTGTTAGCGTGACACAAATTACATTTATCCGAAACAAGTTTGTCTGTGAGAATCCTAGTATGATTTATGTTGTTTTTTATTTCAGGGATTGGCTCGAGGGGATCGAGGTATCCTGTGGCTGCGCAGCCGTATTCACCGGCAGTTGCGGTGGTTGGGAGGTATTCTGGACACACACGCTGGAAAGTTTATTTTCGTCAGCATGCTCGCCATTGCTACATTTTCCGTTGGACTCAAGAGCATGACTTTCCATTCCGATCTAGAGTACCTGTGGACCGAACCTTTAGGTATGAAATGTTTCGCCTACATTCACATTCACATTCAGGTATAATGTAATAACATTTTTGAATGTATGTATCTATTGATCCATCATCATCATCATCATCGACCATTTTGTTTACCTACCAGAAAATCGCTCATAAATAGAAGACATAATAATTCTCTTGAATAGTCGTTTAGTATAGAATTAAACTATCCGTGAGATATATTCATTGAAAAACAAATTAGTAAATTATGCTAGGTGTTCCATGAGATTCGATTTTGGATTCCCTATCTGCTAAAGTAATTGTACAATGAAAACCTGCAAATTTCTTTCTCAAAGTTACCTTGCCTGCTTCAAAACAAGTTTTGAATTTGGGAATTTGCAAATGTGTAGGGAAGTCGATATCAAAAGGATTAAATTCTCATTTGTTACCGAGCAATCGAGTTTTGAAGTCTCGTTGTAAATATAATTGAAACTTGTGTAGTCTATCTTAATGAATCTGAATCCCCGTACTTTTTTATGAAAAAAAACGGAGGCAGTTATTGAGTAGGGCTACGCTCACAGGCCTTTTTAATGCCTTTGTCGATTATTTATTCGGAAAAGTTACACAAAATATTTCAAAAATCGCAAGGTCTCTAATCGTTAAAACCTGTAGGGTGCATATTATTCCGTATCAGACACAACAGTTGATCTAGACAGGTACTAGTACCGGCATTGATGGACTTAGGACTTGGGCTGATCAGTCACTCTACACGATACGATGTGCACAACCATTTTAGATGTTTCCAAATTTTCCAACACTATTTATTTGCAGGTATCCAAGAGACGACACCGTCAGAGATCCTCTCGACACACCAGATGATCGTGCAGACAGGCGTGGATCCCGAAATCGATCTACTTCATCCGCACGGTCTTCTCGAACACCTAGTGCTTATCCAGAAAGCCACGCAGGTCACCGTCACGATGTTCGACATCACCTGGAGACTAAAAGACTTCTGTATTTCGCCAACGATACCAAACTTCGATGCCCATTACATCGAGCAGATATTTGAGAACATGATGCCTTGTTCTATCGTCACTCCCTTAGACTGCTTCTGGGAGGGATCTAAGCTACTTGGACCTGATTATCCTGTTCCTATACCGTAAGTACAAATATTTTCAGTGCCAGTCAAAAAAATGTGACACGGTTATCAATCCAGAGAGAGAAACCTACCTACCTGATATATATTGCAATTCCCATTAATTATATTCAAAACACCTTCCATATGGGAAGATATCAATGGGGGCAATGGGAGTAAAAACAAAGACTAAAATTATTTATATATGTTGACACAGTGAATTGGGATTGAGATTATGGTATGCATACGCTTTAAGCGAATATTCAATAATGTTTCTTTGATTTCTTTCCCAAAATTATTGAATTACATAGTTGCAATGTCGCAATGATCAATTTGTAACGGGTCATAAAATACTGGTTCTTCCGAACACCCGAACAATCGACCAATTTGGCACAATCTAGCAACGCGACCGACGCGCGACGGCGACGTGGGCATGGGCATGGGCGTGCTACTGTGCACGTATAAACATGTCTCAACAACAGCAGCAACACCCAGCTCCCTGCGATTCATTGTTGCGTCATGCGGTCATGCGTCATAGCATAGCATAGTACAAAACTACAAAGTACAAAACTTTCCAAGTACCCCTTGTACTTTTACTTTGTTGTCTTTGTAGTGCGTAACAGCTTGGTCACGAGGGGATCTTATAAGGTATCTTCCTTCAACGGGACAACAAAAAAAAAACAAGAATGTATGGGAAACGTTGTGTCAACAAAATTGGTTCAATTATGAATGTGTTTATTCTTGAATGAATATTTGAATGAATGCATGTTGCAGGTACGGGATGGGCACGCATATAAAATGGACGAACCTGAATCCGAGCGAGTTGATAGCCCAAATTGAACAGAAAGAGAACCAGTTCGACTACCACACGCTGCGTGACTATCTGAAACGGGCCGGCATAACGAGTGGATACCAAGAGAAGCCATGTCTGAATCCTCGAGACCCCGAGTGTCCCACCTCAGCGCCAAACTTCAATTCTTCTATGTCCTTGGACATCGGCGCTGAGCTAACGAGTGGATGCTACGGATTTGCCGCCAAATACATGCATTGGCCCGAAGATTTGATCGTTGGTGGGGTACTTAAGAACAAGTCTGGTCATATAAAAGAAGCCAAAGCCTTACAAACAGTCGTGCAGTTGATGAGCGGCCACGAGTTATACGAGTATTGGTCTGGTCATTATAAAGTCCACCATGTTGGATGGACGAAAGATAAGGCAACATTGGTACTGAATACATGGCAGAAGAGATTCGCTGAGGTTGGTCATCTTTCTGTTTCTTAACTTTTCTCTCTCACACCATATCAAATAATCAGAATATATACCTTGCCACATCCTCTATATCGGTTATTCCTGTCGTCTTACAAGATACCTATCTTATTTCCAATCTACTTAAAATCATTATCTGTTGAAACTAAAATATAAATCATGTCAGCAGGTCAACACCAGCGCTATTAAATTATTTGGTCGCTATTTTGCACAGAAGCATTTTTTAACATATATGTACTTTTAAGAATACATTCTCAGGTAATAGGTACTTTCCTTTTACATCTGCACTAACTAGATCACTTAAAAATCAAATGGCTCAGCTCAGTTGGAAACCTCAGATGCTCAGATGAGTTAAAGGAACGTGTTTGTGCAGTTAAATGTCATTCCTCGAAATTTTGTAATATGCTATGGTTCTATAATCTGTCGATCCTTTCCATAACCTATTTTTTTACGTTTTTCGTAGCTCACCATACCCTATCGACTATCCATACACCACAAAACCCGTTAAAATTCAAACTTACAAAAAATTCTAACCCCATTCATTGATTTATTTGACATCTAAACGATCTGAGACAACTGATCTACCTTTCGAGCTTGTACAGATGGGCTTAAGTGGGGGTAAAAATATCTCACTTTAGACTCAGATTCAGAAGACAAAAGGAACGTACATCGAAATGAGTCATGACGTCACAAGTGAGATTTATCAGATAAATCAGGTAAAAGGAAAGCGCCTAATGTCTAGTAGTTCAAGTTTCCAAAAGATTTGACTGTTTTGTGTGTAAATTTGTAACCTGCTACGTTACACCAACAGAAACTAACTCGTGTTTGCTTAATATATTGGAACTTTCCACATATAACAAAATTCATTTATGATTTTCAGGAAATAGAGCGACTTTCAGTCAGCAAGAAACAGTCGTCATCGTACATATTTTTAACATTTTCAACCGCAAATGTGAATAAAATTCTAGAAGAGTACTCAAAAGCAGATCTGGTGAAATGTGGCATCGTGCTGGGAGTTGTCTGCATATACGGTTGGATAGCTCATTCTGGAATAGCAGTTATTGGAGTGCTGGTTCTGGCTAGCTCCTCGGCAGCTGCTCTTGGAGTCTGCAGCTTGATTGGCTTGCCCATGAATCTTCTCAGCACCCATGTGCTACCGTACATAACCGTTGGTCTGGCAATGCGGGATATGTTTCTTATTTTGACGACATCTATGCGAAAACTAACACCTTCGGAGGTAAGAAATTAAACCACACACTTAATATAAATGTCCTTCGATCATATATAACTAGATAAGTAATGGTAGCTATTCAACACACTGATTGTTTGCTAGCATCATCTTAGTGGATTTTGTAAACATCCAAGGTGTTTACCCTAGACAGTACATAGGCGGGTGCATATACATTTCAGAGGGGGTCACGAAATTCTATCTGAGATTGATAGGCAACTTTGTTCAGTGTCACCGGTCCACATTTAACAAAACAATATACTGAATATGGGAGTTGATTGTTAGCTCTGTGATTTGTAAATGAAACACTGTACATTAAAAGTAATACAGTAGCTTACAGTTAAGAAATCAATGAAATCATCATAGTATATGCACTTAGCAATAACAGATATAATTTGTGTTAAAACAGAGACAGCAGAACACTGTATCTACAACCAAAAGGATATAGATAGATAGATAATCTTTATTGGTTCCAAACGACCACATTAGGGTATAGAACATGTCAAAAGGAGAAGACAGGTTGCATACATAAACTAAAATGCATGAAAACATACAAAAATGTATACTCATCCATATATATTTGTCAAATTGTGTACAATACATATTCGTAGTACAGTTATCATAGTACTAGTTGATCATTCACGAATCCTTGCCATTCATAGTATGCCTTACCGTTAGGATAGTTTCTTATTATGAATTTCAATATATTCATATATATTGGAATAGTATAGACAACTTATTCCGAATCTTTTCAATCGAATATTTGGCCATTTTGGCACTAAGTAGAAAGTTTATCCCGTAATAAGCTACTTTACTTTTCTGACGATTAGACATTGTAAGCTGCCTTCAGCAAAATTGATTATTTTTGAAGTAGGTCTGTATTTCCTGAGTTAGAACTTACATTAGCTTGTACCTTTGCCTATTCCAAGATCATTCGTCTCCAAGCTATTCTTCTCGTTGATTTTCAAACAAACTGCATGCCACTTTTGCCTCAGGCTCGGCGATAGGAGCAGATACACATCAACGGCTCCTACACTATAATATCTTTTGCCAGTTCTTGAATAGACATGTGATATGAACCGCATTTTTTCAGGTGCTTCAAAGAACGGGCCCTGGTATCCTGTCAGCTGTCTTGATAAATTCAGGATCACTAGTTGTAGCAGCGATCATCCCAATTCCAGCATTAAGGGTATTCTGTCTACAGTGCGCTGTTACAGTCCTCTTCCATGGAGCCGCCCTGTTAATAATGTTTCCGTCTTTATTGGCTTTGCAACAAAGGTGTCAGAAAGCGGACGTGCCTTGTTTTCCCTCGGAGACGAAGCATCCTCCAAAAGCTCCTACAAATAACACTGTCGATGCGGTAAGTTTTCTTTCCTTTTATATATTTTTTTTTCTGTCTCTCTCTTGGTCTGCTACTGTTACCTGAGATTCGATATCAGAATTTTATAATACATACTGTATTCTAAAATATTTACTTCAAAATCAGTATATGGATATATTCGAGACATTATCAAATAAACAGCAGTAAGTATAATACCGGTCACTAACAAAATAATTTTAAGCGTCTCGCAATAATTAGTGTAGTGTAACCATAACAAATGTAAAGTGCCTTTGTTGGGAGAAAATCAACCAATCGTCTATTCCACCTGGATAGTTTTTTTATACATTATCCTACATACTCAAAATAATAAAACATACATTAATGTTTCTTGGTAAAAGCACTAATCCTGCATAGTCCGTTCGTTGTTCTCAAAATCCCTCTAATTTTAATAATAAAATTGTGTATATCCATATGTATCGCATCCTCTCCTTTCAGATCTGACTCAAGTCTGTAGAAATTTTAAAACTAGAAATTTACTGAAAATTGTTCGTTTGTTATGAATTTTTAAACCTCCATAAACTGTGATACAAGACATAGTAAAAGTCGACCCAGAAATTATTCTAAACCAGAATTTAACACTGTCTACAAATAATGTGAGCAGTTTCTTTTATAGAATTTTAGACAAATCGTTATGTTATCATCGCAATTAGTTTATTTTCAAAAACGGTCGAAACCCCTCTAGAACCTGAAGTAACCCTTTTCAGTATTGGTATTCGTCCCTAAATATCAGAATATGAATTTATTGTTAAAAATTTTAATTGAAAAGCTTGACAACCGAAATTATGGGAACCTTTTTTTGTACCACAATTTAAATCTCATCGAATTAATATTACCTAAAGACGATTAAAGATAGTAAATCAATCAACATGTTGTGATACTCAAAATAAAAAAATTATCGTAGAGACTATAGACAATTGAAGTACGAAATAGACCGTTAGAAACATGTACGGTCGTACCTTGTCTACATTATTGTCCAAGTACCAGGCATATTGGCGTATTAGAGAAAAATTAAAACTGTCGATGTTTATTTTCAGGAGCATGGGAAGAACTTGCTGACAGCCGAAATTTGCCAAAAGAAGAAAAGTTTGATGTGTTGGTGTGTGAATCGTTACCTGACGTCTGTATTGCTGAAGCCTTTTATGAAAGTTACGATGTGCATTACTTACGTTGTACTGATAATATTTTGTATTTTCAATGGATTGAAGTTAGAGTTTGATGTGAGACTTTCATCGTTCATACCAGTAGATACTCAAGAGTACAAATACTTGGAAGCTCAAAATAAGTTTTTCGGTTTTTATAATTTTTATATGGTGACGACGGAGTTAGAGTATCCTTTATATCAGCCTCTTTTGTACGAGTATCATTCGGCTTTCACGAACGTTCCTCATGTGCTGAAAGACTCGAACGGCGGTTTAGATATGCACGACTTTTGGTTAGCGAATTTCAAAGACTATTTAGTTGACCTTCAGCAGGAGTTCGATAATAGTAGGAATACCAGATGTCTGAGCAGTGAGAAGTGGTGTGCCAATGCCACCGAGAAAGCAGTATTAGCATTTAAATTATTAGCGCAGACTGGTGTAGTAGAGTATCCTGTAGATAAGAGTCAAATATTTAAGAAAAGACTGGTTGTCGATAATATCGTAGACCCCAAAGCATTTTATAATTATCTATCCGTATGGAATAGTAACGATCAGTTATCGTACACAAGCTCTCAAGCGAATCTGATTCCAAAACCTTTCCAATATTATAGTTCTAAGGCCGAGTACGATTTGAAAATCCCCAAATCACAACCACTCGTCTATGCACAGATGCCGTTTTATTTGAAGAATTTGAAAAACACCAGAAGCATAATTAGCACTCTAAGACAAATTAAAGAGATCTCTGAGCAGTACAACCTGAGAGGACTGAAAAATTTCCCCATAGGTCTAATTTTTGCATATTTCAATCAGTTCCTATATCTGGAACGCCACTTGGTGGTCCAGTTCATTTTGAGCTTAATATGTGCGGCCATCGTGTCATGTCTGCTGGTGCATTGGACGAAACTGTGGTGTGTGCTGTTTAGTACATTAGTTTGTATGTTGTTGTTATGTTTAGTGAACATCAATGCTTTAACTGGCATCGTGGGTTGTCTTCATTTCGTATCTATGAATAGAAACATATTCTTAGTGTCGATGGGGTTTTTGAGTGCCTTGGGCACCAGGGAACGCCGTGTACGATTGTCTGTAGATGCATACGCAGAACCGATAGTGAAAGGCGATATCGGCCTTTTGATATGCACCTCAGTATTAGCTACCTCACAGTTCGAGTTTATCCACTGTCACCTGTTTTTTATGATAGTCCTGTCAGTCGGTGGTTCGATAGCGAACTCTTTGATATTCTTCCCGCTGCTTCTTACCTTCGCTGGTCCCAAGTCGGAGTTGCAGCCGACAGAACATACCGATCGGATAAGTACGCCTCCTCCGTGTACGCCTCCGGCTCCTCCGACGAGGACCACTACATTTCCGAAGCCCTCCCGAAAGTCCTCTTCCTGTTCGCCAGCCAAGGCGACGAGGGAGCCCAGCTTGACCACCATCACAGAGGAGAGTTGCAACCAGAGTATCGTTGTGGAACCGCAAGTGACTGTCGAATACAGTAGTCCAGAATCGAGTTCTAGTGGGCCGTACACGACCAAAGTCACTGCCACTGCTAACATTAAAGTTGAATTAGTAACACCTGTATATAGGCCAAATAAATGTAATACCAAGTGTCATAAATCAAAGTGTGACAAACGTAAGCGGCCGCAAGAATCCAAACAGCAGCACCAACACCAGCAGCAGCATCATCAGCAGCATCAGCAGCAGCAGCAGTGTCGGTGCTGTAAGCAGGATTCTTCGGACAGTAGTGATAGCAGTAACAGGGAACCGGAACCGGAAACGGACCTCTGTTCCAATAGCTAGCATTTTGTTACCAGATTACCCTTAATATTTGTATATACGACCTGGTAAACTTTTTGGTTGCCACCCAAACCACTTGTTTTCATTTCTACCTGCATATTGTCACCATGTCACCACTTTCTCGTTGACCGCCATGCATTATCGCAAGTGATACAAAACTTTAATGACATGAGCCGGCGTAGTAAAATTTATTGCAAAAAAGGATTTTTTTAGATGTATTTCAACCATATTTGTTCTTGTGTCAAAGTGATAGGGCCAATTTCGTATGCTAGTCTACGCTGAATTAATAATGATTCCACAACAAAAGGATCTACCTCCGACCCCTATGAACAAGTATCAAGGTCAATTAAAGCTGAAATTTGGAAAAAGCAGATCATTAACCATTTTTGAAATCGAGATCGAGACCATTGGGAGTCTTTAAATTTGCAGTAGATTAAGTGCTAGTAGTCTCATGAACAATTTTTAATAGAATCAATATTCCAGAGAGGAACAAACTTGCGGCTGCAAAATTATACCTTGGGATAGTTCTCTCTCTTTTTAGTCTAGGAATTTCCTAGACTCATACCATAACTCTTAGTAATTTTATCTTTGAGTTTTGTCTCGGTATTATATCAAAAAGTGACTACTTTCAAGAACCTATCACACCACAAAAAATGGCTGAACATTCTTTCTAGTAAACTTATCCAGTCAAACGAAGCTACAATGTTTGAACGAGATGTACCATATTTTTTGAAGCTACCTTCTATCATACTGTTCAAATGCCTTTGAAAGTGTTTTCTTCGTAATATTATTTTTTGCTATACTTACATCCATAACTTTCGGCATGCTGTTTGAAGTATGCCAGCATGCCGAACTATAAAAAAACATTGTCAGTTTTATAAAAAGTGTACTAGCAACTGCACTGTTTATCCTAACATTAAGACGTACGGACCCCAGAATTTGATTATTGACTTCAAAAACCTATAAGGTGTGTTTTGATTTTAAAACCTTAGCTTTTGTCTATATGAACACTGATCAGCTAACTCACTTTTTAAACCTGTGATATATTACCTGCTTTCTTCAAATTTGAACCTGAGGTAAGGTTTGCAGAGATATCAATTAGTTATAAATCTTAGATACAGGGAATTAAAGCGCAGTTGCGACGAAGACACGCTCATTGTATTTGTTTTTTATGTAACAATGTAACCAAAATCTTTACTAGTTCATATAGCTTAAGGAACCTATGTATATACTGTTTATAGTGAATGTTTATACTATACTTATTTATTTGAAAGAAAAACTGTGTAAGATACGTGTTGAAGTATTTATTATTTTATAAATAAATCGTAATTCCATTATATTGGCCCTTGTATGCTACCACACCTACTCCGCCTAATTTAATAACAATTACTTCTAAAAAAATATATATTTTAACTACAGATAAGCAAAGTAATAACAAGAAAACACAATTACGAGATATTGGCAATATTTTACTTTATACACCGTAGGATTGTTGTATTTATAAAGGATGATTTTCTGTTAATATGGATGGAGGAATTGAATTTTTTTTTAATGGCTGGGCAGACAGTCAAGGCAAAGCATGAATATCAGATTACCGCGGCTGCTATAGTTATTGAGATGACGTCAAAGTGCTAGGTACAAGGTGTTGCTCTACTTAAAGGGACTTACCAGTGCCAGTGCACTATACAGATAGAAGACTACATCTATAAGAATAAAAAAGGGGTAACTATGGTAAAGCCCTTATTACTCTTCGCAGTAAAAACTTTCGAGTACACGGACTGTGAAAAGTGTGCTTCAACATAAGGATATTGTTACAAGTCTTTAGTCCGATTGGGCAAGGAAACACTTGTATGGATTTCACTATTTATTTTCACTAACTATGTACACTACACCTAGCCTAATATTTATCTACAGTTGACTGTCCCCGCCTCTCGTGCGACGGCGCTTTATATTGTGCGCGCCATCTCTGGAACGTTCTCGGCGAACTCTCCGTGGTTCCTAGACAGTTCGCGGCTATAAAATATAGGTCGAGAAAACTTTCTAGATCGCACGTAAATCGGCTCGGCCGTCCAGGGCCGAACTGGCACAATATCATCGAACAAACTTCATAGTCTACAAGAAACAGCACACCAGATCCAGACGATAGTTCCTGAATGGAGTCTAACCCTGTAGCTTTTCAGCTTTCGAATAACCAAATCATGAAATTGAAAATATTGAAATTCTCAATATGGTGGTATGAAAATGATAGATAAGTCTGACTTTTTGAACATCAATCGTTTATTCATAAAAATAAATACTTCAGAAACAGGTCAATATAAAAAAATAAAAAATACTATACTAACAATATCTAAAGTTATATATAATATATATACTGTGTTTCATCACTATTTCATTATGAATACTGAAATGCATAATAATCTAACATCACATTAATTTGTTTCTAGACAGTCATTGATACATTCATGCAATAATAACTTCTTAATTACACATATTTACGGTTGTCCAATGGGTTTTAGGATTATAGCTGATAAACCCATAAACTTGCCATTAACCATTGCTGAATTGATTAAACAAGTTTTACTGTATCATACAGCAGCTCATTTGTTCAATCTGTTAGCTAGTGGAGCAGGTTTATATATGTATATTTATTTTGATAACATACCACTATGTTCCACTTCGCGCCCATCTCTTATAGAAACATCAGTCAAGTGAGTTGACTACGGATACGTAATTAACACGGATAGATAGGCATAGATACAACAGACATACAAACGACATAAGTGCAAACGGTAGACATTCACATGAGAGACATATAGACGACAGGCATACAGATCCAGATGGAATACAAAAGCAATGAACAAATACAAACAACTACTCCCAGTGTTAATACTCCTACTGGCATTTAATAATACTATTGGCTCAATTACTTCCTGTGGGTTGATTGTGGTTGGGTTATTATAAAACAAATGTGGAGAGGTACTTCAAATTAGGAAAAATCCTATATAAATATAAAAACTAAATCCTGCTGTATGATTTGACTCAACTCATACGTGGAAGCTACCAAATCAACCTATTTGACTCTGTTTCTTAGCTAACAGATTGATTAAAGGTACATTTCGAATAATTGGTTACTACTCTATAACTTCGAACATTAAACGTGGATAAAGTTAACCTTTGGCCCAAGTAAAGATAATGAGGGAGGCATTACTATTACAATTATCTATTATTTCCATCGTATTTTTCACAGACTTTAAATCGTTTTGCATTATTTTTTACTAATAAACACGCTACGTAATAAATGCCTAAAACAATTAGTAGTGTACGAGGGTTGCTCTATACCTCCGTGAATCCACCAGTACACAGACAGCTGTTTCACGCTTATTTGCGATCATCAGTGCGCCATAGGTCGATTGACGGAAATAGAGAGCATCAGGTTTTTCATGTTAACCAAACATGTGAAACATGTGTTAGCAAATGACGGCAACCAAAGAGAAACGCTGCTAACAGCAGTAAACTCCTTGGTGGGACGACAAGGCTCGTCCGCTTTTTGCGGTTTTTGAGGTATAGAGCAACCCTCGTATATCGGCTTTCATACGCTGCTGCGTACAGAACCCGCGCTCTCTGGTGGCTAAAAGCGGACGAGCCTTGTCGTCCCACCAAGGAGTTTACTGCTGTTAGCAGCGTTTCTCTTTGGTTGCCGTTACCTTCGGGTACCAGATGGCGCACCGGCAGAACTTTCTCTCATTTGCCAATTAGTAGTGTTATTAACAGTTGTTCACAACATGTCATAATAGATGTCATTGTCGAATTATGACGTGGATATTTCTCATTCGCCGTTATTTTTGTACAGCCAACAAGCTTAATAGGAGGAAGGAAAAATGCTTTTGACTCTGGTAACCACTAGTCAGATGGAGCACAACAAAAGAAACAAACAGGGCTTTTTGCTTTTAATTAAATACTGGCAGGTTTATAATGTTCTTTGCTAATTGTTGTCGATTTCCTAATCATATGACAACCTTTGGCTAACACTTTCATTATAAATTGCAAATTCATTCCACTTACTGTACTAAAAATTAGGAACATTATTTCTTCATTCAACGCACTTTTAATGTTCGGAGCCTTACATCATCACAGTTAATGTACAGGAAGTCCTATTTTATAGGATCTACTTTCGTGATAAAGTTACAGGAGTTAAATGGGGACACCCAATCTTAACCTTTACGGCAAGATCGTTTCAAGGACAACCTTATGCTCGAATATGACTCTCACTTTGACCTCATTTCACGCCTAATTTCATCTTTTAAAGGAAATTTTTGACGCACTCAAGTGCTAACCCTGGAGATCACGGAAGACGGAAGATGCTAACCATAACGGAAAATGTCCCTTCATTTCTAATTTCAAAGGCACCCATTAATGACTGAAACTGTACTTTCCAAAAGTATAATTATTTCCATTAATAAATCTGTTTAACATTGAAATTCTAGATCAAGGTTGTGGTTGGGTGTCCCACTTGAAATGCTGAAGATTGTATCTAAAAAATGTTTCACCCAAGTTCTCACTTGGTTTTTTCGTTTTTCTTTTAATGGGAAAGTAAAAGTTTTTTTGGCAAAAGTGAGAGAAGCTGAGTACACTCCTTTTTGTGTAAGCTGTCAATTTGGCATCAGTTCGACTGAAGTGGCTGTTAACAATAATGAGAGACTGATCGAATACCATATCGAATACCATATTGTAATATTTTAAATTCGTGTCAGTCTAATATGGAATGATATTAACGGATCGTGTTTGGACCTATTTCGCGAAGTGTTTTCAGCTCCTTCGAAGTTAGTAAGTACTATTCATATATTGGCCATATTCAGAAGAATCCCGAGAAAGAGATGGCGCTGGCAAGGTTCCAAATACCTGCCAGCGACATTGTTCTCATTATAAATTTATATCCTTGTATTACTTCAATATATACTGTAGATAAAAGTGGAAAAATATCACAGAATATTCCGCTGTAAAGTAACAGTGAGTTTTCATCGGCGCCAGCGCAGCGGTTATAAGAATGGAACAGTTTCTGTCGCTAGCAACAGACGATAATGACGGCGATGATAAGTGTTGTGTTACCTGAGCTGGATAGCTTTTGGCTTTTCCGAAAGATGGAAATGGAAATCAAACATTCGGCGCTTGTAAGTTTCACCAGACATTTCGTATTGCCCGTATTGCTACGAGTCAAAATCACATGACTGCAACTGACTGAAACATTTGGATAGAATACAATGGATTTCGGTTCAAATCACGTCAATATCGATGTTCTCAGAAATTTCTACAAATTATAGCTATAAGTACAAGTTTATAGTTAGAAACTCGAAGCAAATCTGTTATCGATAGAAGCGACCGTATTCGAATTCATCGGTAGGATTTAGCACCACAAATGTTCGGTCGTTTTCCGTATCGACAGCACCGGAAAACAAAAGGCTTAATGTAATTTCTAAAATTTATTATGTGGTCGTCTCATTGTTCTATCTTGTGTCGTGTTTTACTGGCCCTCTAATAAAAATCACATTCACTTGGAAGTATATACTCATATACAGCTACCAACGTTATTAAAAATTATTTTTTTCTCAAATCTCTTATATTTTGTTAAAGGCCACACATTTTTGCCATTTAGTTATGTATATCATCTATCCTTCATAGGGTTGCGGTTGAACTGGCTAAGGGGCAGAGGCGCTTTTATCGTTGCCGTCGATACGGAATACGGAAAACCAAAATGCCTACTTCATAATATCAGATCTTTTCCGAATTTCTCAATGTACATTTATATATCTAATTTCCTTCTTGCGAGAGTAAATAACCTTCACCTGTATGTTGGGATTTTCTGGTTGTCGTCGATGTAGGACGATCTTTTTTATCAATAGGATGTCGAGGATAAGTTAAAGATTCCAATTCGTGAGTATCTTGGATCATGGATATCATTCGACGAGGCTCATCGTCATGCTCCTCCACCTGCTGGGATTCTCCCAAACCCAAGCAGCAGACGAAACTCCACCGCCATCGTCCACAGCAACGCAAACGGCTACGGCAACGGTTCCATTCACCTATTACAACAAAAACCCAGCCGTTATTCATGTGCCATGTGCCATTTAAAATCTGTTACGTTTCCATTGTGGATTACGCATATTTAAAAATTATTAAATATAACTTCCAAAGACTAAGTTAAACGTCAAAACAAACCCCAAGTTAGACGTAGAAGCAAAAAAGGAAACATTGTCGTACGGAAAAATAAAAAATCTGCAATAAAGGACACTCTCAAAATAATATATCTTCGTGTACACCGAGTGTCATCACCCAGTTATCACGAACAGCCGTATTGATTGACTATGACTGTGATGTTCAGATGATATCGTGTTACCCTGATCTTTAAAATTTCAAGCAAAAATGCCAAACCAGATTGGTAAAGAAATTCCATCGGGTCATGTGTTTACCCCCGTATCACATTTTAACTTTGTATAAACTGAACTTTCTGTTCCACCCAAACGTCAGATTACACGACAAATCGGCGGAGGCGGAGAACTAACAACGGGGAATCATCAATTAGACTAGTGGGTAAGCATATTTGTAAATATTTGCCAATTTCAGTTAGTACGCTTACCGCAGCTTCCGGAAGGTCCCATAATAGCCAGCATAGATCCAAGGAGAAATGTAGCATACACCCAACTGATCATCATAACAAGAACTAGAAATGTTCCAATTTGTACGTACGGCATCACAATGGATGGAATCATAAAAGCGCCTGCAGCTCCAGTTGTCAAAGCAGCCATAAATGCGGGGCCAGCCATATAAGACAAAGCATACCTAAAATCAAATAGAGTTTCGTCAATTTTCATCAGCCAAACACTTGTAAATGTCGTTGTCGCTAACTCTTCTGAGTTTAATCGATATGACGATGACACGATCACATTTTAGTTGCTTTAGTTACTTTACCAACAAGATTGAGGAAGGCTGCAGGCAACTAAGTGATGGAGAGATACTACGTTGATCAATAAGCAACCGGCCACCCACTTATCTACGTCTATGTCCCTGACGTTTTGGCCACCACTGTGGCCTTTATTGAAGTGCAAAATTTTACAAAAAATCAATTTGGAATAATTTTGTCTCGATAGCTGTTCCAGAAGACGGCTTTCATAACTAACTTACTAATGGCGATTCTGAAATCTTAAATAACACAGAGTATTGCCTTCCAATTGTTGACAAATTCAAAAACTAGAGCCTTCATATAACTACCCATACATTTTTTTATCAAAGGTAGTTTTAATCGCTTTTGGACGAAACACTCTTAATTGGAATGTATAGTGTCTATCCTGGAGGCTTGGTGGGGCTTAGCACCTTCAAGAATGAAATTAGCCCCCTCATAAATTCAAAAATAATTTGTTCTGTTAAGTTTATTGTATCTAGGGTGGGGACTGAAGTCCCCCCAGATCCAGGGACTTAAGCCCCCCCCCCCCTCCCTGATTCAGGGACTTAACTACGCGTATGGTCAGGGAGGTTTATATCTCAAATACTTGCGGTCTTTATCAGAAGGCCAGTGGAGTGGAACACGCTGGAACATGCAACACAGAGATAACGACAGAGTAAGTTTTGGTAAATCACACATACCGGAAGATAAGATAAACATAAACATAACGAGTGTTAAAACATACCTAGTAGCCATTAATCTGCACGACGACAAATCTTGAGGGCACAGACGGTAGTTGACGGAGTAATGTAGACTAAAGTCAACCGTCAGTCCGATAGCAGTTGAAACAACAGTCGATTCCAAGATGTTCAGCTTCCATCCCATGAAAACTAGCAGCGCCATCGTTACAAATATACAACTGGTTATTGTAATGATTGCATACAGGCTGATGAATATATTGAATGTCGAAAAAAACAATACTCCGAACGCCAATGCCATCGAAAGCAAAACAGTGATTTTTGTACTATAAGTTAGTTCTCGTTGTAGATCATAAAAGTGCAAGTCACTGATAAACCATCCATTCTTCATTCCCGAAGGAGCTTTTTCTAGTTCTCTCGCCATCCACTCTTCGACTCGAGTATAAAATTCTTCCATTTGCTCGTACGACATTGTATAACTGTATGAGCTGTCGTATTCTATTACTACGGCTTTTATTGTCGGATGTTGGTCTTTAGAAAACTTAGGTCCGGCCATGCCGGAGTTCAAAAAACTCGATGGAGTTTTAAAGATATCAGCGATTTCGTCCAAGATGCACTGGTCAAACACAGACTTGCCAAAAGGAAACCTGGACTGTTCACAGCAGGGCGTTAAATTTGTTTGTAAGAAAGGATCGATGCATTTTCTCTCCATAGACTTCATAAAAGTTTCTATAAAACAATTCGGCAACAGAGGTCCCAACATTGACTGATAAAAAGGTTGTTGACGCAAATTTTCGCAAAAGTTCTTCAGCCACTCCTGAGATTCTGGTAGTGATACATCGAATGTAGGGTCAACGATGAGGGTGCCCAGGTTCGACGGATCTAGATGATCTCCATTATCTACGGGTAATACTCCCCAAACGAATCTCAACGGAAGTTTGTATTCGGACTGTTCCAACTGAAAATTCGTACTTTGTAAGCTTTGCTCATTACAAAAAAGAAATATTAAACAGATTTACTCGGTCTTCCCACGCACTTTCAACAGCATTGCGACCGCGAATATTTTCTATTTTGATAATCATTTTTGGCTGATGATCAGTCTACATCACCAAAATCTGTCTGCAATTTTTATCACTCCGAAAATTTTGTAGCTTTTTGAAATCGGCGATTTGGTGTCACAGTAATCAACAAAAATAGGCAAGGATAAACTCCTTCATTTCAAGTATTTTTGAAATCAAATTGAGATAGTAAGGAGAATGATGATGGGTGAATACGTGGGAAGTAACGAGTCAGTTTAACCTATCTTTGCGGTAATATTGCTTATACCATTAATCTTACCTTTTCCGGTTGTCTGAACCAAAAACGATTCTTATATATAAAATCGTACTGCTCGAACGGATGTGTCATCTGGAACAATTGGAACTCGCTGGAGTCGGGCAATTGAAAACCAGGGTACACCAAAACCACAAAACCACTTATCAGAGCAACGACTATTAGCAATGTGAACCATACGTATTTGAACTTGAGGACGATATCTAAGAGCCATTGTTCCTTGGCTCTCCAAAGTTGAACGGCACCGTTCCTGAACCTGCTGCCAGGTATCTTGAATCTTGGTCTTGTGCAGCACCATGTTTTATAACATAACATGCAACAGCTGACAACATACCTATTCTGTGTCAAACATGATCGTTCCCAAATGACCAGAGAAGCTGGGAACCAGGTTATCATTAGAAAATAGTTCGCTACTACAGCAAAACCTGCAAATATGCTGAAAAAAAAATTTACAACACATTACTAAAAATTGTTTTGTAAGATGCAAAAATATTGTGACACTGGATCATTTGGCAAAGCAACAAATGAAAACATAGCCTTGGTACTCACACCCACGTGTATTTCGTTAACTATACTTCATAAATATTCTGGAGAATAAAACTGTATCCTGCATATTCTCCGAAATAGTTTATGGAGCTAGGCTAGCCAAGGAGACATACCATATTCCATAGCTGTCCTTTTTTTTAATAAAAGCATTTTTTAGACATGACATTACCAAATGCTAACACTTGATTGCATACTTTGGATATGTAAGGCAATTATTATACAAATTAGTCTTCCCTGAAGATTCAATCTGGTAACCAAAGCACATGTCGGGTTAGAAAATATCCCTTTAACGGTTATGAAAAATCCATATAACTAATTATCTTACCTAAAACAGCAAACAGCTGTAATACAGCTGATGTAAGATCCTAAGAATGCCACTGATGTTGTAACAGCAGTAACAAACATCGATACAAATGCATGTTGAAAAGTATCAGACATCAATTGTGGTAGAAGGATGCCTTCATTTTCGGTTTTCGTTTTAGCCCAAATTTTGCAACAGATAAAAGCATCATCTGAACCAATTCCTGAAAAAAAAACCAAACTAACTAACTAACCAAACAATCATTGTTATATTCTTAAAACAGCTAAGTGATGCGATGTCTAACTGACCCAGATTGCTCAAATCATTGCATTGTAAGTATATTTTTTGATCCTCTCTGAAGCGTTTATTGAATAAAATTGATGTACTCTTTTATAGACCCGTATTTGATCAACCCATCCTCAAATCGTCAAGAGAGCTATACACTGTCTCTCAATCAGCGATGCTATTATCAGTTGGTTCTTGGCGAATGCCAGAACAAGCATTATGACCTTAAGTGTTTTTCTGGTCATCTGAAAATGCTGTAGAAGCAGCCAAATTGTGAATAGTTTCTTCAAGCGCATACTATTTTTCAACAACAAAAATTTTGCAAGTTACAATAACAGTTACCTACTTACCTATTGCGACGACTGTTGCCAAAAGATTCATAAACGGGAAAAAATTGATCTCCAGCACAAGAACATACATGAAATAGGAGATTCCCAATGAAAAGATAATCACAAGTATTGTCATGATTGTCAAAAATAGTGACTTAGTATACATCCAGATACAGATGAAGACAAATAAGGATCCAGATCCCATCAGCCATATGTCATATATCAAGTAGGCATCAAATAATGAATTCTTTATACCAAAATCCATCGCCACAATTCGAGTATCTCCAAATGTCAGATCTAGACTTTCAATCTCATAATAATATGGTAAAATTGTTGTGCTACAGGCCAAAGGGAGAAAAATGATTGCCTCCTTCAGGGGTGTCCATTGATCTTTAGTGTTCTGAAAAGGAATGAATGAAAGCATCAGTATTTCCAAGACAGCATTGTACAATATTGTCTTATAAGCATCAAAAATTTCTCTGTAAACACACCAATTTTTATACAATTCAGAAGGTGTATCGAACCAACTAAAATTTAATGGGGAGAATATGAATGTAATTTTATAACTAGGAAGTTTCTCAGAACATTTGCTTTGGCATAATACAAAATTATCTACAAGAAAATTGATTGATTCTGTACTTTCTACACATGCTAGGTTTGTTAAGGATAGTTTGATACCAAGAGCGCCACCAAAAATTTTACTAGGAGGGGGGGGGGGGGTGCAACATACTCAAATTGAGTGCCCAAACCCCAAACCAGGGGAAGGGGGACAAATTTGGTTTTTACTTATACAAGTTTTTTATCTTCACAGCTCCATGGCCCCCTCCTGCCCCCCTCTGCTGGCGCCCATGCTTGACACCAATTATTGTATTAGAAGTACACAGTATAATTACAGTTTCAAAAACTCACGTTTGGTGGCAAAAACGATGTACTGGAGAGGTAATGCAACATGTTGAATACAGCGTCATGTTCAAAACAAATCCTAGGTGCATTACATGTTGGTTGTGTTTTAAGGCAATCTGAACTTAACTCAGAATTATGAAAATAAATGGCACACTCTAGCAGTATGTTTTTTGTATTATTCACGTCAGCTGCCTGGAATATATAAAACTCAAAAAAATCCTAAAATTACATTAAAAAAAATCCTTATTTAGAAACATTATTTGGCAGAAGTATATCTTAATATAGAACTAAAAACACAAAAAATCAGCAGTTGTTATTTAGTGTATAGTAGAAATGGTGTGTATGTATATATGTATTTATGAGCTTTGCATCTTTGTCTAATTTGGATCAATACCCTGAGCTCTGCTGTACAAAACTTTTTTGTTTGTTATCTAGTTCTGTCATTCATATAATTAAAATTTTGAAAAACAAGTTAATTGTATATTAATGTTCATATTTTAGATTATCAATTCTGAAAATATTTGATTCCCACTATTATTTATTATTGTCATTATACAAGGTTATAAGGTCTGAAAGATTTGATACTAAAGGTTCTTCAGAAGGTTTTAGTGTAAAAAGCCAATAGTTGTCACTCACTGTTATATTCCAGCATGATTCTTTTTTGTTCATGATAGCAACATAGTTTGGTAATGACCATGGCGTGCAGCATCTCCTAGCATAATGTGTGTTTTGAATGCACAAATCTTCATAACCATATATATTTTTTAGAGTGAATTCCATGTCACACATGTCCCTTAGATTTCGTAATGTAAATAGATCGGAATCACTACTTGATATCACAACTACATGAGCATATCTTTCATCTAAAAGAAAACAAATATAGTGTAACTGAATTATCCAAACCATTTCATCCAAAGGAGGTTATGTAGTATAAAACTGATAACAAAGTTGTGAGATAGTTAGATAGATTTTATTCGTCTTCAATGAGCATATAGGATATGTCCATATTTTTATAATAAAAAAAAAATGAAGGAGCAACCATCAGTTACATGTAATAGTCACCACAAATGCTTATAATTAAAGATATACATGTTCATATTTTCCTAGTACCTGTAGTGTTGGAGTTCTATAAAAAAAAACACTCAAAACACAAAAGAAAAGAAGTGAATAAATACAGTGGGTTCTAGAATGGAAGTATCTCAAAAGATACTCTATTAGGCTCAAATTTCAACAGAAAATTGAAGCTATTGAAGCTGGTCAATGAATATTGTTGGAAAAAGTGACAGGGTTTCAAGGTGGTTGCTGTTCAGAATTACCACATGGCTAAGTCCCTCTTATATCTAAAATTACTCTATAGTGTGGTATAGAAATATCTATAATCATGTATCAATCAAGTAAAACTATGGGTTGAAAGAAAAATATTTTATAGAGTGTTTTAATTATAACACAAAATGAGTATCATACCTGGGCTTCCACAAAAAAGATAATCTGTTATAGGAGGACTATTTGCTGTGCCTAATTGGTCCAGCTTTGAAATACTCTTCCGCCTCTCAATATCGACCCATTTAGAGATATTCTTATACTGCACTGTAGTTATCTAAAAAAAAAATGTAAATGTGGTATATGTCTGTATTTATTGAACATCTGAGATGCAAACTTGGCAGCTGTTGTTACAAACAACTATGCTGAAAGAACAAAACATCAGTTTTTTATTGAGAGACATTCACATACTTCATAAAATGCTATGTTTTTATCATGTCTCCTTTCCTGATGTATTGATAATTATTTGGCAAAATATCTTTATCTAAAGTCTGATTCTTTTCCTTGTTCTGGTTAGTGGTAGTAATGCCTACTTTATCAATTCATTTATTAGATAATAGAATTTTATATTATCCAAGAGTTAAAACATGAACTTACATTACCATAAACTGGCATTTTAGACTTGTTTTTTTTCATTTGACCTTTTTTTGGAATCTTCTTTTGCTTCTGTAAGTGCAACTTTTGTCTTTGCATTTTTCTCTTCGATTCTAAATATTCCTTTGGGTTTGCAGTTAACTCTCCAGATGGCCTAGTAGATTTGATGAGATTAGCCCATGCTGTCAAACGATTTGCTATTATTGTTCCTCTTGTTTGAAAACCCTAAAATAAGAATGACATTGAAATCATAATGACTGGACAAGGTTGGAAGAATAAGTAACATGAATATATATTCGGTTTTTAAATGTCAACAACTACATAACAAGTCAAAGTATAACATAAGTTCTAAAGATTGTTTGGTTCAATGCTACTTCAACAAACTTATAGATGCACACATAGAACCAAGTTGTTGTACATTATACAATTATCACATCTATATTAAAAAAACTACTGATGTGTGGGCCAGCTATGGAGTGTTTTAAAGTGGAATGTAACAACGATCAATAACAGATATTAGGTACTATTAGATACTTGTCAACCTTTTTATAATAGCGCAAGGCAATTGTATTTCTAGGTGTATCTTGGAAAAGCTGCAGAAAGTTTCTCACGGTTATTGTAAGATACAAACATTATCACAAATCAGTTAGCGAAAGATACTTACCAACTGAGGATCCTGAAAACTAGGAAATGTAACAGACTTGAGAGTATATGGTATAATCATACATGTGCAGGAGAAAACACTAACTGCTGCTAGAACAAAATATGGATGATGTACCAAAATGTTTGAAAACCAGCTCAAATTCATTATTGATTTGTTTCTTTCAGTCTCGTTAAATCCGCAACGCCGAACTAAATAATTATCACACTTATATCCATAACAATGCAGGTAGTAATATCGGAACCGAACATATTTGAAATAAACAAATTGTTTCAATTTTTTTACATCTGTAACATGGGTTCCCAGTTTCTACTCATCTACTGTTTCTTTTCTTCCTACTTCCTAGCACCGGTTTTATAGTTTATTTTTATTGTTTCTACCTGTCGCATGTCGCCATAAAACAGGTAGAATAAACATGTTTATCTCAGAACTCAGAACCACAAAACTCAGAACCAAAGATAAGATAAGATAAATCATGGCCGACTCTACACTAGGCCTGAGCCTTAGATGTGGCAACGTGGCTTGGCTGTCAAATAGTTGGCCTATAGTTTCAGAATAATTATTACATTTTATATGTATTAGAGTTCATCTGGGTTAATAAATTAAGAAAAATACTTTTTAGAACAACTACTACTAATACCACTTACATCTGATGTATCATGGCCGACTCTACACTAGGCCGGAGCCTTAGATGTGGCAACGTCGCTTAGCTGTCAAATAGTGGGCCGGCTACCGTGGGCCGAACGGCGGGCATTCCGCGGAAAATTTAAATTGTTTCATAGTTTCAGAATAATTATTACATTTTATTTATGTATTATGTATTCATCTCGGTTGATAAATCCTGCCACCTCCTAAATATTAACTGTCACCTGTACTCCTGATCAGTGGCTCGTAATACCTTGAATTAGATGGATGAAAAAAATATATCGATCTGCCATCTATGTTCGCAAAACGAAACCACAAATGTCAATGTCAATAGTCGATGTCAGAAGAAGATTCCTTTTTGCGAGTTAGTGTCAAAGAGACATTATTTATTGCTCACTAGATGACGCCATTAGAAAATGGCCGCCATTTAATTCTACTTTGACATATTGGCAGTGATGTCTGTCAAAGTAGAATTAACCTGCCATCTGACTTTTTTTTGATTTTTCATTTTGTTAAAAATATGTATGGAGGTTGTAGGGACAGTTTTACTATTGCTATTAATAAATATAAATCAAGTTTTTTGTAAATTACTCGTGAAAATAGAATTACGAGAACTAATTTTATATTTATTGCCATGTTATTTCTTACTGTGTATATAAATAAATAAATGTTTGATTATGAAATCTGTAATTTTGAAAAAATTGATTTTAATTAGACGGGTGCTTGAAGGGGCATCCTCGATTCAAAATAATAAACAAAAGTAGACAACTAGACATTGAGATTCCCCAGTAGGTATTAACTAAATAAACGTGTACATCAAATCAAACAGACCTTTTCACTCTCTCAGTATGCGCGAAACCAGGGTTTCGCACAGATAACGAGTTATACCTACCTATATCACACCATTTCCTCTCATTGCCTTATCCTACTTTCAGATCATATGCACAACCACATAAGTCCTTCAGTTTGTTAGTTGTCAGTAGATGTAACCACTGTTCACTGTTGAGAGCCGATCAAAAATATATTTTGAAGGAACTAAATGAATGGCATGGTAGCAACTGGCATAAAACTCATGCCCTATACCCTACCCTATGTATACAAGTGGACTTGAAACGATCAGTCTTTGCCAGAACAACTGCTTCCTGGTAATATTCAGTGGCAGCAAATTAAGCTTGTTGTCCACACCATTATTAAGATGGTTTGAATAGCACCAGTTTCCAGACATTTCCAGTGAGCTTTTGACATTACTCAGCAGACTCAGCCATGCCATGGCCACCAATGTAACACTGGCCGTACTGGCACTGTATGTATAATATACCTGTATCTACATGGCAACCTTTGATATCACACATGTTTTGCTCATATAATCATGTCCAACGACAATCAAAATACATTTTTTGATCGTTGTTGATCATGTCAGATGTTGATAGCTTATTACTCCTGAATAATAATAGCACATGCAGGTGTCCTAAGGCCAGTTCATTTAGGCATACTTATGTTAAATGTTAGACGCTTATATGATTAGTTCATTCACTCCCAATGTTTGAATGGCATACTAAAAATGAATCAATATTCCCAAGTGATAACTCAACATATACAGTAACGGTGAATCAAATCCTAGATTTTTCAAATTTCTGACAATCACACTAGAAAACTCAGCCAAAGACCAAAATAACATTTTCTCAGAGCACATGCAGGGAAAATTATGTTCAATTTCTTACATGGAAGTCAACTGAATTACTACTGGATACATACATTTTTATATATGAATATAAAACTCTTAAGGATGGATGACATTTCTGGCTGCTCAACTTCTAACTATCCTAGTAAGCAGGTAGCTAAATACTACCTGCACATGCCCAGGCAACACTTCCAAATTGAAACTGGTGTTGTTACTGGACATTGTCTGCCAAGAACAGGAAGATGAGACTATTAAACACCTGCTGTGCGATTGTCCAGCTCTTATTTAGCTCCTCACTAGGGTAGCTAAGGAGTTCTTTAGCAGTTGAGCATCCAGAAGTCTCCTCTGCTACAGTCTTAAGAGATTTGTGGGTACGGTTTTTCAACAGTGTTGTCATAGCTCCAGAGTCCAGAGGGCAAGGCACAAAGGGGCTCAGGCCCCAGGATTTTGGTATCTGCAGCCCTTTTTTCGCCGACCGATCTGCTAAAATATTGCCTTTCGACTGTGAGTGCCTCCCCATATAAGTGCCTCCCCATATAAAAGAGACTCAGTACACACTACACCCCTACCCAGAACTAAATAAAAAATTCGATGAAATCAAACTCTCATTAAATAGCAACATGTTGTTTATCTGTGTTATATTTGTGTTTATATCATTTTTTGTTATTGAATAACACACATATGTTGAATAGGTATGTAGGTATACATATTTGAAGGAGCTCACAGCTCGTCGTGTGGCATAGGAAATCTTTTGAGTATGGCAGAAGTAGAGACTGTAAAAAGCATTAAGACTGACTGCTATGATAACAAAGAGTGCAACTCCGAAAACCACGCTCAGGAAGCTACCGCCGATCACTCCTGGATCTTCGAACATCATCCAAACCGTCAACAGTTCGCCTTTCAGATCAGTGATCTGTGCCCTCAAAATTCCTGGATCAGGGATTTTTGCACAGTTCGGTAACAAAGAATTTTATTCTGGATTTTTTTCAGTAGTCGATTTTGGAGTGTTGACTCTTGATCCTCAGTTTTGATCGTTTTCTATTCTTCCTTACTGAAAATTTACTGCTGAATCCAATAGTGTAACTAGTTTGACCCTAAAATCTTAATTCCGAGCAGAATACACTGGGAAAGGCTTATCCAGGGTTCAACTTATCATTTCAGAGCACATGTAGGTACCAAATGTATTAGGAGCTTTAGACTACTGACTATTAAAATGTGGGTAGTCTGTGATTAGAAGATATGTATTATGTATTTGTTCAATTTCTTACACTGGATTCAAGTCAAATCTAAAATACCTACTGTTCACTAGGATACTTATGTTCTCATTAAATGTAAATTTATTCTGTCATTGCACTTTTAAACAAGAATTAGCAGCACAAACAGTATGGGGTGAATCTAGACCACAATTAATTAACAAAAATGCTATTTAAAGACAATCTATAAAAAATTGTTTGCTTTATATTGAAAGCAAGCTTTTCTCCATGACATTACATCGTCTGTGTAAGTGTTGCTCCAGGGCTTTGGTAAAGAAATTCAGAATCTTAGATACAAAGGAAATTTAGCTATATAGTCTGCATTGGCAAAAAGGGCTGCTTAGACCAACATCTTGGGGCCGAAGCCTGTTTGTATCTTGATCCCTAGAGTTATGACAGCACTGTTGAAAGAGCAAAGCCATCGGCATACGTCGACTCTTCTGGCTGCTCAACACCAAAATAGGTACGGTTGTGCTCAATCAAGCTCAACTGCTAAGGAACTTCTTAGTTGCTCCACTGAGAAGGTACAAACGAAGCCACCATCACCAAATACTCCAAATAGGGGAATATGTACGGTTAGTAGCCATTAGCCAAGCCAGGTAACCGCAAGGTAGATAAATAGTATAAATACCACCTCCTCAATACTAACTGTCACAAGTGCTCCTGTCCGATGGCTCGTGATACCTTGAATTAGATACCTTTTTTACCTCGCGTTTGGAATCCTGCCACCTCCTAAATACTAACTGTCACCTGTACTCCTGATCAGTGGCTCGTAATACCTTGAATTAGATGGATGAAAAAAATACATCGATCTGCCATCTATGTTCGCAAAACAAAACCACAAATGTCAATGTCAATAGTCGATGTCAGAAGAAGATTCCTTTTTGCGGGTTAGTGTCAAAGAGACAATATTTAAAGCTTTGCTCACTAGATGACGCCATCAAAAAATGGCCGCCATTTAATTCTACTTTGACATATTGGCAGTGATGTCTGTCAAAGTAGAATTAACCTGCCATCTGACTTTTTTTTGATTTTTCATTTTGTTAAAAATATGTATGGAGGTTGTAGGGACAGTTTTACTATTGCTATTAATAAATATAAATCAAGTTTTTTGTAAATTACTCGTGAAAATAGAATTAGGAGAACTAATTTTATATTTATTGCCATGTTTCTTATTGTGTATATAAATAAATAAATGTTTGATTATGAAATCTGTAATTTTGAAAAAATTGATTTTAATTAGACGGGTGCTTGAAGGGGCATCCTCGATTCAAAATAATAAACAAAAGTAGACATTGAGATTCCCCAGTAGGTATTAACTAAATAAACGCGTACATCAAATCAAACAGACCTTTTCACTCTCTCAGTATGCGCGAAACCAGGGTTTCGCACAGATAACGAGTTATACCTACCTATATCACACCATTTCCTCTCATTGCCTTATCCTACTTTCAGAGCATATGCACAACCACATAGTCCTTCAGTTTGTTAGTTGTCAGTAGATGTAACCACTGTTCACTGTTGAGAGCCGATCAAAAATATATTTTGAAGGAACTAAATGAATGGCATGGTAGCCAACTGCCATAAAACTCATGCCCTACACCATACCCTATGTATACAAGTGGACTTGAAACGATCAGTCTTTGCCAGAACAACTGCTTCCTGGTAATATTCAGTGGCAGCAAATTAAGCTTGTTGTCCACACCATTATTAAGATGGTTTGAATAGCACCAGTTTCCAGACATTTCCAGTGAGCTTTTGACATTACTCAGTGGACTCAGCCAAGCCATGGTCACCATTAATGTAACACTGGCAGTACTGGCACTGTATGTATAATATACCTGTATCTATATGGCAACCTTTGATATCACACATGTTTTGCTCATATAATCATGTCCAACGACAATCAAAATACATTTTTTGATCATTGTTGATCATGTCAGATGTTGATAGCTTATTACTCCTGAATAATAATAGCACATGCAGGTGTCCTAAGGCCAGTTCATTTAGGCATACTTATGTTAAATGTTAGACGCTTATATGATTAGTTCATTCACTCCCAATCTTTGAATGGCATACTAAAAATGAATCAATATTCCCAAGTGATAACTCAACATATATAGTAACGGTGAATCAAATCCTAGATTTTTCAAATTTCTGACAATCACACTAGAAAACTCAGCCAAAGACCAAAATAACATTTTCTCAGAGCACATGCAGGGCAAATTATGTTCAATTTCTTACATGGAAGTCAACTGAATTACTACTGGATACATACATTTTTATATATGAATATAAAACTCTTAAGGATGGATGACATTTCTGGCTGCTCAACTTCTAACTATCCTAGTAAGCAGGTAGCTAAATACTACCTGCACATGCCCAGGCAACACTTCCAAATTGAAACTGGTGCTGTTACTGGACATTGTCTGCCAAGAACAGGAAGATGAGATTATTAAACACCTGCTGTGCGATTGACCAGCTCTTATTTAGCTCCTCACTAGGGTAGCTAAGGAGTTCTTTAGCAGTTGAGCATCCAGAAGTCTCCTCTGCTACAGTCTTAAGAGATTTGTGGGTACGGTTTTAAACCACTGTTGTCATAGCTCCAGAGTCCAGAGGGCAAGGCACAAAGAGGCTCAGGCCCCAGGATTTTGGTGTCTGCAGCCCTTTCTTTCGCCGACCGATCTGCTAAAATATTCCCTTTGGACTGTGAGTGCCTCCCCATATAAGTCAGTGAAAGCAGTATGACCATGACTGCAAGAATATGAGGTCTGCTGCAGTTCTTTATCAAAACAATTACATTATTCAAGACATCGCCCTAGTTGTACAATAAAATTACTTTTCACAGTGATGTTCACAATATAAATATCTGATGTAGGGGTTCTATTTTATTGTTCAACTTAATTAAAATATCCAAATTCAAAGATTACATCAAAACTCAAAACATTATACATAACCTTCATTTTAGAAATAATTACTGATGGGATAATTCAAATTAAAAATCACTCATAATCCGATTATGCAAAAAATCGTCAACATCCGATTATGAAGACTATAATTTGAATTATTTAACCGAGTGATGAGTGATCACTCAAAAGTTGACGTAATCATCGATGTTGGGCAGGAGTCGGGTATTATTGCAATATGAATTATGAGTAATGAGTGATCAGATGATGGCCCTGCGTTGCGACTGCGACGCTGGGCACGAGCCGGGTATTATCGAATGGCCAATTATCAAAATAAAAATTAAAAAATGGTACATATGGACATTGTTCCGTCCAAATAATTGAACAAGGTGAGGATCGCTACGAAATTCACAAATTTTGGAATTTTTAGGAACACATTTTGAATAATTATAGCAGTGACAAATACAATCATATAAATAAATGCGGCGTTGTCAAGTGAGAAATTAATATGGTCGATCTTGTGAACTTGCAACATTCTGTTTTTTTTTTGTTTAAGGTGTAAGTTATGATAAGTAGTATGCTGGGTTGCCATATTGTTATTTTAGCGAATATAAAAATAATAGATTGTAATAAGGAACTCAATGTTTATTGTTTAATGATAATATTTTTTTCTTATTATTGATTTTTTGTAAAACAAAATAATTATTTCGGTTTTTCTTAAAGCTTTTATTTTTTAAATCAGAAATTAAAATATGCTCTTTGGCAAATAATCACAAATACAGTAAAAAAGTACTCATCTAAAAATTAAACAAATCATTCTTTAAACAAAAAACAGATAAAAATGAAAAATAAATAAAATTCATCCATGATATAACATATGAATAATAAAAAAAATGTAATCAAAGGCTGCTGTCAAAACGATAATTTTTCTTTAAATGCATTTGCCGCAATTTTTCTATTGTAAATGATATATTAGACTATCCCATGTATGCTGGCACTAGAAAAGTCAGGAAACCGGAGGGCGCTAAACTTCATGGGCACCAAATCGACTTTTTCTTCGTTTATAATACCTACACGTGGATGCTGCTATTCCAAAAATAAACACGTAAACCAAACAAATATATTAGTATTAATGTAATACACACGTTTACCTCTTTTGTCACACAGTCACACACACTCCCAGTTCGTTACTGATTTTTTAATTTTAATTATAACAATTTGTGTGAAAAAAGCTTGCAAAACTCTGAATACTTATATTTATCAGATTTATGAGAAACGGCAATAGCGAGCCTACCGATACCTACCGGCATTGGCGAAACATGAATTATGAGTAATGAGTGATCAGATGATGGCCTTGCGACGTTGTACAGCGCGCTCTAGTATTATGAATATGAGTGATTTGTAATTTGAATTATAATGCGATTATTGAAATCACCCATAACCTGATAATCCGATTATTGAAATAATGCGATTATGCACATCATTGGAAATAATAGAAATTACTTCGACCTGCCATCTATGTTTCTAAATCGTAACCACAAATGTCACTGTTAATCGTCAATGTTAGAAAAAGATCCCTTCTTACGTTTTTGCTTGTAGTGTCAATGACGATGGTATTTGATGTTTTGCTCACTAGATGACGCCACCACAAAATTGCCGCCATGTCATTCTACTTTGATGTATTGGCTGCGATATCTGTCAAAGTAGAATTGAGCTGCGACCTGCCAATCTACTCAAACTTCAAACACCTCCTCGCTCTTCTTCTTCTTCCTCAAACGGGACGAAAACGCGAAACGGAGGCCAGATCCGTGATCTGAGCCCTCGAAATTCCTGGATCAGGGATTTTCGCGCAGTTCGGGAGCCAAGAATTTTTTTAGGATTTTTTTCGGTAGTCATATGCCTTTCGATTTTGCCCGATTTTGGACCACCCTCGGTTTTGGTCGTTCTCTATTCTTCCTCATTGAGAATTTACTGCTGAATCCAATAGTGTAACTAGTTTGACCCTACAGCGTCTCATTCTAGATCAAAAAATAATTTTTGGGGGTCTGAAATCCGGGGCAGAATCCAAAATTATTTAACTTCCTCAAACGGGACGAAAACGCGAAACGGAGGCCAGATCCGTGATCTGAGCCCTCGAAATTCCTGGATCAGGGATTTTCGCGCAGTTCGGGAGCCAAGAATTTTTTTAGGATTCTTTTCGGTAGTCATATGCCTTTCGATTTTGCCCGATTTTGGACCACCCTCGGTTTTGGTCGTTCTCTATTCTTCCTCATTGAGAATTTACTGCTGAATCCAATAGTGTAACTAGTTTGACCCTACAGCGTCTCATTCTAGATCAAAAAATAATTTTTGGGGGTCTGAAATCCGGGGCAGAATCCAAAATTATTTAACTTCCTCAAACGGGACGAAAACGCGAAACGGAGGCCAGATCCGTGATCTGAGCCCTCGAAATTCCTGGATCAGGGATTTTCGCGCAGTTCGGGAGCCAAGAATTTTTTTAGGATTCTTTTCGGTAGTCATATGCCTTTCGATTTTGCCCGATTTTGGACCACCCTCGGTTTTGGTCGTTCTCTATTCTTCCTCATTGAGAATTTACTGCTGAATCCAATAGTGTAACTAGTTTGACCCTACAGCGTCTCATTCTAGATCAAAAAATAATTTTTGGGGGTCTGAAATCCGGGGCAGAATCCAAAATTATTTAACTTCCTCAAACGGGACGAAAACGCGAAACGGAGGCCAGATCCGTGATCTGAGCCCTCGAAATTCCTGGATCAGGGATTTTCGCGCAGTTCGGGAGCCAAGAATTTTTTTAGGATTCTTTTCGGTAGTCATATGCCTTTCGATTTTGCCCGATTTTGGACCACCCTCGGTTTTGGTCGTTCTCTATTCTTCCTCATTGAAAATTTACTGCTGAATCCAATAGTGTAACTAGTTTGACCCTACAGCGTCTCATTCTAGATCAAAAAATAATTTTTGGGGGTCTGAAATCCGGGGCAGAATCCAAAATTATTTAACTTCCTCAAACGGGACGAAAACGCGAAACGGAGGCCAGATCCGTGATCTGAGCCCTCGAAATTCCTGGATCAGGGATTTTCGCGCAGTTCGGGAGCCAAGAATTTTTTTAGGGTTTTTTTCGGTAGTCATATGCCTTTCGATTTTGCCCGATTTTGGACCACCCTCGGTTTTGGTCGTTCTCTATTCTTCCTCATTGAGAATTTACTGCCGAGTCCAATAGTGTAACTAGTTTGACCCTACAGCGTCTCATTTTAGATCAAAAAATAATTTTAGTGAGTCTGAAATCCGGGCAGAATCCAAAATTATTTAACTGCCTCAAACGGGACGAAAACGCGAAACGGAGGCCAGATCCGTGATCTGAGCCCTCGAAATTCCTGGATCAGGGATTTTCGCGCAGTTCGGGAGCCAAGAATTTTTTTAGGATTTTTTTCGGTAGTCATATGCCTTTCGATTTTGCCCGATTTTGGACCACCCTCGGTTTTGGTCGTTCTCTATTCTTCCTCATTGAGAATTTACTGCTGAATCCAATAGTGTAACTAGTTTGACCCTACAGCGTCTCATTCTAGATCAAAAAATAATTTTTGGGGGTCTGAAATCCGGGGCAGAATCCAAAATTATTTAACTTCCTCAAACGGGACGAAAACGCGAAACGGAGGCCAGATCCGTGATCTGAGCCCTCGAAATTCCTGGATCAGGGATTTTCGCGCAGTTTGGGAGCCAAGAATTTTTTTAGGGTTTTTTTCGGTAGTCATATGCCTTTCGATTTTGCCCGATTTTGGACCACCCTCGGTTTTGGTCGTTTTCTATTCTTCCTCATTGAAAATTTACCGCTGAATCCAATAGTGTAACTAGTTTGACCCTACAGCGTCTCATTTTAGATCAAAAAATAATTTTAGTGAGTCTGAAATCCGGGCAGAATCCAAAATTATTTAACTGCCTCAAACGGGACGAAAACGCGAAACGGAGGCCAGATCCCTGATCTGAGCCCTCGAAATTCCTGGATCAGGGATTTTCGCGCAGTTCGGGAAACAAGAATTTTTTTAGGATTTTTTTCGGTAGTCATATGCCTTTCGATTTTGCCCGATTTTGGACCACCCTCGGTTTTGGTCGTTCTCTATTCTTCCTCATTGAGAATTTACTGCTGAATCCAATAGTGTAACTAGTTTGACCCTACAGCGTCTCATTCTAGATCAAAAAATAATTTTAGTGAGTCTGAAATCCGGGCAGAATCCAAAATTATTTAACTGCCTCAAACGGGACGAAAACGCGAAACGGAGGCCAGATCCGTGATCTGAGCCCTCGAAATTCCTGGATCAGGGATTTTCGCGCAGTTTGGGAGCCAAGAATTTTTTTAGGGTTTTTTTCGGTAGTCATATGCCTTTCGATTTTGCCCGATTTTGGACCACCCTCGGTTTTGGTCGTTCTCTATTCTTCCTCATTGAAAATTTACCGCTGAATCCAATAGTGTAACTAGTTTGACCCTACAGCGTCTCATTTTAGATCAAAAAATAATTTTAGTGAGTCTGAAATCCGGGCAGAATCCAAAATTATTTAACTGCCTCAAACGGGACGAAAACGCGAAACGGAGGCCAGATCCCTGATCTGAGCCCTCGAAATTCCTGGATCAGGGATTTTCGCGCAGTTCGGGAAACAAGAATTTTTTTAGGATTTTTTTCGGTAGTCATATGCCTTTCGATTTTGCCCGATTTTGGACCACCCTCGGTTTTGGTCGTTCTCTATTCTTCCTCATTGAGAATTTACTGCTGAATCCAATAGTGTAACTAGTTTGACCCTACAGCGTCTCATTCTAGATCAAAAAATAATTTTAGTGAGTCTGAAATCCGGGCAGAATCCAAAATTATTTAACTGCCTCAAATGGGACGAAAACGCGAAACGGAGGCCAGATCCGTGATCTGAGCCCTCGAAATTCCTGGATCAGGGATTTTCGCGCAGTTTGGGAGCCAAGAATTTTTTTAGGGTTTTTTTCGGTAGTCATATGCCTTTCGATTTTGCCCGATTTTAGACCACCCTCGGTTTTGGTCGTTCTCTATTCTTCCTCATTGATAATTTACTGCTGAATCCAATAGTGTAACTAGTTTGACCCTACAGCGTCTCATTCTAGATCAAAAAATAATTTTTGGGGGTCTGAAATCCGGGGCAGAATCCAAAATTATTTAACTTCCTCAAACGGGACGAAAACGCGAAACGGAGGCCAGATCCGTGATCTGAGCCCTCGAAATTCCTGGATCAGGGATTTTCGCGCAGTTCGGGAGCCAAGAATTTTTTTAGGATTTTTTTCGGTAATCATATGCCTTTCGATTTTGCCCGATTTTGGACCACCCTCGGTTTTGGTCGTTCTCTATTCTCCCTCATTGAGAATTTACTGCTGAATCCAATAGTGTAACTAGTTTGACCCTACAGCGTCTCATTCTAGATCAAAAAATAATTTTTGGGGGTCTGAAATCCGGGGCAGAATCCAAAATTATTTAACTTCCTCAAACGGGACGAAAACGCGAAACGGAGGCCAGATCCGTGATCTGAGCCCTCGAAATTCCTGGATCAGGGATTTTCGCGCAGTTCGGGAGCCAAGAATTTTTTTAGGATTTTTTTCGGTAGTCATATGCCTTTCGATTTTGCCAGATTTTGGACTACCCTCGGTTTTGGTCGTTCTCTATTCTTCCTCATTGAGAATTTACTGCTGAATCCAATAGTGTAACTAGTTTGACCCTACAGCGTCTCATTCTAGATCAAAAAATAATTTTTGGGGGTCTGAAATCCGGGGCAGAATCCAAAATTATTTAACTTCCTCAAACGGGACGAAAACGCGAAACGGAGGCCAGATCCGTGATCTGAGCCCTCGAAATTCCTGGATCAGGGATTTTCGCGCGGTTTGGGAGCCAAAAATTTTTTTAGGGTTTTTTTCGGTAGTCATATGCCTTTCGATTTTGCCCGATTTTGGACCACCCTCGGTTTTGGTCGTTTTCTATTCTTCCTCATTGAAAATTTACCGCTGAATCCAATAGTGTAACTAGTTTGACCCTACAGCGTCTCATTTTAGATCAAAAAATAATTTTAGTGAGTCTGAAATCCGGGCAGAATCCAAAATTATTTAACTGCCTCAAACGGGACGAAAACGCGAAACGGAGGCCAGATCCCTGATCTGAGCCCTGGAAATTCCTGGATCAGGGATTTTTGCACAGTTCGGGAACAAAGAATTTTTTTAGGATTTCATCGGCCTTTCGGTTTTGCCCGATTTTGGACCACCCTCAGTTTTGGTCGTTTTCTATTCTTCCTCATTGAAAATTTACCGCTAAATCCAATAGTGTAACTAGTTTGACCCTACAACGTCTCATTTTAGATCAAAAAATACTTTTAGTGAGTCTGAAATTCAGGCAGAATCTTTGTGGAAAGGATTAAATTCTGGTGCGGCTGAGATTAATTTATACTCAATCTGTGCAATCGACCTGCACTGTTGGTTGAAGGTGAATTGCACTGAATTTGTGGAAAGGATTAAATTCTGGTGCGGCTGAGATTAATTTATACTCAATCTGTGCAATCGACCTGCACTGTTGGTTAAAGGTGAATTGCACTGAATTTGTGGAAAGAATTAAATTCTGGTGCGGCTGAGATTAATTTATCCTCAATCTGTGCAATCGACCTGCACTGTTGGTTAAAGGTGAATTGCACTGAATTTGTGGAAAGAATTAAATTCTGGTGCGGCTGAGATTAATTTATACTCAATCTGTGCAATCGACCTGCACTGTTGGTTAAAGGTGAATTACACTGAAGTAGTGGAAAGAATTAAATTCTGGTGCGACTGAGATTAATTTATACTCAATCTGTGCAATCGACCTGCACTGTTGGTTAAAGGTGAATTGCACCGAATTTGTGGAAAGAACTAAATTCTGGTGCGACTGAGATTAATTTATACTCAATCTGTGCAATCGACCTGCACTGTTGGTTGAAGGTGAATTGCACTGAATTTGTGGAAAGGATTAAATTCTGGTGCGGCTGAGATTAATTTATACTCAATCTGTGCAATCGACCTGCACTGTTGGTTGAAGGTGAATTGCACTGAATTTGTGGAAAGGGTTAAATTCTGGTGCGGCTGAGATTAATTTATACTCAATCTGTGCAATCGACCTGCACTGTTGGTTGAAGGTGAATTGCACTGAATTTGTGGAAAGAATTAAATTCTGGTGCGACTGAGATTAATTTATACTCAATCTGTGCAATCGACCTGCACTGTTGGTTGAAGGTGAATTGCACTGAATTTGTGGAAAGGATTAAATTCTGGTGCGGCTGAGATTAATTTATACTCAATCTGTGCAATCGACCTGCACTGTTGGTTGAAGGTGAATTGCACTGAATTTTTGGAAAGGATTAAATTCTGGTGCGGCTGAGATTAATTTATACTCAATCTGTGCAATCGACCTGCACTGTTGGTTGAAGGTGAATTGCACTGAATTTGTGGAAAGGATTAAATTCTGGTGCGGCTGAGATTAATTTATACTCAATCTGTGCAATCGACCTGCACTGTTGGTTGAAGGTGAATTGCACTGAATTTGTGGAAAGAATAAAATTCTGGTGCGACTGAGATTAATTTATACTCAATCTGTGCAATCGACCTGCACTGTTGGTTGAAGGTGAATTGCACTGAATTTGTGGAAAGGATTAAATTCTGGTGCGGCTGAGATTAATTTATACTCAATCTGTGCAATCGACCTGCACTGTTGGTTAAAGGTGAATTGCACTGAATTTGTGGAAAGCATTAAATTCTGGTGCGACTGAGATTAATTTATACTCAATCTGTGCAATCGACCTGCACTGTTGGTTGAAGGTGAATTGCACTGAATTTGTGGAAAGGATTAAATTCTGGTGCGGCTGAGATTAATTTATACTCAATCTGTGCAATCGACCTGCACTGTTGGTTGAAGGTGAATTGCACTGAATTTGTGGAAAGGATGAAATTCTGGTGCGGCTGAGATTAATTTATACTCAATCTGTGCAATCGACCTGCACTGTTGGTTAAAGGTGAATTACACTGAATTAGTGGAAAGAATTAAATTCTGGTGCGACTGAGATTAATTTATACTCAATCTGTGCAATCGACCTGCACTGTTGGTTAAAGGTGAATTGCACTGAATTTGTGGAAAGAATTAAATTCTGGTGCGACTGAGATTAATTTATACTCAATCTGTGCAATCGACCTGCACTGTTGGTTGAAGGTGAATTGCACTGAATTTGTGGAAAGGATTAAATTCTGGTGCGGCTGAGATTAATTTATACTCAATCTGTGCAATCGACCTGCACTGTTGGTTGAAGGTGAATTGCGATGAATTTGTGGAAAGAATTAAATTCTGGTGCGACTGAGATTAATTTATACTCAATCTGTGCAATCGACCTGCACTGTTGGTTGAAGGTGAATTGCACTGAATTTGTGGAAAGGATTAAATTCTGGTGCGGCTGAGATTAATTTATACTCAATCTGTGCAATCGACCTGCACTGTTGGTTGAAGGTGAATTGCACTGAATTTTTGGAAAGGATTAAATTCTGGTGCGGCTGAGATTAATTTATACTCAATCTGTGCAATCGACCTGCACTGTTGGTTGAAGGTGAATTGCGATGAATTTGTGGAAAGAATTAAATTCTGGTGCGACTGAGATTAATTTATACTCAATCTGTGCAATCGACCTGCACTGTTGGTTGAAGGTGAATTGCACTGAATTTGTGGAAAGGATTAAATTCTGGTGCGGCTGAGATTAATTTATACTCAATCTGTGCAATCGACCTGCACTGTTGGTTAAAGGTGAATTACACTGAATTAGTGGAAAGAATTAAATTCTGGTGCGACTGAGATTAATTTATACTCAATCTGTGCAATCGACCTGCACTGTTGGTTAAAGGTGAATTGCACTGAATTTGTGGAAAGAATTAAATTCTGGTGCGGCTGAGATTAATTTATACTCAATCTGTGCAATCGACCTGCACTGTTGGTTAAAGGTGAATTACACTGAAGTAGTGGAAAGAATTAAATTCTGGTGCGACTGAGATTAATTTATACTCAATCTGTGCAATCGACCTGCACTGTTGGTTAAAGGTGAATTGCACCGAATTTGTGGAAAGAATTAAATTCTGGTGCGACTGAGATTAATTTATACTCAATCTGTGCAATCGACCTGCACTGTTGGTTAAAGGTGAATTGCACTGAATTTGTGGAAAGGATTAAATTCTGGTGCGGCTGAGATTAATTTATACTCAATCCGTGCAATCGACCTGCACTGTTGGTTGAAGGTGAATTGCACTGAATTTGTGGAAAGGATTAAATTCTGGTGCGGCTGAGATTAATTTATACTCAATCTGTGCAATCGACCTGCACTGTTGGTTGAAGGTGAATTGCACTGAATTTGTGGAAAGGATTAAATTCTGGTGCGGCTGAGATTAATTTATACTCAATCTGTGCAATCGACCTGCACTGTTGGTTAAAGGTGAATTACACTGAATTAGTGGAAAGAATTAAATTCTGGTGCGACTGAGATTAATTTATACTCAATCTGTGCAATCGACCTGCACTGTTGGTTAAAGGTGAATTGCACTGAATTTGTGGAAAGAATTAAATTCTGGTGCGGCTGAGATTAATTTATACTCAATCTGTGCAATCGACCTGCACTGTTGGTTAAAGGTGAATTACACTGAAGTAGTGGAAAGAATTAAATTCTGGTGCGACTGAGATTAATTTATACTCAATCTGTGCAATCGACCTGCACTGTTGGTTAAAGGTGAATTGCACCGAATTTGTGGAAAGAATTAAATTCTGGTGCGACTGAGATTAATTTATACTCAATCTGTGCAATCGACCTGCACTGTTGGTTAAAGGTGAATTGCACTGAATTTGTGGAAAGGATTAAATTCTGGTGCGGCTGAGATTAATTTATACTCAATCCGTGCAATCGACCTGCACTGTTGGTTGAAGGTGAATTGCACTGAATTTGTGGAAAGGATTAAATTCTGGTGCGGCTGAGATTAATTTATACTCAATCTGTGCAATCGACCTGCACTGTTGGTTGAAGGTGAATTGCACTGAATTTGTGGAAAGGATTAAATTCTGGTGCGGCTGAGATTAATTTATACTCAATCTGTGCAATCGACCTGCACTGTTGGTTAAAGGTGAATTACACTGAATTAGTGGAAAGAATTAAATTCTGGTGCGACTGAGATTAATTTATACTCAATCTGTGCAATCGACCTGCACTGTTGGTTAAAGGTGAATTGCACTGAATTTGTGGAAAGAATTAAATTCTGGTGCGGCTGAGATTAATTTATACTCAATCTGTGCAATCGACCTGCACTGTTGGTTAAAGGTGAATTACACTGAAGTAGTGGAAAGAATTAAATTCTGGTGCGACTGAGATTAATTTATACTCAATCTGTGCAATCGACCTGCACTGTTGGTTAAAGGTGAATTGCACCGAATTTGTGGAAAGAATTAAATTCTGGTGCGACTGAGATTAATTTATACTCAATCTGTGCAATCGACCTGCACTGTTGGTTAAAGGTGAATTGCACTGAATTTGTGGAAAGGATTAAATTCTGGTGCGGCTGAGATTAATTTATACTCAATCCGTGCAATCGACCTGCACTGTTGGTTGAAGGTGAATTGCACTGAATTTGTGGAAAGGATTAAATTCTGGTGCGGCTGAGATTAATTTATACTCAATCTGTGCAATCGACCTGCACTGTTGGTTGAAGGTGAATTGCACTGAATTTGTGGAAAGGATTAAATTCTGGTGCGGCTGAGATTAATTTATACTCAATCTGTGCAATCGACCTGCACTGTTGGTTAAAGGTGAATTACACTGAATTAGTGGAAAGAATTAAATTCTGGTGCGACTGAGATTAATTTATACTCAATCTGTGCAATCGACCTGCACTGTTGGTTAAAGGTGAATTGCACTGAATTTGTGGAAAGAATTAAATTCTGGTGCGGCTGAGATTAATTTATACTCAATCTGTGCAATCGACCTGCACTGTTGGTTAAAGGTGAATTACACTGAAGTAGTGGAAAGAATTAAATTCTGGTGCGACTGAGATTAATTTATACTCAATCTGTGCAATCGACCTGCACTGTTGGTTAAAGGTGAATTGCACCGAATTTGTGGAAAGAATTAAATTCTGGTGCGACTGAGATTAATTTATACTCAATCTGTGCAATCGACCTGCACTGTTGGTTAAAGGTGAATTGCACTGAATTTGTGGAAAGGATTAAATTCTGGTGCGGCTGAGATTAATTTATACTCAATCCGTGCAATCGACCTGCACTGTTGGTTGAAGGTGAATTGCACTGAATTTGTGGAAAGGATTAAATTCTGGTGCGGCTGAGATTAATTTATACTCAATCTGTGCAATCGACCTGCACTGTTGGTTGAAGGTGAATTGCACTGAATTTGTGGAAAGGATTAAATTCTGGTGCGGCTGAGATTAATTTATACTCAATCTGTGCAATCGACCTGCACTGTTGGTTAAAGGTGAATTACACTGAATTAGTGGAAAGAATTAAATTCTGGTGCGACTGAGATTAATTTATACTCAATCTGTGCAATCGACCTGCACTGTTGGTTAAAGGTGAATTGCACTGAATTTGTGGAAAGAATTAAATTCTGGTGCGGCTGAGATTAATTTATACTCAATCTGTGCAATCGACCTGCACTGTTGGTTAAAGGTGAATTACACTGAAGTAGTGGAAAGAATTAAATTCTGGTGCGACTGAGATTAATTTATACTCAATCTGTGCAATCGACCTGCACTGTTGGTTAAAGGTGAATTGCACCGAATTTGTGGAAAGAATTAAATTCTGGTGCGACTGAGATTAATTTATACTCAATCTGTGCAATCGACCTGCACTGTTGGTTAAAGGTGAATTGCACTGAATTTGTGGAAAGGATTAAATTCTGGTGCGGCTGAGATTAATTTATACTCAATCCGTGCAATCGACCTGCACTGTTGGTTGAAGGTGAATTGCACTGAATTTGTGGAAAGGATTAAATTCTGGTGCGGCTGAGATTAATTTATACTCAATCTGTGCAATCGACCTGCACTGTTGGTTGAAGGTGAATTGCACTGAATTTGTGGAAAGGATTAAATTCTGGTGCGGCTGAGATTAATTTATACTCAATCTGTGCAATCGACCTGCACTGTTGGTTAAAGGTGAATTACACTGAATTAGTGGAAAGAATTAAATTCTGGTGCGACTGAGATTAATTTATACTCAATCTGTGCAATCGACCTGCACTGTTGGTTAAAGGTGAATTGCACTGAATTTGTGGAAAGAATTAAATTCTGGTGCGGCTGAGATTAATTTATACTCAATCTGTGCAATCGACCTGCACTGTTGGTTAAAGGTGAATTACACTGAAGTAGTGGAAAGAATTAAATTCTGGTGCGACTGAGATTAATTTATACTCAATCTGTGCAATCGACCTGCACTGTTGGTTAAAGGTGAATTGCACCGAATTTGTGGAAAGAATTAAATTCTGGTGCGACTGAGATTAATTTATACTCAATCTGTGCAATCGACCTGCACTGTTGGTTAAAGGTGAATTGCACTGAATTTGTGGAAAGGATTAAATTCTGGTGCGGCTGAGATTAATTTATACTCAATCCGTGCAATCGACCTGCACTGTTGGTTGAAGGTGAATTGCACTGAATTTGTGGAAAGGATTAAATTCTGGTGCGGCTGAGATTAATTTATACTCAATCTGTGCAATCGACCTGCACTGTTGGTTGAAGGTGAATTGCACTGAATTTGTGGAAAGGATTAAATTCTGGTGCGGCTGAGATTAATTTATACTCAATCTGTGCAATCGACCTGCACTGTTGGTTAAAGGTGAATTACACTGAATTAGTGGAAAGAATTAAATTCTGGTGCGACTGAGATTAATTTATACTCAATCTGTGCAATCGACCTGCACTGTTGGTTAAAGGTGAATTGCACTGAATTTGTGGAAAGAATTAAATTCTGGTGCGGCTGAGATTAATTTATACTCAATCTGTGCAATCGACCTGCACTGTTGGTTAAAGGTGAATTACACTGAAGTAGTGGAAAGAATTAAATTCTGGTGCGACTGAGATTAATTTATACTCAATCTGTGCAATCGACCTGCACTGTTGGTTAAAGGTGAATTGCACCGAATTTGTGGAAAGAATTAAATTCTGGTGCGACTGAGATTAATTTATACTCAATCTGTGCAATCGACCTGCACTGTTGGTTAAAGGTGAATTGCACTGAATTTGTGGAAAGGATTAAATTCTGGTGCGGCTGAGATTAATTTATACTCAATCCGTGCAATCGACCTGCACTGTTGGTTGAAGGTGAATTGCACTGAATTTGTGGAAAGGATTAAATTCTGGTGCGGCTGAGATTAATTTATACTCAATCTGTGCAATCGACCTGCACTGTTGGTTGAAGGTGAATTGCACTGAATTTGTGGAAAGGATTAAATTCTGGTGCGGCTGAGATTAATTTATACTCAATCTGTGCAATCGACCTGCACTGTTGGTTAAAGGTGAATTACACTGAATTAGTGGAAAGAATTAAATTCTGGTGCGACTGAGATTAATTTATACTCAATCTGTGCAATCGACCTGCACTGTTGGTTAAAGGTGAATTGCACTGAATTTGTGGAAAGAATTAAATTCTGGTGCGGCTGAGATTAATTTATACTCAATCTGTGCAATCGACCTGCACTGTTGGTTAAAGGTGAATTACACTGAAGTAGTGGAAAGAATTAAATTCTGGTGCGACTGAGATTAATTTATACTCAATCTGTGCAATCGACCTGCACTGTTGGTTAAAGGTGAATTGCACCGAATTTGTGGAAAGAATTAAATTCTGGTGCGACTGAGATTAATTTATACTCAATCTGTGCAATCGACCTGCACTGTTGGTTAAAGGTGAATTGCACTGAATTTGTGGAAAGGATTAAATTCTGGTGCGGCTGAGATTAATTTATACTCAATCCGTGCAATCGACCTGCACTGTTGGTTGAAGGTGAATTGCACTGAATTTGTGGAAAGGATTAAATTCTGGTGCGGCTGAGATTAATTTATACTCAATCTGTGCAATCGACCTGCACTGTTGGTTGAAGGTGAATTGCACTGAATTTGTGGAAAGGATTAAATTCTGGTGCGGCTGAGATTAATTTATACTCAATCTGTGCAATCGACCTGCACTGTTGGTTAAAGGTGAATTACACTGAATTAGTGGAAAGAATTAAATTCTGGTGCGACTGAGATTAATTTATACTCAATCTGTGCAATCGACCTGCACTGTTGGTTAAAGGTGAATTGCACTGAATTTGTGGAAAGAATTAAATTCTGGTGCGGCTGAGATTAATTTATACTCAATCTGTGCAATCGACCTGCACTGTTGGTTAAAGGTGAATTACACTGAAGTAGTGGAAAGAATTAAATTCTGGTGCGACTGAGATTAATTTATACTCAATCTGTGCAATCGACCTGCACTGTTGGTTAAAGGTGAATTGCACCGAATTTGTGGAAAGAATTAAATTCTGGTGCGACTGAGATTAATTTATACTCAATCTGTGCAATCGACCTGCACTGTTGGTTAAAGGTGAATTGCACTGAATTTGTGGAAAGGATTAAATTCTGGTGCGGCTGAGATTAATTTATACTCAATCCGTGCAATCGACCTGCACTGTTGGTTGAAGGTGAATTGCACTGAATTTGTGGAAAGGATTAAATTCTGGTGCGGCTGAGATTAATTTATACTCAATCTGTGCAATCGACCTGCACTGTTGGTTGAAGGTGAATTGCACTGAATTTGTGGAAAGGATTAAATTCTGGTGCGGCTGAGATTAATTTATACTCAATCTGTGCAATCGACCTGCACTGTTGGTTAAAGGTGAATTACACTGAATTAGTGGAAAGAATTAAATTCTGGTGCGACTGAGATTAATTTATACTCAATCTGTGCAATCGACCTGCACTGTTGGTTAAAGGTGAATTGCACTGAATTTGTGGAAAGAATTAAATTCTGGTGCGGCTGAGATTAATTTATACTCAATCTGTGCAATCGACCTGCACTGTTGGTTAAAGGTGAATTACACTGAAGTAGTGGAAAGAATTAAATTCTGGTGCGACTGAGATTAATTTATACTCAATCTGTGCAATCGACCTGCACTGTTGGTTAAAGGTGAATTGCACCGAATTTGTGGAAAGAATTAAATTCTGGTGCGACTGAGATTAATTTATACTCAATCTGTGCAATCGACCTGCACTGTTGGTTAAAGGTGAATTGCACTGAATTTGTGGAAAGGATTAAATTCTGGTGCGGCTGAGATTAATTTATACTCAATCCGTGCAATCGACCTGCACTGTTGGTTGAAGGTGAATTGCACTGAATTTGTGGAAAGGATTAAATTCTGGTGCGGCTGAGATTAATTTATACTCAATCTGTGCAATCGACCTGCACTGTTGGTTGAAGGTGAATTGCACTGAATTTGTGGAAAGGATTAAATTCTGGTGCGGCTGAGATTAATTTATACTCAATCTGTGCAATCGACCTGCACTGTTGGTTAAAGGTGAATTACACTGAATTAGTGGAAAGAATTAAATTCTGGTGCGACTGAGATTAATTTATACTCAATCTGTGCAATCGACCTGCACTGTTGGTTAAAGGTGAATTGCACTGAATTTGTGGAAAGAATTAAATTCTGGTGCGGCTGAGATTAATTTATACTCAATCTGTGCAATCGACCTGCACTGTTGGTTAAAGGTGAATTACACTGAAGTAGTGGAAAGAATTAAATTCTGGTGCGACTGAGATTAATTTATACTCAATCTGTGCAATCGACCTGCACTGTTGGTTAAAGGTGAATTGCACCGAATTTGTGGAAAGAATTAAATTCTGGTGCGACTGAGATTAATTTATACTCAATCTGTGCAATCGACCTGCACTGTTGGTTAAAGGTGAATTGCACTGAATTTGTGGAAAGGATTAAATTCTGGTGCGGCTGAGATTAATTTATACTCAATCCGTGCAATCGACCTGCACTGTTGGTTGAAGGTGAATTGCACTGAATTTGTGGAAAGGATTAAATTCTGGTGCGGCTGAGATTAATTTATACTCAATCTGTGCAATCGACCTGCACTGTTGGTTGAAGGTGAATTGCACTGAATTTGTGGAAAGGATTAAATTCTGGTGCGGCTGAGATTAATTTATACTCAATCTGTGCAATCGACCTGCACTGTTGGTTAAAGGTGAATTACACTGAATTAGTGGAAAGAATTAAATTCTGGTGCGACTGAGATTAATTTATACTCAATCTGTGCAATCGACCTGCACTGTTGGTTAAAGGTGAATTGCACTGAATTTGTGGAAAGAATTAAATTCTGGTGCGGCTGAGATTAATTTATACTCAATCTGTGCAATCGACCTGCACTGTTGGTTAAAGGTGAATTACACTGAAGTAGTGGAAAGAATTAAATTCTGGTGCGACTGAGATTAATTTATACTCAATCTGTGCAATCGACCTGCACTGTTGGTTAAAGGTGAATTGCACCGAATTTGTGGAAAGAATTAAATTCTGGTGCGACTGAGATTAATTTATACTCAATCTGTGCAATCGACCTGCACTGTTGGTTAAAGGTGAATTGCACTGAATTTGTGGAAAGGATTAAATTCTGGTGCGGCTGAGATTAATTTATACTCAATCCGTGCAATCGACCTGCACTGTTGGTTGAAGGTGAATTGCACTGAATTTGTGGAAAGGATTAAATTCTGGTGCGGCTGAGATTAATTTATACTCAATCTGTGCAATCGACCTGCACTGTTGGTTGAAGGTGAATTGCACTGAATTTGTGGAAAGGATTAAATTCTGGTGCGGCTGAGATTAATTTATACTCAATCTGTGCAATCGACCTGCACTGTTGGTTAAAGGTGAATTACACTGAATTAGTGGAAAGAATTAAATTCTGGTGCGACTGAGATTAATTTATACTCAATCTGTGCAATCGACCTGCACTGTTGGTTAAAGGTGAATTGCACTGAATTTGTGGAAAGAATTAAATTCTGGTGCGGCTGAGATTAATTTATACTCAATCTGTGCAATCGACCTGCACTGTTGGTTAAAGGTGAATTACACTGAAGTAGTGGAAAGAATTAAATTCTGGTGCGACTGAGATTAATTTATACTCAATCTGTGCAATCGACCTGCACTGTTGGTTAAAGGTGAATTGCACCGAATTTGTGGAAAGAATTAAATTCTGGTGCGACTGAGATTAATTTATACTCAATCTGTGCAATCGACCTGCACTGTTGGTTAAAGGTGAATTGCACTGAATTTGTGGAAAGGATTAAATTCTGGTGCGGCTGAGATTAATTTATACTCAATCCGTGCAATCGACCTGCACTGTTGGTTGAAGGTGAATTGCACTGAATTTGTGGAAAGGATTAAATTCTGGTGCGGCTGAGATTAATTTATACTCAATCTGTGCAATCGACCTGCACTGTTGGTTGAAGGTGAATTGCACTGAATTTGTGGAAAGGATTAAATTCTGGTGCGGCTGAGATTAATTTATACTCAATCTGTGCAATCGACCTGCACTGTTGGTTAAAGGTGAATTGCACTGAATTTGTGGAAAGAATTAAATTCTGGTGCGGCTGAGATTAATTTATACTCAATCTGTGCAATCGACCTGCACTGTTGGTTAAAGGTGAATTACACTGAAGTAGTGGAAAGAATTAAATTCTGGTGCGACTGAGATTAATTTATACTCAATCTGTGCAATCGACCTGCACTGTTGGTTAAAGGTGAATTGCACCGAATTTGTGGAAAGAATTAAATTCTGGTGCGACTGAGATTAATTTATACTCAATCTGTGCAATCGACCTGCACTGTTGGTTAAAGGTGAATTGCACTGAATTTGTGGAAAGGATTAAATTCTGGTGCGGCTGAGATTAATTTATACTCAATCCGTGCAATCGACCTGCACTGTTGGTTGAAGGTGAATTGCACTGAATTTGTGGAAAGGATTAAATTCTGGTGCGGCTGAGATTAATTTATACTCAATCTGTGCAATCGACCTGCACTGTTGGTTGAAGGTGAATTGCACTGAATTTGTGGAAAGAATTAAATTCTGGTGCGACTGAGATTAATTTATACTCAATCTGTGCAATCGACCTGCACTGTTGGTTGAAGGTGAATTGCACTGAATTTGTGGAAAGGATTAAATTCTGGTGCGGCTGAGATTAATTTATACTCAATCTGTGCAATCGACCTGCACTGTTGGTTGAAGGTGAATTGCACTGAATTTTTGGAAAGGATTAAATTCTGGTGCGGCTGAGATTAATTTATACTCAATCTGTGCAATCGACCTGCACTGTTGGTTGAAGGTGAATTGCACTGAATTTGTGGAAAGGATTAAATTCTGGTGCGGCTGAGATTAATTTATACTCAATCTGTGCAATCGACCTGCACTGTTGGTTGAAGGTGAATTGCACTGAATTTGTGGAAAGAATAAAATTCTGGTGCGACTGAGATTAATTTATACTCAATCTGTGCAATCGACCTGCACTGTTGGTTGAAGGTGAATTGCACTGAATTTGTGGAAAGGATTAAATTCTGGTGCGGCTGAGATTAATTTATACTCAATCTGTGCAATCGACCTGCACTGTTGGTTAAAGGTGAATTGCACTGAATTTGTGGAAAGGATTAAATTCTGGTGCGACTGAGATTAATTTATACTCAATCTGTGCAATCGACCTGCACTGTTGGTTGAAGGTGAATTGCACTGAATTTGTGGAAAGGATTAAATTCTGGTGCGGCTGAGATTAATTTATACTCAATCTGTGCAATCGACCTGCACTGTTGGTTAAAGATGAATTACACTGAATTAGTGGAAAGAATTAAATTCTGGTGCGACTGAGATTAATTTATACTCAATCTGTGCAATCGACCTGCACTGTTGGTTAAAGGTGAATTGCACTGAATTTGTGGAAAGAATTAAATTCTGGTGCGACTGAGATTAATTTATACTCAATCTGTGCAATCGACCTGCACTGTTGGTTGAAGGTGAATTGCACTGAATTTGTGGAAAGGATTAAATTCTGGTGCGGCTGAGATTAATTTATACTCAATCTGTGCAATCGACCTGCACTGTTGGTTGAAGGTGAATTGCACTGAATTTGTGGAAAGGATTAAATTCTGGTGCGGCTGAGATTAATTTATACTCAATCTGTGCAATCGACCTGCACTGTTGGTTGAAGGTGAATTGCACTGAATTTGTGGAAAGGATTAAATTCTGGTGCGGCTGAGATTAATTTATACTCAATCTGTGCAATCGACCTGCACTGTTGGTTGAAGGTGAATTGCACTGAATTTGTGGAAAGGATTAAATTCTGGTGCGGCTGAGATTAATTTATACTCAATCTGTGCAATCGACCTGCACTGTTGGTTGAAGGTGAATTGCACTGAATTTGTGGAAAGCATTAAATTCTGGTGCGACTGAGATTAATTTATACTCAATCTGTGCAATCGACCTGCACTGTTGGTTGAAGGTGAATTGCACTGAATTTGTGGAAAGGATTAAATTCTGGTGCGGCTGAGATTAATTTATACTCAATCTGTGCAATCGACCTGCACTGTTGGTTGAAGGTGAATTGCACTGAATTTTTGGAAAGGATTAAATTCTGGTGCGGCTGAGATTAATTTATACTCAATCTGTGCAATCGACCTGCACTGTTGGTTGAAGGTGAATTGCACTGAATTTGTGGAAAGGATTAAATTCTGGTGCGGCTGAGATTAATTTATACTCAATCTGTGCAATCGACCTGCACTGTTGGTTGAAGGTGAATTGCACTGAATTTGTGGAAAGAATAAAATTCTGGTGCGACTGAGATTAATTTATACTCAATCTGTGCAATCGACCTGCACTGTTGGTTGAAGGTGAATTGCACTGAATTTGTGGAAAGGATTAAATTCTGGTGCGGCTGAGATTAATTTATACTCAATCTGTGCAATCGACCTGCACTGTTGGTTAAAGGTGAATTGCACTGAATTTGTGGAAAGGATTAAATTCTGGTGCGACTCAGATCAATTTATACTCAATCTGTGCAATCGACCTGCACTGTTGGTTGAAGGTGAATTGCACTGAATTTGTGGAAAGGATTAAATTCTGGTGCGGCTGAGATTAATTTATACTCAATCTGTGCAATCGACCTGCACTGTTGGTTAAAGGTGAATTGCACTGAATTTGTGGAAAGAATTAAATTCTGGTGCGACTGAGATTAATTTATACTCAATCTGTGCAATCGACCTGCACTGTTGGTTAAAGGTGAATTGCACTGAATTTGTGGAAAGAATTAAATTCTGGTGCGACTGAGATTAATTTATACTCAACCTGTGCAATCGACCTGCACTGTTGGTTGAAGGTGAATTGCACTGAATTTGTGGAAAGGATTAAATTCTGGTGCGGCTGAGATTAATTTATACTCAATCTGTGCAATCGACCTGCACTGTTGGTTGAAGGTGAATTGCGATGAATTTGTGGAAAGAATTAAATTCTGGTGCGACTGAGATTAATTTATACTCAATCTGTGCAATCGACCTGCACTGTTGGTTGAAGGTGAATTGCCCTGAATTTGTGGAAAGGATTAAATTCTGGTGCGGCTGAGATTAATTTATACTCAATCTGTGCAATCGACCTGCACTGTTGGTTGAAGGTGAATTGCACTGAATTTTTGGAAAGGATTAAATTCTGGTGCGGCTGAGATTAATTTATACTCAATCTGTGCAATCGACCTGCACTGTTGGTTGAAGGTGAATTGCGATGAATTTGTGGAAAGAATTAAATTCTGGTGCGACTGAGATTAATTTATACTCAATCTGTGCAATCGACCTGCACTGTTGGTTGAAGGTGAATTGCACTGAACTTGTGGAAAGGATTAAATTCTGGTGCGGCTGAGATTAATTTATACTCAATCTGTGCAATCGACCTGCACTGTTGGTTAAAGGTGAATTACACTGAATTAGTGGAAAGAATTAAATTCTGGTGCGACTGAGATTAATTTATACTCAATCTGTGCAATCGACCTGCACTGTTGGTTAAAGGTGAATTGCACTGAATTTGTGGAAAGAATTAAATTCTGGTGCGACTGAGATTAATTTATACTCAATCTGTGCAATCGACCTGCACTGTTGGTTGAAGGTGAATTGCACTGAATTTGTGGAAAGGATTAAATTCTGGTGCGGCTGAGATTAATTTATACTCAATCTGTGCAATCGACCTGCACTGTTGGTTGAAGGTGAATTGCACTGAATTTGTGGAAAGGATTAAATTCTGGTGCGGCTGAGATTAATTTATACTCAATCTGTGCAATCGACCTGCACTGTTGGTTGAAGGTGAATTGCACTGAATTTGTGGAAAGGATTAAATTCTGGTGCGGCTGAGATTAATTTATACTCAATCTGTGCAATCGACCTGCACTGTTGGTTAAAGGTGAATTGCACTGAATTTGTGGAAAGAATTAAATTCTGGTGCGGCTGAGATTAATTTATACTCAATCTGTGCAATCGACCTGCACTGTTGGTTAAAGGTGAATTACACTGAAGTAGTGGAAAGAATTAAATTCTGGTGCGACTGAGATTAATTTATACTCAATCTGTGCAATCGACCTGCACTGTTGGTTAAAGGTGAATTGCACCGAATTTGTGGAAAGAATTAAATTCTGGTGCGACTGAGATTAATTTATACTCAATCTGTGCAATCGACCTGCACTGTTGGTTGAAGGTGAATTGCACTGAATTTGTGGAAAGGATTAAATTCTGGTGCGGCTGAGATTAATTTATACTCAATCTGTGCAATCGACCTGCACTGTTGGTTGAAGGTGAATTGCACTGAATTTGTGGAAAGGATTAAATTCTGGTGCGGCTGAGATTAATTTATACTCAATCTGTGCAATCGACCTGCACTGTTGGTTGAAGGTGAATTGCACTGAATTTGTGGAAAGAATTAAATTCTGGTGCGACTGAGATTAATTTATACTCAATCTGTGCAATCGACCTGCACTGTTGGTTGAAGGTGAATTGCACTGAATTTGTGGAAAGGATTAAATTCTGGTGCGGCTGAGATTAATTTATACTCAATCTGTGCAATCGACCTGCACTGTTGGTTGAAGGTGAATTGCACTGAATTTGTGGAAAGGATTAAATTCTGGTGCGGCTGAGATTAATTTATACTCAATCTGTGCAATCGACCTGCACTGTTGGTTGAAGGTGAATTGCACTGAATTTTTGGAAAGGATTAAATTCTGGTGCGGCTGAGATTAATTTATACTCAATCTGTGCAATCGACCTGCACTGTTGGTTGAAGGTGAATTGCACTGAATTTGTGGAAAGGATTAAATTCTGGTGCGGCTGAGATTAATTTATACTCAATCTGTGCAATCGACCTGCACTGTTGGTTGAAGGTGAATTGCACTGAATTTGTGGAAAGAATAAAATTCTGGTGCGACTGAGATTAATTTATACTCAATCTGTGCAATCGACCTGCACTGTTGGTTGAAGGTGAATTGCACTGAATTTGTGGAAAGGATTAAATTCTGGTGCGGCTGAGATTAATTTATACTCAATCTGTGCAATCGACCTGCACTGTTGGTTAAAGGTGAATTGCACTGAATTTGTGGAAAGGATTAAATTCTGGTGCGACTCAGATCAATTTATACTCAATCTGTGCAATCGACCTGCACTGTTGGTTGAAGGTGAACTGCACTGAATTTGTGGAAAGAATTAAATTCTGGTGCGACTGAGATTAATTTATACTCAATCTGTGCAATCGACCTGCACTGTTGGTTGAAGGTGAATTGCACTGAATTTGTGGAAAGGATTAAATTCTGGTGCGGCTGAGATTAATTTATACTCAATCTGTGCAATCGACCTGCACTGTTGGTTAAAGGTGAATTGCACTGAATTTGTGGAAAGAATTAAATTCTGGTGCGACTGAGATTAATTTATACTCAATCTGTGCAATCGACCTGCACTGTTGGTTGAAGGTGAATTGCACTGAATTTGTGGAAAGGATTAAATTCTGGTGCGGCTGAGATTAATTTATACTCAATCTGTGCAATCGACCTGCACTGTTGGTTGAAGGTGAATTGCACTGAATTTGTGGAAAGGATGAAATTCTGGTGCGGCTGAGATTAATTTATACTCAATCTGTGCAATCGACCTGCACTGTTGGTTAAAGGTGAATTACACTGAATTAGTGGAAAGAATTAAATTCTGGTGCGACTGAGATTAATTTATACTCAATCTGTGCAATCGACCTGCACTGTTGGTTAAAGGTGAATTGCACTGAATTTGTGGAAAGAATTAAATTCTGGTGCGACTGAGATTAATTTATACTCAATCTGTGCAATCGACCTGCACTGTTGGTTGAAGGTGAATTGCACTGAATTTGTGGAAAGGATTAAATTCTGGTGCGGCTGAGATTAATTTATACTCAATCTGTGCAATCGACCTGCACTGTTGGTTGAAGGTGAATTGCACTGAATTTTTGGAAAGGATTAAATTCTGGTGCGGCTGAGATTAATTTATACTCAATCTGTGCAATCGACCTGCACTGTTGGTTGAAGGTGAATTGCGATGAATTTGTGGAAAGAATTAAATTCTGGTGCGACTGAGATTAATTTATACTCAATCTGTGCAATCGACCTGCACTGTTGGTTGAAGGTGAATTGCACTGAATTTGTGGAAAGGATTAAATTCTGGTGCGGCTGAGATTAATTTATACTCAATCTGTGCAATCGACCTGCACTGTTGGTTAAAGGTGAATTACACTGAATTAGTGGAAAGAATTAAATTCTGGTGCGACTGAGATTAATTTATACTCAATCTGTGCAATCGACCTGCACTGTTGGTTAAAGGTGAATTGCACTGAATTTGTGGAAAGAATTAAATTCTGGTGCGACTGAGATTAATTTATACTCAATCTGTGCAATCGACCTGCACTGTTGGTTGAAGGTGAATTGCACTGAATTTGTGGAAAGGATTAAATTCTGGTGCGGCTGAGATTAATTTATACTCAATCTGTGCAATCGACCTGCACTGTTGGTTGAAGGTGAATTGCACTGAATTTGTGGAAAGGATTAAATTCTGGTGCGGCTGAGATTAATTTATACTCAATCTGTGCAATCGACCTGCACTGTTGGTTAAAGGTGAATTGCACTGAATTTGTGGAAAGAATTAAATTCTGGTGCGGCTGAGATTAATTTATACTCAATCTGTGCAATCGACCTGCACTGTTGGTTAAAGGTGAATTGCACTGAATTTGTGGAAAGAATTAAATTCTGGTGCGGCTGAGATTAATTTATACTCAATCTGTGCAATCGACCTGCACTGTTGGTTAAAGGTGAATTACACTGAAGTAGTGGAAAGAATTAAATTCTGGTGCGACTGAGATTAATTTATACTCAATCTGTGCAATCGACCTGCACTGTTGGTTAAAGGTGAATTGCACCGAATTTGTGGAAAGAATTAAATTCTGGTGCGACTGAGATTAATTTATACTCAATCTGTGCAATCGACCTGCACTGTTGGTTGAAGGTGAATTGCACTGAATTTGTGGAAAGGATTAAATTCTGGTGCGGCTGAGATTAATTTATACTCAATCTGTGCAATCGACCTGCACTGTTGGTTGAAGGTGAATTGCACTGAATTTGTGGAAAGGATTAAATTCTGGTGCGGCTGAGATTAATATATACTCAATCTGTGCAATCGACCTGCACTGTTGGTTGAAGGTGAATTGCACTGAATTTGTGGAAAGAATTAAATTCTGGTGCGACTGAGATTAATTTATACTCAATCTGTGCAATCGACCTGCACTGTTGGTTGAAGGTGAATTGCACTGAATTTGTGGAAAGGATTAAATTCTGGTGCGGCTGAGATTAATTTATACTCAATCTGTGCAATCGACCTGCACTGTTGGTTGAAGGTGAATTGCACTGAATTTTTGGAAAGGATTAAATTCTGGTGCGGCTGAGATTAATTTATACTCAATCTGTGCAATCGACCTGCACTGTTGGTTGAAGGTGAATTGCACTGAATTTGTGGAAAGGATTAAATTCTGGTGCGGCTGAGATTAATTTATACTCAATCTGTGCAATCGACCTGCACTGTTGGTTGAAGGTGAATTGCACTGAATTTGTGGAAAGAATAAAATTCTGGTGCGACTGAGATTAATTTATACTCAATCTGTGCAATCGACCTGCACTGTTGGTTGAAGGTGAATTGCACTGAATTTGTGGCAAGGATTAAATTCTGGTGCGGCTGAGATTAATTTATACTCAATCTGTGCAATCGACCTGCACTGTTGGTTAAAGGTGAATTGCACTGAATTTGTGGAAAGGATTAAATTCTGGTGCGACTCAGATCAATTTATACTCAATCTGTGCAATCGACCTGCACTGTTGGTTGAAGGTGAATTGCACTGAATTTGTGGAAAGAATTAAATTCTGGTGCGACTGAGATTAATTTATACTCAATCTGTGCAATCGACCTGCACTGTTGGTTGAAGGTGAATTGCACTGAATTTGTGGAAAGGATTAAATTCTGGTGCGGCTGAGATTAATTTATACTCAATCTGTGCAATCGACCTGCACTGTTGGTTAAAGGTGAATTGCACTGAATTTGTGGAAAGAATTAAATTCTGGTGCGACTGAGATTAATTTATACTCAATCTGTGCAATCGACCTGCACTGTTGGTTGAAGGTGAATTGCACTGAATTTGTGGAAAGGATTAAATTCTGGTGCGGCTGAGATTAATTTATACTCAATCTGTGCAATCGACCTGCACTGTCGGTTGAAGGTGAATTGCACTGAATTTGTGGAAAGGATGAAATTCTGGTGCGGCTGAGATTAATTTATACTCAATCTGTGCAATCGACCTGCACTGTTGGTTAAAGGTGAATTACACTGAATTAGTGGAAAGAATTAAATTCTGGTGCGACTGAGATTAATTTATACTCAATCTGTGCAATCGACCTGCACTGTTGGTTAAAGGTGAATTGCACTGAATTTGTGGAAAGAATTAAATTCTGGTGCGACTGAGATTAATTTATACTCAATCTGTGCAATCGACCTGCACTGTTGGTTGAAGGTGAATTGCACTGAATTTGTGGAAAGGATTAAATTCTGGTGCGGCTGAGATTAATTTATACTCAATCTGTGCAATCGACCTGCACTGTTGGTTGAAGGTGAATTGCGATGAATTTGTGGAAAGAATTAAATTCTGGTGCGACTGAGATTAATTTATACTCAATCTGTGCAATCGACCTGCACTGTTGGTTGAAGGTGAATTGCACTGAATTTGTGGAAAGGATTAAATTCTGGTGCGGCTGAGATTAATTTATACTCAATCTGTGCAATCGACCTGCACTGTTGGTTGAAGGTGAATTGCACTGAATTTTTGGAAAGGATTAAATTCTGGTGCGGCTGAGATTAATTTATACTCAATCTGTGCAATCGACCTGCACTGTTGGTTGAAGGTGAATTGCGATGAATTTGTGGAAAGAATTAAATTCTGGTGCGACTGAGATTAATTTATACTCAATCTGTGCAATCGACCTGCACTGTTGGTTGAAGGTGAATTGCACTGAATTTGTGGAAAGGATTAAATTCTGGTGCGGCTGAGATTAATTTATACTCAATCTGTGCAATCGACCTGCACTGTTGGTTAAAGGTGAATTGCACTGAATTTGTGGAAAGAATTAAATTCTGGTGCGACTGAGATTAATTTATACTCAATCTGTGCAATCGACCTGCACTGTTGGTTGAAGGTGAATTGCACTGAATTTGTGGAAAGGATTAAATTCTGGTGCGGCTGAGATTAATTTATACTCAATCTGTGCAATCGACCTGCACTGTTGGTTGAAGGTGAATTGCACTGAATTTGTGGAAAGGATTAAATTCTGGTGCGGCTGAGATTAATTTATACTCAATCTGTGCAATCGACCTGCACTGTTGGTTAAAGGTGAATTGCACTGAATTTGTGGAAAGAATTAAATTCTGGTGCGGCTGAGATTAATTTATACTCAATCTGTGCAATCGACCTGCACTGTTGGTTAAAGGTGAATTGCACTGAATTTGTGGAAAGAATTAAATTCTGGTGCGGCTGAGATTAATTTATACTCAATCTGTGCAATCGACCTGCACTGTTGGTTAAAGGTGAATTACACTGAAGTAGTGGAAAGAATTAAATTCTGGTGCGACTGAGATTAATTTATACTCAATCTGTGCAATCGACCTGCACTGTTGGTTAAAGGTGAATTGCACCGAATTTGTGGAAAGAATTAAATTCTGGTGCGACTGAGATTAATTTATACTCAATCTGTGCAATCGACCTGCACTGTTGGTTGAAGGTGAATTGCACTGAATTTGTGGAAAGGATTAAATTCTGGTGCGGCTGAGATTAATTTATACTCAATCTGTGCAATCGACCTGCACTGTTGGTTGAAGGTGAATTGCACTGAATTTGTGGAAAGGATTAAATTCTGGTGCGGCTGAGATTAATTTATACTCAATCTGTGCAATCGACCTGCACTGTTGGTTGAAGGTGAATTGCACTGAATTTGTGGAAAGAATTAAATTCTGGTGCGACTGAGATTAATTTATACTCAATCTGTGCAATCGACCTGCACTGTTGGTTGAAGGTGAATTGCACTGAATTTGTGGAAAGGATTAAATTCTGGTGCGGCTGAGATTAAACTCAATCTGTGCAATCGACCTGCACTGTTGGTTGAAGGTGAATTGCACTGAATTTTTGGAAAGGATTAAATTCTGGTGCGGCTGAGATTAATTTATACTCAATCTGTGCAATCGACCTGCACTGTTGGTTGAAGGTGAATTGCACTGAATTTGTGGAAAGGATTAAATTCTGGTGCGGCTGAGATTAATTTATACTCAATCTGTGCAATCGACCTGCACTGTTGGTTGAAGGTGAATTGCACTGAATTTGTGGAAAGAATAAAATTCTGGTGCGACTGAGATTAATTTATACTCAATCTGTGCAATCGACCTGCACTGTTGGTTGAAGGTGAATTGCACTGAATTTGTGGAAAGGATTAAATTCTGGTGCGGCTGAGATTAATTTATACTCAATCTGTGCAATCGACCTGCACTGTTGGTTAAAGGTGAATTGCACTGAATTTGTGGAAAGGATTAAATTCTGGTGCGACTCAGATCAATTTATACTCAATCTGTGCAATCGACCTGCACTGTTGGTTGAAGGTGAATTGCACTGAATTTGTGGAAAGAATTAAATTCTGGTGCGACTGAGATTAATTTATACTCAATCTGTGCAATCGACCTGCACTGTTGGTTGAAGGTGAATTGCACTAAATTTGTGGAAAGGATTAAATTCTGGTGCGGCTGAGATTAATTTATACTCAATCTGTGCAATCGACCTGCACTGTTGGTTAAAGGTGAATTGCACTGAATTTGTGGAAAGAATTAAATTCTGGTGCGGCTGAGATTAATTTATACTCAATCTGTGCAATCGACCTGCACTGTTGGTTGAAGGTGAATTGCACTGAATTTTTGGAAAGGATTAAATTCTGGTGCGGCTGAGATTAATTTATACTCAATCTGTGCAATCGACCTGCACTGTTGGTTGAAGGTGAATTGCGATGAATTTGTGGAAAGAATTAAATTCTGGTGCGACTGAGATTAATTTATACTCAATCTGTGCAATCGACCTGCACTGTTGGTTGAAGGTGAATTGCACTGAATTTGTGGAAAGGATTAAATTCTGGTGCGGCTGAGATTAATTTATACTCAATCTGTGCAATCGACCTGCACTGTTGGTTAAAGGTGAATTACACTGAATTAGTGGAAAGAATTAAATTCTGGTGCGACTGAGATTAATTTATACTCAATCTGTGCAATCGACCTGCACTGTTGGTTAAAGGTGAATTGCACTGAATTTGTGGAAAGAATTAAATTCTGGTGCGACTGAGATTAATTTATACTCAATCTGTGCAATCGACCTGCACTGTTGGTTGAAGGTGAATTGCACTGAATTTGTGGAAAGGATTAAATTCTGGTGCGGCTGAGATTAATTTATACTCAATCTGTGCAATCGACCTGCACTGTTGGTTGAAGGTGAATTGCACTGAATTTGTGGAAAGGATTAAATTCTGGTGCGGCTGAGATTAATTTATACTCAATCTGTGCAATCGACCTGCACTGTTGGTTAAAGGTGAATTGCACTGAATTTGTGGAAAGAATTAAATTCTGGTGCGGCTGAGATTAATTTATACTCAATCTGTGCAATCGACCTGCACTGTTGGTTAAAGGTGAATTGCACTGAATTTGTGGAAAGAATTAAATTCTGGTGCGGCTGAGATTAATTTATACTCAATCTGTGCAATCGACCTGCACTGTTGGTTAAAGGTGAATTACACTGAAGTAGTGGAAAGAATTAAATTCTGGTGCGACTGAGATTAATTTATACTCAATCTGTGCAATCGACCTGCACTGTTGGTTAAAGGTGAATTGCACCGAATTTGTGGAAAGAATTAAATTCTGGTGCGACTGAGATTAATTTATACTCAATCTGTGCAATCGACCTGCACTGTTGGTTGAAGGTGAATTGCACTGAATTTGTGGAAAGGATTAAATTCTGGTGCGGCTGAGATTAATTTATACTCAATCTGTGCAATCGACCTGCACTGTTGGTTGAAGGTGAATTGCACTGAATTTGTGGAAAGGATTAAATTCTGGTGCGGCTGAGATTAATATATACTCAATCTGTGCAATCGACCTGCACTGTTGGTTGAAGGTGAATTGCACTGAATTTGTGGAAAGAATTAAATTCTGGTGCGACTGAGATTAATTTATACTCAATCTGTGCAATCGACCTGCACTGTTGGTTGAAGGTGAATTGCACTGAATTTGTGGAAAGGATTAAATTCTGGTGCGGCTGAGATTAATTTATACTCAATCTGTGCAATCGACCTGCACTGTTGGTTGAAGGTGAATTGCACTGAATTTTTGGAAAGGATTAAATTCTGGTGCGGCTGAGATTAATTTATACTCAATCTGTGCAATCGACCTGCACTGTTGGTTGAAGGTGAATTGCACTGAATTTGTGGAAAGGATTAAATTCTGGTGCGGCTGAGATTAATTTATACTCAATCTGTGCAATCGACCTGCACTGTTGGTTGAAGGTGAATTGCACTGAATTTGTGGAAAGAATAAAATTCTGGTGCGACTGAGATTAATTTATACTCAATCTGTGCAATCGACCTGCACTGTTGGTTGAAGGTGAATTGCACTGAATTTGTGGCAAGGATTAAATTCTGGTGCGGCTGAGATTAATTTATACTCAATCTGTGCAATCGACCTGCACTGTTGGTTAAAGGTGAATTGCACTGAATTTGTGGAAAGGATTAAATTCTGGTGCGACTCAGATCAATTTATACTCAATCTGTGCAATCGACCTGCACTGTTGGTTGAAGGTGAATTGCACTGAATTTGTGGAAAGAATTAAATTCTGGTGCGACTGAGATTAATTTATACTCAATCTGTGCAATCGACCTGCACTGTTGGTTGAAGGTGAATTGCACTGAATTTGTGGAAAGGATTAAATTCTGGTGCGGCTGAGATTAATTTATACTCAATCTGTGCAATCGACCTGCACTGTTGGTTAAAGGTGAATTGCACTGAATTTGTGGAAAGAATTAAATTCTGGTGCGACTGAGATTAATTTATACTCAATCTGTGCAATCGACCTGCACTGTTGGTTGAAGGTGAATTGCACTGAATTTGTGGAAAGGATTAAATTCTGGTGCGGCTGAGATTAATTTATACTCAATCTGTGCAATCGACCTGCACTGTTGGTTGAAGGTGAATTGCACTGAATTTGTGGAAAGGATGAAATTCTGGTGCGGCTGAGATTAATTTATACTCAATCTGTGCAATCGACCTGCACTGTTGGTTAAAGGTGAATTACACTGAATTAGTGGAAAGAATTAAATTCTGGTGCGACTGAGATTAATTTATACTCAATCTGTGCAATCGACCTGCACTGTTGGTTAAAGGTGAATTGCACTGAATTTGTGGAAAGAATTAAATTCTGGTGCGACTGAGATTAATTTATACTCAATCTGTGCAATCGACCTGCACTGTTGGTTGAAGGTGAATTGCACTGAATTTGTGGAAAGGATTAAATTCTGGTGCGGCTGAGATTAATTTATACTCAATCTGTGCAATCGACCTGCACTGTTGGTTGAAGGTGAATTGCGATGAATTTGTGGAAAGAATTAAATTCTGGTGCGACTGAGATTAATTTATACTCAATCTGTGCAATCGACCTGCACTGTTGGTTGAAGGTGAATTGCACTGAATTTGTGGAAAGGATTAAATTCTGGTGCGGCTGAGATTAATTTATACTCAATCTGTGCAATCGACCTGCACTGTTGGTTGAAGGTGAATTGCACTGAATTTTTGGAAAGGATTAAATTCTGGTGCGGCTGAGATTAATTTATACTCAATCTGTGCAATCGACCTGCACTGTTGGTTGAAGGTGAATTGCGATGAATTTGTGGAAAGAATTAAATTCTGGTGCGACTGAGATTAATTTATACTCAATCTGTGCAATCGACCTGCACTGTTGGTTGAAGGTGAATTGCACTGAATTTGTGGAAAGGATTAAATTCTGGTGCGGCTGAGATTAATTTATACTCAATCTGTGCAATCGACCTGCACTGTTGGTTAAAGGTGAATTACACTGAATTAGTGGAAAGAATTAAATTCTGGTGCGACTGAGATTAATTTATACTCAATCTGTGCAATCGACCTGCACTGTTGGTTAAAGGTGAATTGCACTGAATTTGTGGAAAGAATTAAATTCTGGTGCGACTGAGATTAATTTATACTCAATCTGTGCAATCGACCTGCACTGTTGGTTGAAGGTGAATTGCACTGAATTTGTGGAAAGGATTAAATTCTGGTGCGGCTGAGATTAATTTATACTCAATCTGTGCAATCGACCTGCACTGTTGGTTGAAGGTGAATTGCACTGAATTTGTGGAAAGGATTAAATTCTGGTGCGGCTGAGATTAATTTATACTCAATCTGTGCAATCGACCTGCACTGTTGGTTAAAGGTGAATTGCACTGAATTTGTGGAAAGAATTAAATTCTGGTGCGGCTGAGATTAATTTATACTCAATCTGTGCAATCGACCTGCACTGTTGGTTAAAGGTGAATTGCACTGAATTTGTGGAAAGAATTAAATTCTGGTGCGGCTGAGATTAATTTATACTCAATCTGTGCAATCGACCTGCACTGTTGGTTAAAGGTGAATTACACTGAAGTAGTGGAAAGAATTAAATTCTGGTGCGACTGAGATTAATTTATACTCAATCTGTGCAATCGACCTGCACTGTTGGTTAAAGGTGAATTGCACCGAATTTGTGGAAAGAATTAAATTCTGGTGCGACTGAGATTAATTTATACTCAATCTGTGCAATCGACCTGCACTGTTGGTTGAAGGTGAATTGCACTGAATTTGTGGAAAGGATTAAATTCTGGTGCGGCTGAGATTAATTTATACTCAATCTGTGCAATCGACCTGCACTGTTGGTTGAAGGTGAATTGCACTGAATTTGTGGAAAGGATTAAATTCTGGTGCGGCTGAGATTAATTTATACTCAATCTGTGCAATCGACCTGCACTGTTGGTTGAAGGTGAATTGCACTGAATTTGTGGAAAGAATTAAATTCTGGTGCGACTGAGATTAATTTATACTCAATCTGTGCAATCGACCTGCACTGTTGGTTGAAGGTGAATTGCACTGAATTTGTGGAAAGGATTAAATTCTGGTGCGGCTGAGATTAAACTCAATCTGTGCAATCGACCTGCACTGTTGGTTGAAGGTGAATTGCACTGAATTTTTGGAAAGGATTAAATTCTGGTGCGGCTGAGATTAATTTATACTCAATCTGTGCAATCGACCTGCACTGTTGGTTGAAGGTGAATTGCACTGAATTTGTGGAAAGGATTAAATTCTGGTGCGGCTGAGATTAATTTATACTCAATCTGTGCAATCGACCTGCACTGTTGGTTGAAGGTGAATTGCACTGAATTTGTGGAAAGAATAAAATTCTGGTGCGACTGAGATTAATTTATACTCAATCTGTGCAATCGACCTGCACTGTTGGTTGAAGGTGAATTGCACTGAATTTGTGGAAAGGATTAAATTCTGGTGCGGCTGAGATTAATTTATACTCAATCTGTGCAATCGACCTGCACTGTTGGTTAAAGGTGAATTGCACTGAATTTGTGGAAAGGATTAAATTCTGGTGCGACTCAGATCAATTTATACTCAATCTGTGCAATCGACCTGCACTGTTGGTTGAAGGTGAATTGCACTGAATTTGTGGAAAGAATTAAATTCTGGTGCGACTGAGATTAATTTATACTCAATCTGTGCAATCGACCTGCACTGTTGGTTGAAGGTGAATTGCACTAAATTTGTGGAAAGGATTAAATTCTGGTGCGGCTGAGATTAATTTATACTCAATCTGTGCAATCGACCTGCACTGTTGGTTAAAGGTGAATTGCACTGAATTTGTGGAAAGAATTAAATTCTGGTGCGACTGAGATTAATTTATACTCAATCTGTGCAATCGACCTGCACTGTTGGTTGAAGGTGAATTGCACTGAATTTGTGGAAAGGATTAAATTCTGGTGCGGCTGAGATTAATTTATACTCAATCTGTGCAATCGACCTGCACTGTTGGTTGAAGGTGAATTGCACTGAATTTGTGGAAAGGATGAAATTCTGGTGCGGCTGAGATTAATTTATACTCAATCTGTGCAATCGACCTGCACTGTTGGTTAAAGGTGAATTACACTGAATTAGTGGAAAGAATTAAATTCTGGTGCGACTGAGATTAATTTATACTCAATCTGTGCAATCGACCTGCACTGTTGGTTAAAGGTGAATTGCACTGAATTTGTGGAAAGAATTAAATTCTGGTGCGACTGAGATTAATTTATACTCAATCTGTGCAATCGACCTGCACTGTTGGTTGAAGGTGAATTGCACTGAATTTGTGGAAAGGATTAAATTCTGGTGCGGCTGAGATTAATTTATACTCAATCTGTGCAATCGACCTGCACTGTTGGTTGAAGGTGAATTGCGATGAATTTGTGGAAAGAATTAAATTCTGGTGCGACTGAGATTAATTTATACCCAATCTGTGCAATCGACCTGCACTGTTGGTTGAAGGTGAATTGCACTGAATTTGTGGAAAGGATTAAATTCTGGTGCGGCTGAGATTAATTTATACTCAATCTGTGCAATCGACCTGCACTGTTGGTTGAAGGTGAATTGCACTGAATTTTTGGAAAGGATTAAATTCTGGTGCGGCTGAGATTAATTTATACTCAATCTGTGCAATCGACCTGCACTGTTGGTTGAAGGTGAATTGCGATGAATTTGTGGAAAGAATTAAATTCTGGTGCGACTGAGATTAATTTATACTCAATCTGTGCAATCGACCTGCACTGTTGGTTGAAGGTGAATTGCACTGAATTTGTGGAAAGGATTAAATTCTGGTGCGGCTGAGATTAATTTATACTCAATCTGTGCAATCGACCTGCACTGTTGGTTAAAGGTGAATTACACTGAATTAGTGGAAAGAATTAAATTCTGGTGCGACTGAGATTAATTTATACTCAATCTGTGCAATCGACCTGCACTGTTGGTTAAAGGTGAATTGCACTGAATTTGTGGAAAGAATTAAATTCTGGTGCGACTGAGATTAATTTATACTCAATCTGTGCAATCGACCTGCACTGTTGGTTGAAGGTGAATTGCACTGAATTTGTGGAAAGGATTAAATTCTGGTGCGGCTGAGATTAATTTATACTCAATCTGTGCAATCGACCTGCACTGTTGGTTGAAGGTGAATTGCACTGAATTTGTGGAAAGGATTAAATTCTGGTGCGGCTGAGATTAATTTATACTCAATCTGTGCAATCGACCTGCACTGTTGGTTAAAGGTGAATTGCACTGAATTTGTGGAAAGAATTAAATTCTGGTGCGGCTGAGATTAATTTATACTCAATCTGTGCAATCGACCTGCACTGTTGGTTAAAGGTGAATTGCACTGAATTTGTGGAAAGAATTAAATTCTGGTGCGGCTGAGATTAATTTATACTCAATCTGTGCAATCGACCTGCACTGTTGGTTAAAGGTGAATTACACTGAATTAGTGGAAAGAATTAAATTCTGGTGCGACTGAGATTAATTTATACTCAATCTGTGCAATCGACCTGCACTGTTGGTTAAAGGTGAATTGCACTGAATTTGTGGAAAGAATTAAATTCTGGTGCGACTGAGATTAATTTATACTCAATCTGTGCAATCGACCTGCACTGTTGGTTGAAGGTGAATTGCACTGAATTTGTGGAAAGGATTAAATTCTGGTGCGGCTGAGATTAATTTATACTCAATCTGTGCAATCGACCTGCACTGTTGGTTGAAGGTGAATTGCGATGAATTTGTGGAAAGAATTAAATTCTGGTGCGACTGAGATTAATTTATACCCAATCTGTGCAATCGACCTGCACTGTTGGTTGAAGGTGAATTGCACTGAATTTGTGGAAAGGATTAAATTCTGGTGCGGCTGAGATTAATTTATACTCAATCTGTGCAATCGACCTGCACTGTTGGTTGAAGGTGAATTGCACTGAATTTTTGGAAAGGATTAAATTCTGGTGCGGCTGAGATTAATTTATACTCAATCTGTGCAATCGACCTGCACTGTTGGTTGAAGGTGAATTGCGATGAATTTGTGGAAAGAATTAAATTCTGGTGCGACTGAGATTAATTTATACTCAATCTGTGCAATCGACCTGCACTGTTGGTTGAAGGTGAATTGCACTGAATTTGTGGAAAGGATTAAATTCTGGTGCGGCTGAGATTAATTTATACTCAATCTGTGCAATCGACCTGCACTGTTGGTTAAAGGTGAATTACACTGAATTAGTGGAAAGAATTAAATTCTGGTGCGACTGAGATTAATTTATACTCAATCTGTGCAATCGACCTGCACTGTTGGTTAAAGGTGAATTGCACTGAATTTGTGGAAAGAATTAAATTCTGGTGCGACTGAGATTAATTTATACTCAATCTGTGCAATCGACCTGCACTGTTGGTTGAAGGTGAATTGCACTGAATTTGTGGAAAGGATTAAATTCTGGTGCGGCTGAGATTAATTTATACTCAATCTGTGCAATCGACCTGCACTGTTGGTTGAAGGTGAATTGCACTGAATTTGTGGAAAGGATTAAATTCTGGTGCGGCTGAGATTAATTTATACTCAATCTGTGCAATCGACCTGCACTGTTGGTTAAAGGTGAATTGCACTGAATTTGTGGAAAGAATTAAATTCTGGTGCGGCTGAGATTAATTTATACTCAATCTGTGCAATCGACCTGCACTGTTGGTTAAAGGTGAATTGCACTGAATTTATGGAAAGAATTAAATTCTGGTGCGGCTGAGATTAATTTATACTCAATCTGTGCAATCGACCTGCACTGTTGGTTAAAGGTGAATTACACTGAAGTAGTGGAAAGAATTAAATTCTGGTGCGACTGAGATTAATTTATACTCAATCTGTGCAATCGACCTGCACTGTTGGTTAAAGGTGAATTGCACCGAATTTGTGGAAAGAATTAAATTCTGGTGCGGCTGAGATTAATTTATACTCAATCTGTGCAATCGACCTGCACTGTTGGTTGAAGGTGAATTGCACTGAATTTGTGGAAAGGATTAAATTCTGGTGCGGCTGAGATTAATTTATACTCAATCTGTGCAATCGACCTGCACTGTTGGTTGAAGGTGAATTGCACTGAATTTGTGGAAAGGATTAAATTCTGGTGCGGCTGAGATTAATTTATACTCAATCTGTGCAATCGACCTGCACTGTTGGTTGAAGGTGAATTGCACTGAATTTGTGGAAAGGATTAAATTCTGGTGCGGCTGAGATTAATTTATACTCAATCTGTGCAATCGACCTGCACTGTTGGTTGAAGGTGAATTGCACTGAATTTGTGGAAAGGATTAAATTCTGGTGCGGCTGAGATTAATTTATACTCAATCTGTGCAATCGACCTGCACTGTTGGTTGAAGGTGAATTGCACTGAATTTGTGGAAAGGATTAAATTCTGGTGCGGCTGAGATTAATTTATACTCAATCTGTGCAATCGACCTGCACTGTTGGTTGAAGGTGAATTGCACTGAATTTGTGGAAAGGATTAAATTCTGGTGCGGCTGAGATTAATTTATACTCAATCTGTGCAATCGACCTGCACTGTTGGTTGAAGGTGAATTGCACTGAATTTTTGGAAAGGATTAAATTCTGGTGCGGCTGAGATTAATTTATACTCAATCTGTGCAATCGACCTGCACTGTTGGTTGAAGGTGAATTGCACTGAATTTGTGGAAAGGATTAAATTCTGGTGCGGCTGAGATTAATTTATACTCAATCTGTGCAATCGACCTGCACTGTTGGTTGAAGGTGAATTGCACTGAATTTGTGGAAAGAATAAAATTCTGGTGCGACTGAGATTAATTTATACTCAATCTGTGCAATCGACCTGCACTGTTGGTTGAAGGTGAATTGCACTGAATTTGTGGAAAGGATCAAATTCTGGTGCGGCTGAGATTAATTTATACTCAATCTGTGCAATCGACCTGCACTGTTGGTTAAAGGTGAATTGCACTGAATTTGTGGAAAGGATTAAATTCTGGTGCGACTCAGATCAATTTATACTCAATCTGTGCAATCGACCTGCACTGTTGGTTGAAGGTGAATTGCACTGAATTTGTGGAAAGAATTAAATTCTGGTGCGACTGAGATTAATTTATACTCAATCTGTGCAATCGACCTGCACTGTTGGTTGAAGGTGAATTGCACTGAATTTGTGGAAAGGATTAAATTCTGGTGCGGCTGAGATTAATTTATACTCAATCTGTGCAATCGACCTGCACTGTTGGTTAAAGGTGAATTGCACTGAATTTGTGGAAAGAATTAAATTCTGGTGCGACTGAGATTAATTTATACTCAATCTGTGCAATCGACCTGCACTGTTGGTTGAAGGTGAATTGCACTGAATTTGTGGAAAGGATTAAATTCTGGTGCGGCTGAGATTAATTTATACTCAATCTGTGCAATCGACCTGCACTGTTGGTTGAAGGTGAATTGCACTGAATTTGTGGAAAGGATGAAATTCTGGTGCGGCTGAGATTAATTTATACTCAATCTGTGCAATCGACCTGCACTGTTGGTTAAAGGTGAATTACACTGAATTAGTGGAAAGAATTAAATTCTGGTGCGACTGAGATTAATTTATACTCAATCTGTGCAATCGACCTGCACTGTTGGTTAAAGGTGAATTGCACTGAATTTGTGGAAAGAATTAAATTCTGGTGCGACTGAGATTAATTTATACTCAATCTGTGCAATCGACCTGCACTGTTGGTTGAAGGTGAATTGCACTGAATTTGTGGAAAGGATTAAATTCTGGTGCGGCTGAGATTAATTTATACTCAATCTGTGCAATCGACCTGCACTGTTGGTTGAAGGTGAATTGCGATGAATTTGTGGAAAGAATTAAATTCTGGTGCGACTGAGATTAATTTATACTCAATCTGTGCAATCGACCTGCACTGTTGGTTGAAGGTGAATTGCACTGAATTTGTGGAAAGGATTAAATTCTGGTGCGGCTGAGATTAATTTATACTCAATCTGTGCAATCGACCTGCACTGTTGGTTGAAGGTGAATTGCACTGAATTTTTGGAAAGGATTAAATTCTGGTGCGGCTGAGATTAATTTATACTCAATCTGTGCAATCGACCTGCACTGTTGGTTGAAGGTGAATTGCGATGAATTTGTGGAAAGAATTCAATTCTGGTGCGACTGAGATTAATTTATACTCAATCTGTGCAATCGACCTGCACTGTTGGTTGAAGGTGAATTGCACTGAATTTGTGGAAAGGATTAAATTCTGGTGCGGCTGAGATTAATTTATACTCAATCTGTGCAATCGACCTGCACTGTTGGTTAAAGGTGAATTACACTGAATTAGTGGAAAGAATTAAATTCTGGTGCGACTGAGATTAATTTATACTCAATCTGTGCAATCGACCTGCACTGTTGGTTAAAGGTGAATTGCACTGAATTTGTGGAAAGAATTAAATTCTGGTGCGACTGAGATTAATTTATACTCAATCTGTGCAATCGACCTGCACTGTTGGTTGAAGGTGAATTGCACTGAATTTGTGGAAAGGATTAAATTCTGGTGCGGCTGAGATTAATTTATACTCAATCTGTGCAATCGACCTGCACTGTTGGTTGAAGGTGAATTGCACTGAATTTGTGGAAAGGATTAAATTCTGGTGCGGCTGAGATTAATTTATACTCAATCTGTGCAATCGACCTGCACTGTTGGTTAAAGGTGAATTGCACTGAATTTGTGGAAAGAATTAAATTCTGGTGCGGCTGAGATTAATTTATACTCAATCTGTGCAATCGACCTGCACTGTTGGTTAAAGGTGAATTGCACTGAATTTGTGGAAAGAATTAAATTCTGGTGCGGCTGAGATTAATTTATACTCAATCTGTGCAATCGACCTGCACTGTTGGTTAAAGGTGAATTGCACTGAATTTGTGGAAAGAATTAAATTCTGGTGCGGCTGAGATTAATTTATACTCAATCTGTGCAATCGACCTGCACTGTTGGTTAAAGGTGAATTGCACTGAATTTGTGGAAAGAATTAAATTCTGGTGCGGCTGAGATTAATTTATACTCAATCTGTGCAATCGACCTGCACTGTTGGTTAAAGGTGAATTACACTGAAGTAGTGGAAAGAATTAAATTCTGGTGCGACTGAGATTAATTTATACTCAATCTGTGCAATCGACCTGCACTGTTGGTTAAAGGTGAATTGCACCGAATTTGTGGAAAGAATTAAATTCTGGTGCGACTGAGATTAATTTATACTCAATCTGTGCAATCGACCTGCACTGTTGGTTGAAGGTGAATTGCACTGAATTTGTGGAAAGGATTAAATTCTGGTGCGGCTGAGATTAATTTATACTCAATCTGTGCAATCGACCTGCACTGTTGGTTGAAGGTGAATTGCACTGAATTTGTGGAAAGGATTAAATTCTGGTGCGGCTGAGATTAATTTATACTCAATCTGTGCAATCGACCTGCACTGTTGGTTGAAGGTGAATTGCACTGAATTTGTGGAAAGAATTAAATTCTGGTGCGACTGAGATTAATTTATACTCAATCTGTGCAATCGACCTGCACTGTTGGTTGAAGGTGAATTGCACTGAATTTGTGGAAAGGATTAAATTCTGGTGCGGCTGAGATTAATTTATACTCAATCTGTGCAATCGACCTGCACTGTTGGTTGAAGGTGAATTGCACTGAATTTTTGGAAAGGATTAAATTCTGGTGCGGCTGAGATTAATTTATACTCAATCTGTGCAATCGACCTGCACTGTTGGTTGAAGGTGAATTGCACTGAATTTGTGGAAAGGATTAAATTCTGGTGCGGCTGAGATTAATTTATACTCAATCTGTGCAATCGACCTGCACTGTTGGTTGAAGGTGAATTGCACTGAATTTGTGGAAAGGATTAAATTCTGGTGCGGCTGAGATTAATTTATACTCAATCTGTGCAATCGACCTGCACTGTTGGTTGAAGGTGAATTGCACTGAATTTTTGGAAAGGATTAAATTCTGGTGCGGCTGAGATTAATTTATACTCAATCTGTGCAATCGACCTGCACTGTTGGTTGAAGGTGAATTGCGATGAATTTGTGGAAAGAATTAAATTCTGGTGCGACTGAGATTAATTTATACTCAATCTGTGCAATCGACCTGCACTGTTGGTTGAAGGTGAATTGCACTGAATTTGTGGAAAGGATTAAATTCTGGTGCGGCTGAGATTAATTTATACTCAATCTGTGCAATCGACCTGCACTGTTGGTTAAAGGTGAATTACACTGAATTAGTGGAAAGAATTAAATTCTGGTGCGACTGAGATTAATTTATACTCAATCTGTGCAATCGACCTGCACTGTTGGTTAAAGGTGAATTGCACTGAATTTGTGGAAAGAATTAAATTCTGGTGCGACTGAGATTAATTTATACTCAATCTGTGCAATCGACCTGCACTGTTGGTTGAAGGTGAATTGCACTGAATTTGTGGAAAGGATTAAATTCTGGTGCGGCTGAGATTAATTTATACTCAATCTGTGCAATCGACCTGCACTGTTGGTTGAAGGTGAATTGCACTGAATTTGTGGAAAGGATTAAATTCTGGTGCGGCTGAGATTAATTTATACTCAATCTGTGCAATCGACCTGCACTGTTGGTTAAAGGTGAATTGCACTGAATTTGTGGAAAGAATTAAATTCTGGTGCGGCTGAGATTAATTTATACTCAATCTGTGCAATCGACCTGCACTGTTGGTTAAAGGTGAATTGCACTGAATTTGTGGAAAGAATTAAATTCTGGTGCGGCTGAGATTAATTTATACTCAATCTGTGCAATCGACCTGCACTGTTGGTTAAAGGTGAATTGCACTGAATTTGTGGAAAGAATTAAATTCTGGTGCGACTGAGATTAATTTATACTCAATCTGTGCAATCGACCTGCACTGTTGGTTGAAGGTGAATTGCACTGAATTTGTGGAAAGGATTAAATTCTGGTGCGGCTGAGATTAATTTATACTCAATCTGTGCAATCGACCTGCACTGTTGGTTGAAGGTGAATTGCACTGAATTTGTGGAAAGGATTAAATTCTGGTGCGGCTGAGATTAATTTATACTCAATCTGTGCAATCGACCTGCACTGTTGGTTGAAGGTGAATTGCACTGAATTTTTGGAAAGGATTAAATTCTGGTGCGGCTGAGATTAATTTATACTCAATCTGTGCAATCGACCTGCACTGTTGGTTGAAGGTGAATTGCGATGAATTTGTGGAAAGAATTAAATTCTGGTGCGACTGAGATTAATTTATACTCAATCTGTGCAATCGACCTGCACTGTTGGTTGAAGGTGAATTGCACTGAATTTGTGGAAAGGATTAAATTCTGGTGCGGCTGAGATTAATTTATACTCAATCTGTGCAATCGACCTGCACTGTTGGTTAAAGGTGAATTACACTGAATTAGTGGAAAGAATTAAATTCTGGTGCGACTGAGATTAATTTATACTCAATCTGTGCAATCGACCTGCACTGTTGGTTAAAGGTGAATTGCACTGAATTTGTGGAAAGAATTAAATTCTGGTGCGACTGAGATTAATTTATACTCAATCTGTGCAATCGACCTGCACTGTTGGTTGAAGGTGAATTGCACTGAATTTGTGGAAAGGATTAAATTCTGGTGCGGCTGAGATTAATTTATACTCAATCTGTGCAATCGACCTGCACTGTTGGTTGAAGGTGAATTGCACTGAATTTGTGGAAAGGATTAAATTCTGGTGCGGCTGAGATTAATTTATACTCAATCTGTGCAATCGACCTGCACTGTTGGTTAAAGGTGAATTGCACTGAATTTGTGGAAAGAATTAAATTCTGGTGCGGCTGAGATTAATTTATACTCAATCTGTGCAATCGACCTGCACTGTTGGTTAAAGGTGAATTGCACTGAATTTGTGGAAAGAATTAAATTCTGGTGCGGCTGAGATTAATTTATACTCAATCTGTGCAATCGACCTGCACTGTTGGTTAAAGGTGAATTGCACTGAATTTGTGGAAAGAATTAAATTCTGGTGCGGCTGAGATTAATTTATACTCAATCTGTGCAATCGACCTGCACTGTTGGTTAAAGGTGAATTGCACTGAATTTGTGGAAAGAATTAAATTCTGGTGCGGCTGAGATTAATTTATACTCAATCTGTGCAATCGACCTGCACTGTTGGTTAAAGGTGAATTACACTGAAGTAGTGGAAAGAATTAAATTCTGGTGCGACTGAGATTAATTTATACTCAATCTGTGCAATCGACCTGCACTGTTGGTTAAAGGTGAATTGCACCGAATTTGTGGAAAGAATTAAATTCTGGTGCGACTGAGATTAATTTATACTCAATCTGTGCAATCGACCTGCACTGTTGGTTGAAGGTGAATTGCACTGAATTTGTGGAAAGGATTAAATTCTGGTGCGGCTGAGATTAATTTATACTCAATCTGTGCAATCGACCTGCACTGTTGGTTGAAGGTGAATTGCACTGAATTTGTGGAAAGGATTAAATTCTGGTGCGGCTGAGATTAATTTATACTCAATCTGTGCAATCGACCTGCACTGTTGGTTGAAGGTGAATTGCACTGAATTTGTGGAAAGAATTAAATTCTGGTGCGACTGAGATTAATTTATACTCAATCTGTGCAATCGACCTGCACTGTTGGTTGAAGGTGAATTGCACTGAATTTGTGGAAAGGATTAAATTCTGGTGCGGCTGAGATTAATTTATACTCAATCTGTGCAATCGACCTGCACTGTTGGTTGAAGGTGAATTGCACTGAATTTTTGGAAAGGATTAAATTCTGGTGCGGCTGAGATTAATTTATACTCAATCTGTGCAATCGACCTGCACTGTTGGTTGAAGGTGAATTGCACTGAATTTGTGGAAAGGATTAAATTCTGGTGCGGCTGAGATTAATTTATACTCAATCTGTGCAATCGACCTGCACTGTTGGTTGAAGGTGAATTGCACTGAATTTGTGGAAAGGATTAAATTCTGGTGCGGCTGAGATTAATTTATACTCAATCTGTGCAATCGACCTGCACTGTTGGTTGAAGGTGAATTGCACTGAATTTTTGGAAAGGATTAAATTCTGGTGCGGCTGAGATTAATTTATACTCAATCTGTGCAATCGACCTGCACTGTTGGTTGAAGGTGAATTGCGATGAATTTGTGGAAAGAATTAAATTCTGGTGCGACTGAGATTAATTTATACTCAATCTGTGCAATCGACCTGCACTGTTGGTTGAAGGTGAATTGCACTGAATTTGTGGAAAGGATTAAATTCTGGTGCGGCTGAGATTAATTTATACTCAATCTGTGCAATCGACCTGCACTGTTGGTTAAAGGTGAATTACACTGAATTAGTGGAAAGAATTAAATTCTGGTGCGACTGAGATTAATTTATACTCAATCTGTGCAATCGACCTGCACTGTTGGTTAAAGGTGAATTGCACTGAATTTGTGGAAAGAATTAAATTCTGGTGCGACTGAAATTAATTTATACTCAATCTGTGCAATCGACCTGCACTGTTGGTTGAAGGTGAATTGCACTGAATTTGTGGAAAGGATTAAATTCTGGTGCGGCTGAGATTAATTTATACTCAATCTGTGCAATCGACCTGCACTGTTGGTTGAAGGTGAATTGCACTGAATTTGTGGAAAGGATTAAATTCTGGTGCGGCTGAGATTAATTTATACTCAATCTGTGCAATCGACCTGCACTGTTGGTTAAAGGTGAATTGCACTGAATTTGTGGAAAGAATTAAATTCTGGTGCGGCTGAGATTAATTTATACTCAATCTGTGCAATCGACCTGCACTGTTGGTTAAAGGTGAATTGCACTGAATTTGTGGAAAGAATTAAATTCTGGTGCGGCTGAGATTAATTTATACTCAATCTGTGCAATCGACCTGCACTGTTGGTTAAAGGTGAATTGCACTGAATTTGTGGAAAGAATTAAATTCTGGTGCGGCTGAGATTAATTTATACTCAATCTGTGCAATCGACCTGCACTGTTGGTTAAAGGTGAATTGCACTGAATTTGTGGAAAGAATTAAATTCTGGTGCGGCTGAGATTAATTTATACTCAATCTGTGCAATCGACCTGCACTGTTGGTTAAAGGTGAATTACACTGAAGTAGTGGAAAGAATTAAATTCTGGTGCGACTGAGATTAATTTATACTCAATCTGTGCAATCGACCTGCACTGTTGGTTAAAGGTGAATTGCACCGAATTTGTGGAAAGAATTAAATTCTGGTGCGACTGAGATTAATTTATACTCAATCTGTGCAATCGACCTGCACTGTTGGTTGAAGGTGAATTGCACTGAATTTGTGGAAAGGATTAAATTCTGGTGCGGCTGAGATTAATTTATACTCAATCTGTGCAATCGACCTGCACTGTTGGTTGAAGGTGAATTGCACTGAATTTGTGGAAAGGATTAAATTCTGGTGCGGCTGAGATTAATTTATACTCAATCTGTGCAATCGACCTGCACTGTTGGTTGAAGGTGAATTGCACTGAATTTGTGGAAAGAATTAAATTCTGGTGCGACTGAGATTAATTTATACTCAATCTGTGCAATCGACCTGCACTGTTGGTTGAAGGTGAATTGCACTGAATTTGTGGAAAGGATTAAATTCTGGTGCGGCTGAGATTAATTTATACTCAATCTGTGCAATCGACCTGCACTGTTGGTTGAAGGTGAATTGCACTGAATTTTTGGAAAGGATTAAATTCTGGTGCGGCTGAGATTAATTTATACTCAATCTGTGCAATCGACCTGCACTGTTGGTTGAAGGTGAATTGCACTGAATTTGTGGAAAGGATTAAATTCTGGTGCGGCTGAGATTAATTTATACTCAATCTGTGCAATCGACCTGCACTGTTGGTTGAAGGTGAATTGCACTGAATTTGTGGAAAGGATTAAATTCTGGTGCGGCTGAGATTAATTTATACTCAATCTGTGCAATCGACCTGCACTGTTGGTTGAAGGTGAATTGCACTGAATTTTTGGAAAGGATTAAATTCTGGTGCGGCTGAGATTAATTTATACTCAATCTGTGCAATCGACCTGCACTGTTGGTTGAAGGTGAATTGCGATGAATTTGTGGAAAGAATTAAATTCTGGTGCGACTGAGATTAATTTATACTCAATCTGTGCAATCGACCTGCACTGTTGGTTGAAGGTGAATTGCACTGAATTTGTGGAAAGGATTAAATTCTGGTGCGGCTGAGATTAATTTATACTCAATCTGTGCAATCGACCTGCACTGTTGGTTAAAGGTGAATTACACTGAATTAGTGGAAAGAATTAAATTCTGGTGCGACTGAGATTAATTTATACTCAATCTGTGCAATCGACCTGCACTGTTGGTTAAAGGTGAATTGCACTGAATTTGTGGAAAGAATTAAATTCTGGTGCGACTGAGATTAATTTATACTCAATCTGTGCAATCGACCTGCACTGTTGGTTGAAGGTGAATTGCACTGAATTTGTGGAAAGGATTAAATTCTGGTGCGGCTGAGATTAATTTATACTCAATCTGTGCAATCGACCTGCACTGTTGGTTGAAGGTGAATTGCACTGAATTTGTGGAAAGGATTAAATTCTGGTGCGGCTGAGATTAATTTATACTCAATCTGTGCAATCGACCTGCACTGTTGGTTAAAGGTGAATTGCACTGAATTTGTGGAAAGAATTAAATTCTGGTGCGGCTGAGATTAATTTATACTCAATCTGTGCAATCGACCTGCACTGTTGGTTAAAGGTGAATTGCACTGAATTTGTGGAAAGAATTAAATTCTGGTGCGGCTGAGATTAATTTATACTCAATCTGTGCAATCGACCTGCACTGTTGGTTAAAGGTGAATTGCACTGAATTTGTGGAAAGAATTAAATTCTGGTGCGGCTGAGATTAATTTATACTCAATCTGTGCAATCGACCTGCACTGTTGGTTAAAGGTGAATTGCACTGAATTTGTGGAAAGAATTAAATTCTGGTGCGGCTGAGATTAATTTATACTCAATCTGTGCAATCGACCTGCACTGTTGGTTAAAGGTGAATTACACTGAAGTAGTGGAAAGAATTAAATTCTGGTGCGACTGAGATTAATTTATACTCAATCTGTGCAATCGACCTGCACTGTTGGTTAAAGGTGAATTGCACCGAATTTGTGGAAAGAATTAAATTCTGGTGCGACTGAGATTAATTTATACTCAATCTGTGCAATCGACCTGCACTGTTGGTTGAAGGTGAATTGCACTGAATTTGTGGAAAGGATTAAATTCTGGTGCGGCTGAGATTAATTTATACTCAATCTGTGCAATCGACCTGCACTGTTGGTTGAAGGTGAATTGCACTGAATTTGTGGAAAGGATTAAATTCTGGTGCGGCTGAGATTAATTTATACTCAATCTGTGCAATCGACCTGCACTGTTGGTTGAAGGTGAATTGCACTGAATTTGTGGAAAGAATTAAATTCTGGTGCGACTGAGATTAATTTATACTCAATCTGTGCAATCGACCTGCACTGTTGGTTGAAGGTGAATTGCACTGAATTTGTGGAAAGGATTAAATTCTGGTGCGGCTGAGATTAATTTATACTCAATCTGTGCAATCGACCTGCACTGTTGGTTGAAGGTGAATTGCACTGAATTTTTGGAAAGGATTAAATTCTGGTGCGGCTGAGATTAATTTATACTCAATCTGTGCAATCGACCTGCACTGTTGGTTGAAGGTGAATTGCACTGAATTTGTGGAAAGGATTAAATTCTGGTGCGGCTGAGATTAATTTATACTCAATCTGTGCAATCGACCTGCACTGTTGGTTGAAGGTGAATTGCACTGAATTTGTGGAAAGGATTAAATTCTGGTGCGGCTGAGATTAATTTATACTCAATCTGTGCAATCGACCTGCACTGTTGGTTGAAGGTGAATTGCACTAAATTTTTGGAAAGGATTAAATTCTGGTGCGGCTGAGATTAATTTATACTCAATCTGTGCAATCGACCTGCACTGTTGGTTGAAGGTGAATTGCGATGAATTTGTGGAAAGAATTAAATTCTGGTGCGACTGAGATTAATTTATACTCAATCTGTGCAATCGACCTGCACTGTTGGTTGAAGGTGAATTGCACTGAATTTGTGGAAAGGATTAAATTCTGGTGCGGCTGAGATTAATTTATACTCAATCTGTGCAATCGACCTGCACTGTTGGTTAAAGGTGAATTACACTGAATTAGTGGAAAGAATTAAATTCTGGTGCGACTGAGATTAATTTATACTCAATCTGTGCAATCGACCTGCACTGTTGGTTAAAGGTGAATTGCACTGAATTTGTGGAAAGAATTAAATTCTGGTGCGACTGAGATTAATTTATACTCAATCTGTGCAATCGACCTGCACTGTTGGTTGAAGGTGAATTGCACTGAATTTGTGGAAAGGATTAAATTCTGGTGCGGCTGAGATTAATTTATACTCAATCTGTGCAATCGACCTGCACTGTTGGTTGAAGGTGAATTGCACTGGATTTTTGGAAAGGATTAAATTCTGGTGCGGCTGAGATTAATTTATACTCAATCTGTGCAATCGACCTGCACTGTTGGTTGAAGGTGAATTGCGATGAATTTGTGGAAAGAATTAAATTCTGGTGCGACTGAGATTAATTTATACTCAATCTGTGCAATCGACCTGCACTGTTGGTTGAAGGTGAATTGCACTGAATTTGTGGAAAGGATTAAATTCTGGTGCGGCTGAGATTAATTTATACTCAATCTGTGCAATCGACCTGCACTGTTGGTTAAAGGTGAATTACACTGAATTAGTGGAAAGAATTAAATTCTGGTGCGACTGAGATTAATTTATACTCAATCTGTGCAATCGACCTGCACTGTTGGTTAAAGGTGAATTGCACTGAATTTGTGGAAAGAATTAAATTCTGGTGCGACTGAGATTAATTTATACTCAATCTGTGCAATCGACCTGCACTGTTGGTTGAAGGTGAATTGCACTGAATTTGTGGAAAGGATTAAATTCTGGTGCGGCTGAGATTAATTTATACTCAATCTGTGCAATCGACCTGCACTGTTGGTTGAAGGTGAATTGCACTGAATTTGTGGAAAGGATTAAATTCTGGTGCGGCTGAGATTAATTTATACTCAATCTGTGCAATCGACCTGCACTGTTGGTTAAAGGTGAATTGCACTGAATTTGTGGAAAGAATTAAATTCTGGTGCGGCTGAGATTAATTTATACTCAATCTGTGCAATCGACCTGCACTGTTGGTTAAAGGTGAATTGCACTGAATTTGTGGAAAGAATTAAATTCTGGTGCGGCTGAGATTAATTTATACTCAATCTGTGCAATCGACCTGCACTGTTGGTTAAATGTGAATTACACTGAAGTAGTGGAAAGAATTAAATTCTGGTGCGACTGAGATTAATTTATACTCAATCTGTGCAATCGACCTGCACTGTTGGTTAAAGGTGAATTGCACCGAATTTGTGGAAAGAATTAAATTCTGGTGCGACTGAGATTAATTTATACTCAATCTGTGCAATCGACCTGCACTGTTGGTTGAAGGTGAATTGCACTGAATTTGTGGAAAGGATTAAATTCTGGTGCGGCTGAGATTAATTTATACTCAATCTGTGCAATCGACCTGCACTGTTGGTTGAAGGTGAATTGCACTGAATTTGTGGAAAGGATTAAATTCTGGTGCGGCTGAGATTAATTTATACTCAATCTGTGCAATCGACCTGCACTGTTGGTTGAAGGTGAATTGCACTGAATTTGTGGAAAGAATTAAATTCTGGTGCGACTGAGATTAATTTATACTCAATCTGTGCAATCGACCTGCACTGTTGGTTAAAGGTGAATTGCACTGAATTTGTGGAAAGAATTAAATTCTGGTGCGACTGAGATTAATTTATACTCAATCTGTGCAATCGACCTGCACTGTTGGTTGAAGGTGAATTGCACTGAATTTGTGGAAAGGATTAAATTCTGGTGCGGCTGAGATTAATTTATACTCAATCTGTGCAATCGACCTGCACTGTTGGTTGAAGGTGAATTGCACTGAATTTGTGGAAAGGATTAAATTCTGGTGCGGCTGAGATTAATTTATACTCAATCTGTGCAATCGACCTGCACTGTTGGTTAAAGGTGAATTGCACTGAATTTGTGGAAAGAATTAAATTCTGGTGCGGCTGAGATTAATTTATACTCAATCTGTGCAATCGACCTGCACTGTTGGTTAAAGGTGAATTGCACTGAATTTGTGGAAAGAATTAAATTCTGGTGCGGCTGAGATTAATTTATACTCAATCTGTGCAATCGACCTGCACTGTTGGTTAAAGGTGAATTGCACTGAATTTGTGGAAAGAATTAAATTCTGGTGCGGCTGAGATTAATTTATACTCAATCTGTGCAATCGACCTGCACTGTTGGTTAAAGGTGAATTACACTGAAGTAGTGGAAAGAATTAAATTCTGGTGCGACTGAGATTAATTTATACTCAATCTGTGCAATCGACCTGCACTGTTGGTTAAAGGTGAATTGCACCGAATTTGTGGAAAGAATTAAATTCTGGTGCGACTGAGATTAATTTATACTCAATCTGTGCAATCGACCTGCACTGTTGGTTGAAGGTGAATTGCACTGAATTTGTGGAAAGGATTAAATTCTGGTGCGGCTGAGATTAATTTATACTCAATCTGTGCAATCGACCTGCACTGTTGGTTGAAGGTGAATTGCACTGAATTTGTGGAAAGGATTAAATTCTGGTGCGGCTGAGATTAATTTATACTCAATCTGTGCAATCGACCTGCACTGTTGGTTGAAGGTGAATTGCACTGAATTTGTGGAAAGAATTAAATTCTGGTGCGACTGAGATTAATTTATACTCAATCTGTGCAATCGACCTGCACTGTTGGTTGAAGGTGACTTGCACTGAATTAGTGGAAAGGATTAAATTCTGGTGCGGCTGAGATTAATTTATACTCAATCTGTGCAATCGACCTGCACTGTTGGTTGAAGGTGAATTGCACTGAATTTTTGGAAAGGATTAAATTCTGGTGCGGCTGAGATTAATTTATACTCAATCTGTGCAATCGACCTGCACTGTTGGTTGAAGGTGAATTGCACTGAATTTGTGGAAAGGATTAAATTCTGGTGCGGCTGAGATTAATTTATACTCAATCTGTGCAATCGACCTGCACTGTTGGTTGAAGGTGAATTGCACTGAATTTGTGGAAAGGATTAAATTCTGGTGCGGCTGAGATTAATTTATACTCAATCTGTGCAATCGACCTGCACTGTTGGTTGAAGGTGAATTGCACTGAATTTTTGGAAAGGATTAAATTCTGGTGCGGCTGAGATTAATTTATACTCAATCTGTGCAATCGACCTGCACTGTTGGTTGAAGGTGAATTGCGATGAATTTGTGGAAAGAATTAAATTGTGGTGCGACTGAGATTAATTTATACTCAATCTGTGCAATCGACCTGCACTGTTGGTTGAAGGTGAATTGCACTGAATTTGTGGAAAGGATTAAATTCTGGTGCGGCTGAGATTAATTTATACTCAATCTGTGCAATCGACCTGCACTGTTGGTTAAAGGTGAATTACACTGAATTAGTGGAAAGAATTAAATTCTGGTGCGACTGAGATTAATTTATACTCAATCTGTGCAATCGACCTGCACTGTTGGTTAAAGGTGAATTGCACTGAATTTGTGGAAAGAATTAAATTCTGGTGCGACTGAGATTAATTTATACTCAATCTGTGCAATCGACCTGCACTGTTGGTTGAAGGTGAATTGCACTGAATTTGTGGAAAGGATTAAATTCTGGTGCGGCTGAGATTAATTTATACTCAATCTGTGCAATCGACCTGCACTGTTGGTTGAAGGTGAATTGCACTGAATTTGTGGAAAGGATTAAATTCTGGTGCGGCTGAGATTAATTTATACTCAATCTGTGCAATCGACCTGCACTGTTGGTTAAAGGTGAATTGCACTGAATTTGTGGAAAGAATTAAATTCTGGTGCGGCTGAGATTAATTTATACTCAATCTGTGCAATCGACCTGCACTGTTGGTTGAAGGTGAATTGCACTGAATTTGTGGAAAGGATTAAATTCTGGTGCGGCTGAGATTAATTTATACTCAATCTGTGCAATCGACCTGCACTGTTGGTTGAAGGTGAATTGCACTGAATTTGTGGAAAGGATTAAATTCTGGTGCGGCTGAGATTAATTTATACTCAATCTGTGCAATCGACCTGCACTGTTGGTTGAAGGTGAATTGCACTGAATTTGTGGAAAGGATTAAATTCTGGTGCGGCTGAGATTAATTTATACTCAATCTGTGCAATCGACCTGCACTGTTGGTTAAAGGTGAATTGCACTGAATTTGTGGAAAGAATTAAATTCTGGTGCGGCTGAGATTAATTTATACTCAATCTGTGCAATCGACCTGCACTGTTGGTTAAAGGTGAATTGCACTGAATTTGTGGAAAGAATTAAATTCTGGTGCGGCTGAGATTAATTTATACTCAATCTGTGCAATCGACCTGCACTGTTGGTTAAAGGTGAATTGCACTGAATTTGTGGAAAGAATTAAATTCTGGTGCGGCTGAGATTAATTTATACTCAATCTGTGCAATCGACCTGCACTGTTGGTTAAAGGTGAATTACACTGAAGTAGTGGAAAGAATTAAATTCTGGTGCGACTGAGATTAATTTATACTCAATCTGTGCAATCGACCTGCACTGTTGGTTAAAGGTGAATTGCACCGAATTTGTGGAAAGAATTAAATTCTGGTGCGACTGAGATTAATTTATACTCAATCTGTGCAATCGACCTGCACTGTTGGTTGAAGGTGAATTGCACTGAATTTGTGGAAAGGATTAAATTCTGGTGCGGCTGAGATTAATTTATACTCAATCTGTGCAATCGACCTGCACTGTTGGTTGAAGGTGAATTGCACTGAATTTGTGGAAAGGATTAAATTCTGGTGCGGCTGAGATTAATTTATACTCAATCTGTGCAATCGACCTGCACTGTTGGTTGAAGGTGAATTGCACTGAATTTGTGGAAAGAATTAAATTCTGGTGCGACTGAGATTAATTTATACTCAATCTGTGCAATCGACCTGCACTGTTGGTTGAAGGTGAATTGCACTGAATTAGTGGAAAGGATTAAATTCTGGTGCGGCTGAGATTAATTTATACTCAATCTGTGCAATCGACCTGCACTGTTGGTTGAAGGTGAATTGCACTGAATTTTTGGAAAGGATTAAATTCTGGTGCGGCTGAGATTAATTTATACTCAATCTGTGCAATCGACCTGCACTGTTGGTTGAAGGTGAATTGCACTGAATTTGTGGAAAGGATTAAATTCTGGTGCGGCTGAGATTAATTTATACTCAATCTGTGCAATCGACCTGCACTGTTGGTTGAAGGTGAATTGCACTGAATTTGTGGAAAGGATTAAATTCTGGTGCGGCTGAGATTAATTTATACTCAATCTGTGCAATCGACCTGCACTGTTGGTTGAAGGTGAATTGCACTGAATTTTTGGAAAGGATTAAATTCTGGTGCGGCTGAGATTAATTTATACTCAATCTGTGCAATCGACCTGCACTGTTGGTTGAAGGTGAATTGCGATGAATTTGTGGAAAGAATTAAATTGTGGTGCGACTGAGATTAATTTATACTCAATCTGTGCAATCGACCTGCACTGTTGGTTGAAGGTGAATTGCACTGAATTTGTGGAAAGGATTAAATTCTGGTGCGGCTGAGATTAATTTATACTCAATCTGTGCAATCGACCTGCACTGTTGGTTAAAGGTGAATTACACTGAATTAGTGGAAAGAATTAAATTCTGGTGCGACTGAGATTAATTTATACTCAATCTGTGCAATCGACCTGCACTGTTGGTTAAAGGTGAATTGCACTGAATTTGTGGAAAGAATTAAATTCTGGTGCGACTGAGATTAATTTATACTCAATCTGTGCAATCGACCTGCACTGTTGGTTGAAGGTGAATTGCACTGAATTTGTGGAAAGGATTAAATTCTGGTGCGGCTGAGATTAATTTATACTCAATCTGTGCAATCGACCTGCACTGTTGGTTGAAGGTGAATTGCACTGAATTTGTGGAAAGGATTAAATTCTGGTGCGGCTGAGATTAATTTATACTCAATCTGTGCAATCGACCTGCACTGTTGGTTAAAGGTGAATTGCACTGAATTTGTGGAAAGAATTAAATTCTGGTGCGGCTGAGATTAATTTATACTCAATCTGTGCAATCGACCTGCACTGTTGGTTGAAGGTGAATTGCACTGAATTTGTGGAAAGGATTAAATTCTGGTGCGGCTGAGATTAATTTATACTCAATCTGTGCAATCGACCTGCACTGTTGGTTAAAGGTGAATTGCACTGAATTTGTGGAAAGAATTAAATTCTGGTGCGGCTGAGATTAATTTATACTCAATCTGTGCAATCGACCTACACTGTTGGTTAAAGGTGAATTGCACTGAATTTGTGGAAAGAATTAAATTCTGGTGCGGCTGAGATTAATTTATACTCAATCTGTGCAATCGACCTGCACTGTTGGTTAAAGGTGAATTGCACTGAATTTGTGGAAAGAATTAAATTCTGGTGCGGCTGAGATTAATTTATACTCAATCTGTGCAATCGACCTGCACTGTTGGTTAAAGGTGAATTGCACTGAATTTGTGGAAAGAATTAAATTCTGGTGCGGCTGAGATTAATTTATACTCAATCTGTGCAATCGACCTGCACTGTTGGTTAAAGGTGAATTACACTGAAGTAGTGGAAAGAATTAAATTCTGGTGCGACTGAGATTAATTTATACTCAATCTGTGCAATCGACCTGCACTGTTGGTTAAAGGTGAATTGCACTGAATTTGTGGAAAGAATTAAATTCTGGTGCGACTGAGATTAATTTATACTCAATCTGTGCAATCGACCTGCACTGTTGGTTGAAGGTGAATTGCACTGAATTTGTGGAAAGGATTAAATTCTGGTGCGGCTGAGATTAATTTATACTCAATCTGTGCAATCGACCTGCACTGTTGGTTGAAGGTGAATTGCACTGAATTTGTGGAAAGGATTAAATTCTGGTGCGGCTGAGATTAATTTATACTCAATCTGTGCAATCGACCTGCACTGTTGGTTGAAGGTGAATTGCACTGAATTTGTGGAAAGAATTAAATTCTGGTGCGACTGAGATTAATTTATACTCAATCTGTGCAATCGACCTGCACTGTTGGTTGAAGGTGAATTGCACTGAATTTGTGGAAAGGATTAAATTCTGGTGCGGCTGAGATTAATTTATACTCAATCTGTGCAATCGACCTGCACTGTTGGTTGAAGGTGAATTGCACTGAATTTTTGGAAAGGATTAAATTCTGGTGCGGCTGAGATTAATTTATACTCAATCTGTGCAATCGACCTGCACTGTTGGTTGAAGGTGAATTGCACTGAATTTGTGGAAAGGATTAAATTCTGGTGCGGCTGAGATTAATTTATACTCAATCTGTGCAATCGACCTGCAGTGTTGGTTGAAGGTGAATTGCACTGAATTTGTGGAAAGGATTAAATTCTGGTGCGGCTGAGATTAATTTATACTCAATCTGTGCAATCGACCTGCACTGTTGGTTGAAGGTGAATTGCACTGAATTTTTGGAAAGGATTAAATTCTGGTGCGGCTGAGATTAATTTATACTCAATCTGTGCAATCGACCTGCACTGTTGGTTGAAGGTGAATTGCGATGAATTTGTGGAAAGAATTAAATTCTGGTGCGACTGAGATTAATTTATACTCAATCTGTGCAATCGACCTGCACTGTTGGTTGAAGGTGAATTGCACTGAATTTGTGGAAAGGATTAAATTCTGGTGCGGCTGAGATTAATTTATACTCAATCTGTGCAATCGACCTGCACTGTTGGTTAAAGGTGAATTACACTGAATTAGTGGAAAGAATTAAATTCTGGTGCGACTGAGATTAATTTATACTCAATCTGTGCAATCGACCTGCACTGTTGGTTAAAGGTGAATTGCACTGAATTTGTGGAAAGAATTAAATTCTGGTGCGACTGAGATTAATTTATACTCAATCTGTGCAATCGACCTGCACTGTTGGTTGAAGGTGAATTGCACTGAATTTGTGGAAAGGATTAAATTCTGGTGCGGCTGAGATTAATTTATACTCAATCTGTGCAATCGACCTGCACTGTTGGTTGAAGGTGAATTGCACTGAATTTGTGGAAAGGATTAAATTCTGGTGCGGCTGAGATTAATTTATACTCAATCTGTGCAATCGACCTGCACTGTTGGTTGAAGGTGAATTGCACTGAATTTTTGGAAAGGATTAAATTCTGGTGCGGCTGAGATTAATTTATACTCAATCTGTGCAATCGACCTGCACTGTTGGTTGAAGGTGAATTGCACTGAATTTTTGGAAAGGATTAAATTCTGGTGCGGCTGAGATTAATTTATACTCAATCTGTGCAATCGACCTGCACTGTTGGTTGAAGGTGAATTGCGATGAATTTGTGGAAAGAATTAAATTCTGGTGCGACTGAGATTAATTTATACTCAATCTGTGCAATCGACCTGCACTGTTGGTTGAAGGTGAATTGCACTGAATTTGTGGAAAGGATTAAATTCTGGTGCGGCTGAGATTAATTTATACTCAATCTGTGCAATCGACCTGCACTGTTGGTTAAAGGTGAATTACACTGAATTAGTGGAAAGAATTAAATTCTGGTGCGACTGAGATTAATTTATACTCAATCTGTGCAATCGACCTGCACTGTTGGTTAAAGGTGAATTGCACTGAATTTGTGGAAAGAATTAAATTCTGGTGCGACTGAGATTAATTTATACTCAATCTGTGCAATCGACCTGCACTGTTGGTTAAAGGTGAATTACACTGAAGTAGTGGAAAGAATTAAATTCTGGTGCGACTGAGATTAATTTATACTCAATCTGTGCAATCGACCTGCACTGTTGGTTAAAGGTGAATTGCACCGAATTTGTGGAAAGAATTAAATTCTGGTGCGACTGAGATTAATTTATACTCAATCTGTGCAATCGACCTGCACTGTTGGTTGAAGGTGAATTGCACTGAATTTGTGGAAAGGATTAAATTCTGGTGCGGCTGAGATTAATTTATACTCAATCTGTGCAATCGACCTGCACTGTTGGTTGAAGGTGAATTGCACTGAATTTGTGGAAAGGATTAAATTCTGGTGCGGCTGAGATTAATTTATACTCAATCTGTGCAATCGACCTGCACTGTTGGTTGAAGGTGAATTGCACTGAATTTGTGGAAAGAATTAAATTCTGGTGCGACTGAGATTAATTTATACTCAATCTGTGCAATCGACCTGCACTGTTGGTTGAAGGTGAATTGCACTGAATTTGTGGAAAGGATTAAATTCTGGTGCGGCTGAGATTAATTTATACTCAATCTGTGCAATCGACCTGCACTGTTGGTTGAAGGTGAATTGCACTGAATTTTTGGAAAGGATTAAATTCTGGTGCGGCTGAGATTAATTTATACTCAATCTGTGCAATCGACCTGCACTGTTGGTTGAAGGTGAATTGCACTGAATTTGTGGAAAGGATTAAATTCTGGTGCGGCTGAGATTAATTTATACTCAATCTGTGCAATCGACCTGCACTGTTGGTTGAAGGTGAATTGCACTGAATTTGTGGAAAGAATAAAATTCTGGTGCGACTGAGATTAATTTATACTCAATCTGTGCAATCGACCTGCACTGTTGGTTGAAGGTGAATTGCACTGAATTTGTGGAAAGGATTAAATTCTGGTGCGGCTGAGATTAATTTATACTCAATCTGTGCAATCGACCTGCACTGTTGGTTAAAGGTGAATTACACTGAATTAGTGGAAAGAATTAAATTCTGGTGCGACTGAGATTAATTTATACTCAATCTGTGCAATCGACCTGCACTGTTGGTTAAAGGTGAATTGCACTGAATTTGTGGAAAGAATTAAATTCTGGTGCGACTGAGATTAATTTATACTCAATCTGTGCAATCGACCTGCACTGTTGGTTGAAGGTGAATTGCACTGAATTTGTGGAAAGAATTAAATTCTGGTGCGGCTGAGATTAATTTATACTCAATCTGTGCAATCGACCTGCACTGTTGGTTGAAGGTGAATTGCACTGAATTTGTGGAAAGGATTAAATTCTGGTGCGGCTGAGATTAATTTATACTCAATCTGTGCAATCGACCTGCACTGTTGGTTAAAGGTGAATTGCACTGAATTTGTGGAAAGAATTAAATTCTGGTGCGGCTGAGATTAATTTATACTCAATCTGTGCAATCGACCTGCACTGTTGGTTAAAGGTGAATTGCACTGAATTTGTGGAAAGAATTAAATTCTGGTGCGGCTGAGATTAATTTATACTCAATCTGTGCAATCGACCTGCACTGTTGGTTAAAGGTGAATTACACTGAAGTAGTGGAAAGAATTAAATTCTGGTGCGACTGAGATTAATTTATACTCAATCTGTGCAATCGACCTGCACTGTTGGTTAAAGGTGAATTGCACCGAATTTGTGGAAAGAATTAAATTCTGGTGCGACTGAGATTAATTTATACTCAATCTGTGCAATCGACCTGCACTGTTGGTTGAAGGTGAATTGCACTGAATTTGTGGAAAGGATTAAATTCTGGTGCGGCTGAGATTAATTTATACTCAATCTGTGCAATCGACCTGCACTGTTGGTTGAAGGTGAATTGCACTGAATTTGTGGAAAGGATTAAATTCTGGTGCGGCTGAGATTAATTTATACTCAATCTGTGCAATCGACCTGCACTGTTGGTTGAAGGTGAATTGCACTGAATTTGTGGAAAGCATTAAATTCTGGTGCGACTGAGATTAATTTATACTCAATCTGTGCAATCGACCTGCACTGTTGGTTGAAGGTGAATTGCACTGAATTTGTGGAAAGGATTAAATTCTGGTGCGGCTGAGATTAATTTATACTCAATCTGTGCAATCGACCTGCACTGTTGGTTGAAGGTGAATTGCACTGAATTTTTGGAAAGGATTAAATTCTGGTGCGGCTGAGATTAATTTATACTCAATCTGTGCAATCGACCTGCACTGTTGGTTGAAGGTGAATTGCACTGAATTTGTGGAAAGGATTAAATTCTGGTGCGGCTGAGATTAATTTATACTCAATCTGTGCAATCGACCTGCACTGTTGGTTGAAGGTGAATTGCACTGAATTTGTGGAAAGAATAAAATTCTGGTGCGACTGAGATTAATTTATACTCAATCTGTGCAATCGACCTGCACTGTTGGTTGAAGGTGAATTGCACTGAATTTGTGGAAAGGATCAAATTCTGGTGCGGCTGAGATTAATTTATACTCAATCTGTGCAATCGACCTGCACTGTTGGTTAAAGGTGAATTGCACTGAATTTGTGGAAAGGATTAAATTCTGGTGCGACTCAGATCAATTTATACTCAATCTGTGCAATCGACCTGCACTGTTGGTTGAAGGTGAATTGCACTGAATTTGTGGAAAGAATTAAATTCTGGTGCGACTGAGATTAATTTATACTCAATCTGTGCAATCGGCCTGCACTGTTGGTTGAAAGTGAATTGCACTGAATTTGTGGAAAGGATTAAATTCTGGTGCGGCTGAGATTAATTTATACTCAATCTGTGCAATCGACCTGCACTGTTGGTTAAAGGTGAATTGCACTGAATTTGTGGAAAGAATTAAATTCTGGTGCGACTGAGATTAATTTATACTCAATCTGTGCAATCGACCTGCACTGTTGGTTGAAGGTGAATTGCACTGAATTTGTGGAAAGGATTAAATTCTGGTGCGGCTGAGATTAATTTATACTCAATCTGTGCAATCGACCTGCACTGTTGGTTGAAGGTGAATTGCACTGAATTGGTGGAAAGGATGAAATTCTGGTGCGGCTGAGATTAATTTATACTCAATCTGTGCAATCGACCTGCACTGTTGGTTAAAGGTGAATTACACTGAATTAGTGGAAAGAATTAAATTCTGGTGCGACTGAGATTAATTTATACTCAATCTGTGCAATCGACCTGCACTGTTGGTTAAAGGTGAATTGCACTGAATTTGTGGAAAGAATTAAATTCTGGTGCGACTGAGATTAATTTATACTCAATCTGTGCAATCGACCTGCACTGTTGGTTGAAGGTGAATTGCACTGAATTTGTGGAAAGGATTAAATTCTGGTGCGGCTGAGATTAATTTATACTCAATCTGTGCAATCGACCTGCACTGTTGGTTGAAGGTGAATTGCGATGAATTTGTGGAAAGAATTAAATTCTGGTGCGACTGAGATTAATTTATACTCAATCTGTGCAATCGACCTGCACTGTTGGTTGAAGGTGAATTGCACTGAATTTGTGGAAAGGATTAAATTCTGGTGCGGCTGAGATTAATTTATACTCAATCTGTGCAATCGACCTGCACTGTTGGTTGAAGGTGAATTGCACTGAATTTTTGGAAAGGATTAAATTCTGGTGCGGCTGAGATTAATTTATACTCAATCTGTGCAATCGACCTGCACTGTTGGTTGAAGGTGAATTGCGATGAATTTGTGGAAAGAATTAAATTGTGGTGCGACTGAGATTAATTTATACTCAATCTGTGCAATCGACCTGCACTGTTGGTTGAAGGTGAATTGCACTGAATTTGTGGAAAGGATTAAATTCTGGTGCGGCTGAGATTAATTTATACTCAATCTGTGCAATCGACCTGCACTGTTGGTTAAAGGTGAATTACACTGAATTAGTGGAAAGAATTAAATTCTGGTGCGACTGAGATTAATTTATACTCAATCTGTGCAATCGACCTGCACTGTTGGTTAAAGGTGAATTGCACTGAATTTGTGGAAAGAATTAAATTCTGGTGCGACTGAGATTAATTTATACTCAATCTGTGCAATCGACCTGCACTGTTGGTTGAAGGTGAATTGCACTGAATTTGTGGAAAGGATTAAATTCTGGTGCGGCTGAGATTAATTTATACTCAATCTGTGCAATCGACCTGCACTGTTGGTTGAAGGTGAATTGCACTGAATTTGTGGAAAGGATTAAATTCTGGTGCGGCTGAGATTAATTTATACTCAATCTGTGCAATCGACCTGCACTGTTGGTTAAAGGTGAATTGCACTGAATTTGTGGAAAGAATTAAATTCTGGTGCGGCTGAGATTAATTTATACTCAATCTGTGCAATCGACCTGCACTGTTGGTTAAAGGTGAATTGCACTGAATTTGTGGAAAGAATTAAATTCTGGTGCGGCTGAGATTAATTTATACTCAATCTGTGCAATCGACCTGCACTGTTGGTTAAAGGTGAATTACACTGAAGTAGTGGAAAGAATTCAATTCTGGTGCGACTGAGATTAATTTATACTCAATCTGTGCAATCGACCTGCACTGTTGGTTAAAGGTGAATTGCACCGAATTTGTGGAAAGAATTAAATTCTGGTGCGACTGAGATTAATTTATACTCAATCTGTGCAATCGACCTGCACTGTTGGTTGAAGGTGAATTGCACTGAATTTGTGGAAAGGATTAAATTCTGGTGCGGCTGAGATTAATTTATACTCAATCTGTGCAATCGACCTGCACTGTTGGTTGAAGGTGAATTGCACTGAATTTGTGGAAAGGATTAAATTCTGGTGCGGCTGAGATTAATTTATACTCAATCTGTGCAATCGACCTGCACTGTTGGTTGAAGGTGAATTGCACTGAATTTGTGGAAAGAATTGAATTCTGGTGCGACTGAGATTAATTTATACTCAATCTGTGCAATCGACCTGCACTGTTGGTTGAAGGTGAATTGCACTGAATTTGTGGAAAGGATTAAATTCTGGTGCGGCTGAGATTAATTTATACTCAATCTGTGCAATCGACCTGCACTGTTGGTTGAAGGTGAATTGCACTGAATTTTTGGAAAGGATTAAATTCTGGTGCGGCTGAGATTAATTTATACTCAATCTGTGCAATCGACCTGCACTGTTGGTTGAAGGTGAATTGCACTGAATTTGTGGAAAGGATTAAATTCTGGTGCGGCTGAGATTAATTTATACTCAATCTGTGCAATCGACCTGCACTGTTGGTTGAAGGTGAATTGCACTGAATTTGTGGAAAGAATAAAATTCTGGTGCGACTGAGATTAATTTACACTCAATCTGTGCAATCGACCTGCACTGTTGGTTGAAGGTGAATTGCACTGAATTTGTGGAAAGGATTAAATTCTGGTGCGGCTGAGATTAATTTATACTCAATCTGTGCAATCGACCTGCACTGTTGGTTAAAGGTGAATTGCACTGAATTTGTGGAAAGGATTAAATTCTGGTGCGACTCAGATCAATTTATACTCAATCTGTGCAATCGACCTGCACTGTTGGTTGAAGGTGAATTGCACTGAATTTGTGGAAAGAATTAAATTCTGGTGCGACTGAGATTAATTTATACTCAATCTGTGCAATCGACCTGCACTGTTGGTTGAAGGTGAATTGCACTGAATTTGTGGAAAGGATTAAATTCTGGTGCGGCTGAGATTAATTTATACTCAATCTGTGCAATCGACCTGCACTGTTGGTTAAAGGTGAATTGCACTGAATTTGTGGAAAGAATTAAATTCTGGTGCGACTGAGATTAATTTATACTCAATCTGTGCAATCGACCTGCACTGTTGGTTGAAGGTGAATTGCACTGAATTTGTGGAAAGGATTAAATTCTGGTGCGGCTGAGATTAATTTATACTCAATCTGTGCAATCGACCTGCACTGTTGGTTGAAGGTGAATTGCACTGAATTTGTGGAAAGAATTAAATTCTGGTGCGACTGAGATTAATTTATACTCAATCTGTGCAATCGACCTGCACTGTTGGTTGAAGGTGAATTGCACTGAATTTGTGGAAAGGATTAAATTCTGGTGCGGCTGAGATTAATTTATACTCAATCTGTGCAATCGACCTGCACTGTTGGTTAAAGGTGAATTGCACTGAATTTGTGGAAAGGATTAAATTCTGGTGCGACTCAGATCAATTTATACTCAATCTGTGCAAAATCTGATTTTGGACCACCCTCAGTTTTGGTCGTTTTCTATTCTTCCTCATTGAAAATTTACCGCTAAATCCAATAGTGTAACTAGTTTGACCCTACAACGTCTCATTTTAGATCAAAAAATACTTTTAGTGAGTCTGAAATTCAGGCAGAATCCAAAAACTTTTAACTTCCTCAAACGGGACAAAAACGCAGAACGGATCAGTGATCTGTGCCCTCAAAATTCCTGGATCAGGGATTTTTGCACAGTTCGGGAACAAAGAATTTTTTCTGGATTTTTTTCAGTAGTCGATTTTGGAGTGTTGACTCTTGATACTCAGTTTTGATCGTTTTCTATTCTTCCTTATTGAAAATTTACTGCTGAAACCAATAGTGTAACCAGTTTGGCCCTCAAATCTTAATTCCGGGCAGAATCCACTGGGAAAGACTTATCCAGGGTTCAACTTATCATCTCAGAGCACATGTAGGTATGTATGTAGGTATTAGGAGCTGTAGACTACTGACTATTAAAATGTGGGTAGTCTGTGATTAGAAGATATATATTATGTATTTGTTCAATTGAACAAATTGAATTGAAGAAATTTCTTACACTGGATTCAAGTAAAATCTAAAATACCTACAGTTCACTAGGACACTTATGTTCTCAATAAATGTAAATGTATTCTGTCATTGCACTTTTAAACAAGAATTAGCAGCACAAACAGTATGGGCTAGCTAGCTAGCTATGGACAGATAGACCACAATTAATTAACAAAAATGCTATTTAAAGACAGTTTGCTTTATATTGAAAGCAAGCTTTTCTCCATGACATACATCGTCTGTGTAAGTGTTGCTCCAGGGCTTTGGTAAAGAAATTCAGAATCTTAGATACAAAGGAAATTTAGCTATATAGTCTGCATTGGCAAAAAGGGCTGCTTAGACCAACATCTTGGGGCCGAAGCCTGTTTGTATCTTGATCCCTAGAGTTATGACAGCACTGTTGAAAGAGCAAAGCCATCGGCATACGTCGACTCTTCTGGCTGCTCAACACCAAAATAGGTACGGTTGTGCTCAATCAAGCTCAACTGCTAAGGAACTTCTTAGTTGCTCCACTGAGAAGGTACAAACGAAGCCACCATCACCAAATACTCCAAATAGGGGAATATGTACGGTTAGTAGCCATTAGCCAAGCCAGGTAACCACAAGGCAGATAAATAGTATAAATACCACCTCCTCAATACTAACTGTCACAAGTGCTCCTGTCCGATGACTCGTGATACCTTGAATTAGATACCTTTTTTACCTCGCGTTTGGAATCCTGCCACCTCCTAAATACTAACTGTCACCTGTACTCCTGATCAGTGGCTCGTAATACCTTGAATTAGATGGATGAAAAAAATACATCGATCTGCCATCTATGTTCGCAAAACGAAACCACAAATGTCAATGTCAATAGTCGATGTCAGAAGAAGATTCCTTTTTGCGGGTTAGTGTCAAAGAGACAATATTTAAAGCTTTGCTCACTAGATGACGCCATCAAAAAATGGCCGCCATTTAATTCTACTTTGACATATTGGCAGTGATGTCTGTCAAAGTAGAATTAACCTGCCATCTGACTTTTTTTTGATTTTTCATTTTGTTAAAAATATGTATGGAGGTTGTAGGGACAGTTTTACTATTGCTATTAATAAATATAAATCAAGTTTTTTGTAAATTACTCGTGAAAATAGAATTAGGAGAACTAATTTTATATTTATTGCCATGTTATTTCTTATTGTGTATATAAATAAATAAATGTTTGATTAGAGAAATCTGTAATTTTGAAAAAATTGATTTTAATTAGACGGGTGCTTGAAGGGGCATCCTCGATTCAAAATAATAAACAAAAGTAGACAACTAGACATTGAGATTCCCCAGTAGGTATTAACCCTTAACTGGTAACGTGCCGTCTGTGAGACTGCAAGCAATCTTAAATTCGACCCTACAACAAAACCTTACCGCATTTCTGGTAAATGACCTCATCTAATCTACCAGCCATTGGTATCCCTTTTATATCCTGTTTATCAATAAGCTTGCATAAACAACATTCGAGATGTGCTTAGTTGTTAGTTTGGTTCAGTCTGCGAGGCGGCACGTTACGGTTCGCGTTATAATTTTTCTCAACTGGTAGTCATGGCAAGTCCGTCATTTTTTACCAAAATATTTTTATAGGTGTATTGCTTTACTTCTTTACTTGTTATCAATCACAAAATATATAGATTTGAGTGTGGTCAAATTTTTTTTATTATCTTGGTCCGACAAATTTGTGCGTGTGTTCTAGTTAATAATTATCATAATTTTTTTTCTTTACATCACATGTTCTGCTACTTTATACAAAATTATTATTAAAGGATATATATCCAACAAATCTTCATGCATTTTTTCCAAAAAATAAATAGGAGAATTTGATTTTTTAAGCTTCAAAGAGGTTACAGTCTCACAGACTGCACGTTACCAACTATGCCCCGATCTTGCACGTTACCGGTTAAGGGTTAACTAAATAAACGTGTACATCAAATCAAACAGACCTTTTCACTCTCTCAGTATGCGCGAAACCAGGGTTTCGCATAGATAACGAGTTATATATCACACCATTTCCTCTCATTGCCTTATCCTACTTTCAGATGCACAACCACATAGTCCTTCAGTTTGTTAGTTGTCAGTAGATGTAACCACTTTTCACTGTTGAGAGCCGATCAAAAATATATTTTGAAGGAACTAAATGAATGGCATGGTAGCAACTGCCATAAAACTCATGCCCTACACCCTACCCTATGTATACAAGTGGACTTGAAACGATCAGTCTTTGCCAGAACAACTGCTTCCTGGTAATATTCAGTGGCAGCAAATTAAGCTTGTCCACACCATTATTAAGATGGTTTGAATAGCACCAGTTTCCAGACATTTCCAGTGAGCTTTTGACATTACTCAGTGGACTCAGCCAAGCCATGGTCACCAATGTAACACTGGCCGTACTTGCACTGTATGTATAATATACCTGTATCTACATGGCAACCTTTGATATCACACGTTTTGCTCATATAATCATGTCCAACGACAATCAAAATACATTTTTTGATCGTTGTTGATCATGTCAGATGTTGATAGCTTATTATTCCTGAATAATAATAGCACATGCAGGTGTCCTAAGGCCAGTTCATTTAGGCATACTTATGTTAAATGTTAGACCCTTATATGATTAGTTTATTCACTCCCAATATTTGAATGGCATACTAAAAATGAATCAATATTTCCAAGTGGTAACGCAACATAATATAGTAAGGATGAATCAAATCCTAGATTTTTCAAATTTCTGACAATCACACTAGAAAACTCAGCCAAAGACCAAAATAACATATTCTCAGAGCACATGCAGGGCCAATTATGTTCAATTTCTTACATGGAAGTCAACTGCATTACTACTGGATACATAAATTTTTATATATGAACATAAAACTCTTAAGGATGGATGACATTTCTGGCTGCTCAACTTCTAACTACCCTAGTGAGCAGGTAGCTAAATACTACCTGCACATGCCCAGGCAACACTTCCAAATTGAAACTGGTGCTGTTACTGGACATTGTCCGCCAAGAACAGGAAGATACGACTATTAAACACCTGCTGTGCGATTGTCCAGCTCTTATTTAGCTCCTCACTAGGGTACCTAGCTATGGAGTTCGTTAGCAGTTGAGCATCCAGAAGTCTCCTCTGCTACAGTCTTAAAAGATTTGTGGGTACGGTTTTAAAACAGTGTTGTCATAGCTCCAGAGTCCATAGGGCAAGGCTCAAAGGGGCTCGGGCCCCAGGATTTTGGTATCTGCAGCCCTTTCTTCGCCGACCGATCTGCTAAAATATTGTCTTTGGACTGTGAGTGCCACCCCATATAAGTCAGTGAAAGCAGTATGACCATGACTGCAAGAATATGAGGTCTGCTGCAGTTCTTTTTCAAAAAAATTACATTATTCAAGACATCGCCCTAGTTGTACAATAAAATTACTTTTCACAGTGATGTTCACACTATAAATATTTGATTTAGGGGTTCTATTTTATTGTTCAACTTAATTAAAATATCCAAATCCAAAGATTACATCAAATCAAAACTCAAAATCAAAACATTATACATAACCTTCATTTTAGAAATTACTTCGACCTGCCATCTATGTTTCTAAATCGTAACCACAAATGTCACTGTTAATCGTCAATGTTAGAAAAAGATCCCTTCTTACGTTTTTACTTGTTAGTGTCAATGACGATGGTATTTGATTTTTTGCTCACTAGATGACGCCACCACAAAATGGCCGCCATGTCATTCTACTTTGACGTATTGGCTGCGATGTCTGTCAAAGTAGAATTGAGCTGCGACCTGCCGATCTACTCAAACTTCAAACACCTCTTCGCTCTTCTGCTATCCTGATACCAAAATGTAAAAATCTTGCTTCCTTGCAACGAAATTCGACTTGCGACCAAGCAGGAAGAAAAATTGATATCGTTGTGAAAGGCAGTTTTGATAATCGCGTGTGAACACTGAACTATATCGAGAGGATATGTGCAATATAAACTAATTTTGTCAAATCCTTTCATCAATTTCTTATTGTGGATGTAGATTTTGAAATATATATAATTCGAAAATAGATATTTCAGTGTGAAGAACACTATTTACTCATTTTACAATTAGTGCAGCAGATTGCGGACTAACGCACTCTGCCGTAGCAAAAGCTTTTATTTAGATATAAGTGTTTCCTAGAGCAGATGTAGGTGCCAAATAAGCACAGACTACTAAAGTAGGTACCTAGGAACCTAGGCTATGATTAGAAGATGTACGGATATATCATAGAATGGATCAATTGTGTTCAATTCCTGAGAGGCGTTGAGAACTAGAGTGGCCTGTCCCCAGATTTCAGAAGATAGGAAAAGTGCTGGAAAAGATTTGCAAATAACAGGAATATATCAATGCTATAATAATATACGTAGCGATATCTCTGTAATAAAGCAAACTCATTCATAGGCCATTGTAATATTGAAAATGCACAAGTTGAGTATTCAGTATTTAGTTTCTCGTTTTTGTGGGATAGACCACTCTGAATGCCTCAAATATTTAGGCATAATACAAGAGCGTGATAATAGTGATAATGGACTTGCAAGTTGTTTGTAACTCATCCCAGTAATTGTAGTAAACTTTATCAAATGTAAATTTATTCTGTCGTTGCACTTTTGAATCAATAATTGGCAGCACAAATAAATCATAGAGTCTTAGATAATTTGCACAAACAATATGGGATGAAGCTAGAACACAATTTATCAATAAAAATAGCATTTTAAATCGATCTAGGTATAAAAATATGTTTGCTTTATTTCAAGTGTAAGTGTATTAAATTGTCTGTGTAGTGTAGGTGTTACCTCTGCACTTTGGCAGTTATACCTTCTGAGGTTCTTAGATAGAAAGGAAATTCAACTAAATATTCTGCATCTGCAAAACAGGCTGCTGAGACAAACATTGTAGAATCCAAGCCTCTTTGAGTCTTGTCCTCCAGAGCTATAACACTGTTGAAATGGCACACCCATAAAGCTTTTAAAGCTGTATGCTATGAAACTTCTGGCTGCTCAACTTCTAAGGAACTAGGTACAGCTCTACTACCTGTTCATGCTCGAGCTCTCGAGCAACACCTCCAAATTGAGACATGCTGTTACTGGACACTTATCTGGTGAGAAAACACGTCTACAATATGATGTTAAGTGATACACCTCTGCGTAGGGGATGTGAACAGGAAGATGAGACTACTAAGCTGTGATTGTCCAGCTTTTATTTAGGTACTTCTTTACAAGGGTAATCAAGGAGTTCTTTAGTAATTGAGAATCAAGAAGTCTCGTCACACACAGTCTTAAAAGCTTTGTGGGTACGTCAGGTCCCAAGATTTTGTTATCGGCAGTCCTGTTTGCCAACCGGTCCGTTATTTCACCGCTCTCTCATTTTTTAACTTATGTTTGTCTCGGCAGTAAGGTTTACAGGGTTTCTCATCCATAAAACAGGTACAGTAAACATGTTTATCTTAAAATAAAGCCCACAAATGAAAATATTCAAACAATTATATCAAAACATCATCACATAACCTCTATTTTAGAAATTACAGACGATCTGCCATCTATGTTTCTACCACGAAATCACAAATGTCACTGACAATGGTCAAGTCATGTTCGGTAAAGATCCCGTTCTGCATGTTAACATCAATGTCTATATGATTGCATTAGTTGAGTTTGGCTTTTTAGGTTGGCCCTTTAAATATAAAAGGAGCCAAATCCTATACAAATGACTATATTCAGCATGACTGACCTAAAAAAAGATGTTCTGTATAGTCACTAAGACTGAATACATCTATGCCATCTATGTTTCCATCAGCCAACCGCAAATGTCACTGTCATTGTAAGAAAAGAAGGTTCCTTTCTGTCTACGATGCCATCCGCCAATCTGTTCAAACTACAAACACCTCATCGCTCTTCTGCTATCCTGATACCAAAATCTAGAAATCTGAGCGGCTACAGCGAGAGACGGACTCGAAGAAGCAGGAAGGAAAGAAATATTGATATCGCTGTGAAAGGCAGTTTTGATAAATCGCGTCCGAACTTCCTTCGTAGCAAGCGGACTTTTTTTTGATTTTTCATTTTGTTAAAAATATGTATGGAGGTTGTAGGGACAGTTTTACTATTGCTATTAATAAATATAAATCAAGTTTTTTGTAAATTACTCGTGAAAATAGAATTAGGAGAACTAATTTTATATTTATTGCCATGTTATTTCTTACTGTGTATATAAATAAATAAATGTTTGATTATGAAATCTGTAATTTTGAAAAAATTGATTTTAATTAGACAGGTGCTTGAAGGGGCATCCTCGATTCAAAATAATAAACAAAAGTAGACAACTAGACATTGAGATTCCCCAGGAGGTATTAACTAAATAAACGTGTACATCAAATCAAACAGACCTTTTCACTCTCTCAGTATGCGCGAAACCAGGGTTTCGCACAGATAACGAGTTATACCTACCTATATCACACCATTTCCTCTCATTGCCTTATCCTACTTTCAGATCATATGCACAACCACATAAGTCCTTCAGTTTGTTAGTTGTCAGTAGATGTAACCACTGTTCACTGTTGAGAGCCGATCAAAAATATATTTTGAAGGAACTAAATGAATGGCATGGTAGCAACTGGCATAAAACTCATGCCCTATACCCTACCCTATGTATACAAGTGGACTTGAAACGATCAGTCTTTGCCAGAACAACTGCTTCCTGGTAATATTCAGTGGCAGCAAATTAAGCTTGTTGTCCACACCATTATTAAGATGGTTTGAATAGCACCAGTTTCCAGACATTTCCAGTGAGCTTTTGACATTACTCAGCAGACTCAGCCATGCCATGGCCACCAATGTAACACTGGCCGTACTGGCACTGTATGTATAATATACCTGTATCTACATGGCAACCTTTGATATCACACATGTTTTGCTCATATAATCATGTCCAACGACAATCAAAATACATTTTTTGATCGTTGTTGATCATGTCAGATGTTGATAGCTTATTACTCCTGAATAATAATAGCACATGCAGGTGTCCTAAGGCCAGTTCATTTAGGCATACTTATGTTAAATGTTAGACGCTTATATGATTAGTTCATTCACTCCCAATGTTTGAATGGCATACTAAAAATGAATCAATATTCCCAAGTGATAACTCAACATATACAGTAACGGTGAATCAAATCCTAGATTTTTCAAATTTCTGACAATCACACTAGAAAACTCAGCCAAAGACCAAAATAACATTTTCTCAGAGCACATGCAGGGAAAATTATGTTCAATTTCTTACATGGAAGTCAACTGAATTACTACTGGATACATACATTTTTATATATGAATATAAAACTCTTAAGGATGGATGACATTTCTGGCTGCTCAACTTCTAACTATCCTAGTAAGCAGGTAGCTAAATACTACCTGCACATGCCCAGGCAACACTTCCAAATTGAAACTGGTGCTGTTACTGGACATTGTCTGCCAAGAACAGGAAGATGAGACTATTAAACACCTGCTGTGCGATTGTCCAGCTCTTATTTAGCTCCTCACTAGGGTAGCTAAGGAGTTCTTTAGCAGTTGAGCATCCAGAAGTCTCCTCTGCTACAGTCTTAAGAGATTTGTGGGTACGGTTTTTCAACAGTGTTGTCATAGCTCCAGAGTCCAGAGGGCAAGGCACAAAGGGGCTCAGGCCCCAGGATTTTGGTATCTGCAGCCCTTTTTTCGCCGACCGATCTGCTAAAATATTGCCTTTCGACTGTGAGTGCCTCCCCATATAAAAGAGACTCCAAACCGTCAACAGTTCGCCTTTCAGATCAGTGATCTGTGCCCTCAAAATTCCTGGATCAGGGATTTTTGCACAGTTCGGTAACAAAGAATTTTATTCTGGATTTTTTTCAGTAGTCGATTTTGGAGTGTTGACTCTTGATCCTCAGTTTTGATCATTTTCTATTCTTCCTTACTGAAAATTTACTGCTGAATCCAATAGTGTAACTAGTTTGACCCTAAAATCTTAATTCCGAGCAGAATCCACTGGGAAAGGCTTATCCAGGGTTCAACTTATCATTTCAGAGCACATGTAGGTACCAAATGTATTAGGAGCTTTAGACTACTGACTATTAAAATGTGGGTAGTCTGTGATTAGAAGATATGTATTATGTATTTGTTCAATTTCTTACACTGGATTCAAGTCAAATCTAAAATACCTACTGTTCACTAGGATACTTATGTTCTCATTAAATGTAAATTTATTCTGTCATTGCACTTTTAAACAAGAATTAGCAGCACAAACAGTATGGGGTGAATCTAGACCACAATTAATTAACAAAAATGCTATTTAAAGACAATCTATAAAAAATTGTTTGCTTTATATTGAAAGCAAGCTTTTCTCCATGACATTACATCGTCTGTGTAAGTGTTGCTCCAGGGCTTTGGTAAAGAACTTCAGAATCTTAGATACAAAGGAAATTTAGCTATATAGTCTGCATTGGCAAAAAGGGCTGCTTAGACCAACATCTTGGGGCCGAAGCCTGTTTGTATCTTGATCCCTAGAGTTATGACAGCACTGTTGAAAGAGCAAAGCCATCGGCATACGTCGACTCTTCTGGCTGCTCAACACCAAAATAGGTACGGTTGTGCTCAATCAAGCTCAACTGCTAAGGAACTTCTTAGTTGCTCCACTGAGAAGGTACAAACGAAGCCACCATCACCAAATACTCCAAATAGGGGAATATGTACGGTTAGTAGCCATTAGCCAAGCCAGGTAACCACAAGGCAGATAAATAGTATAAATACCACCTCCTCAATACTAACTGTCACAAGTGCTCCTGTCCGATGGCTCGTGATACCTTGAATTAGATACCTTTTTTACCTCGCGTTTGGAATCCTGCCACCTCCTAAATACTAACTGTCACCTGTACTCCTGATCAGTGGCTCGTAATACCTTGAATTAGATGGATGAAAAAAATACATCGATCTGCCATCTATGTTCGCAAAACGAAACCACAAATGTCAATGTCAATAGTCGATGTCAGAAGAAGATTCCTTTTTGCGGGTTAGTGTCAAAGAGACAATATTTAAAGCTTTGCTCACTAGATGACGCCATCAAAAAATGGCCGCCATTTAATTCTACTTTGACATATTGGCAGTGATGTCTGTCAAAGTAGAATTAACCTGCCATCTGACTTTTTTTTGATTTTTCATTTTGTTAAAAGGTTGTAGGGACAGTTTTACTATTGCTATTAATAAATATAAATCAAGTTTTTTGTAAATTACTCGTGAAAATAGAATTAGGAGAACTAATTTTATATTTATTGCCATGTTATTTCTTATTGTGTATATAAATAAATAAATGTTTGATTATGAAATCTGTAATTTTGAAAAAATTGATTTTAATTAGACGGGTGCTTGAAGGGGCATCCTCGATTCAAAATAATAAACAAAAGTAGACAACTAGACATTGAGATTCCCCAGTAGGTATTAACTAAATAAACGTGTACATCAAATCAAACAGACCTTTTCACTCTCTCAGTATGCGCGAAACCAGGGTTTCGCATAGATAACGAGTTATATATCACACCATTTCCTCTCATTGCCTTATCCTACTTTCAGATGCACAACCACATAGTCCTTCAGTTTGTTAGTTGTCAGTAGATGTAACCACTTTTCACTGTTGAGAGCCGATCAAAAATATATTTTGAAGGAACTAAATGAATGGCATGGTAGCAACTGCCATCAAACTCATGCCCTACACCCTACCCTATGTATACAAGTGGACTTGAAACGATCAGTCTTTGCCAGAACAACTGCTTCCTGGTAATATTCAGTGGCAGCAAATTAAGCTTGTCCACACCATTATTAAGATGGTTTGAATAGCACCAGTTTCCAGACATTTCCAGTGAGCTTTTGACATTACTCAGTGGACTCAGCCAAGCCATGGTCACCAATGTAACACTGGCCGTACTTGCACTGTATGTATAATATACCTGTATCTACATGGCAACCTTTGATATCACACATGTTTTGCTCATATAATCATGTCCAACGACAATCAAAATACATTTTTTGATCGTTGTTGATCATGTCAGATGTTGATAGCTTATTATTCCTGAATAATAATAGCACATGCAGGTGTCCTAAGGCCAGTTCATTTAGGCATACTTATGTTAAATGTTAGACCCTTATATGATTAGTTTATTCACTCCCAATATTTGAATGGCATACTAAAAATGAATCAATATTTCCAAGTGGTAACGCAACATAATATAGTAAGGATGAATCAAATCCTAGATTTTTCAAATTTCTGACAATCACACTAGAAAACTCAGCCAAAGACCAAAATAACATATTCTCAGAGCACATGCAGGGCCAATTATGTTCAATTTCTTACATTGAAGTCAACTGCATTACTACTGGATACATAAATTTTTATATATGAACATAAAACTCTTAAGGATGGATGACATTTCTGGCTGCTCAACTTCTAACTACCCTAGTGAGCAGGTAGCTAAATACTACCTGCACATGCCCAGGCAACACTTCCAAATTGAAACTGGTGCTGTTACTGGACATTGTCCGCCAAGAACAGGAAGATACGACTATTAAACACCTGCTGTGCGATTGTCCAGCTCTTATTTAGCTCCTCACTAGGGTACCTAGCTATGGAGTTCGTTAGCAGTTGAGCATCCAGAAGTCTCCTCTGCTACAGTCTTAAAAGATTTGTGGGTACGGTTTTAAAACAGTGTTGTCATAGCTCCAGAGTCCATAGGGCAAGGCTCAAAGGGGCTCGGGCCCCAGGATTTTGGTATCTGCAGCCCTTTCTTTCGCCGACCGATCTGCTAAAATATTGTCTTTGGACTGTGAGTGCCACCCCATATAAGTCAGTGAAAGCAGTATGACCATGACTGCAAGAATATGAGGTCTGCTGCAGTTCTTTTTCAAAAAAATTACATTATTCAAGACATCGCCCTAGTTGTACAATAAAATTACTTTTCACAGTGATGTTCACACTATAAATATTTGATTTAGGGGTTCTATTTTATTGTTCAACTTAATTAAAATATCCAAATCCAAAGATTACATCAAATCAAAACTCAAAATCAAAACATTATACATAACCTTCATTTTAGAAATTACTTCGACCTGCCATCTATGTTTCTAAATCGTAACCACAAATGTCACTGTTAATCGTCAATGTTAGAAAAAGATCCCTTCTTACGTTTTTACTTGTTAGTGTCAATGACGATGGTATTTGATTTTTTGCTCACTAGATGACGCCACCACAAAATGGCCGCCATGTCATTCTACTTTGACGTATTGGCTGCGATGTCTGTCAAAGTAGAATTGAGCTGCGACCTGCCGATCTACTCAAACTTCAAACACCTCCTCGCTCTTCTGCTATCCTGATACCAAAATGTAAAAATCTTGCTTCCTTGCAACGAAATTCGTTGACTTGCGACCAAGCAGGAAGAAAAATTGATATCGTTGTGAAAGGCAGTTTTGATAATCGCGTGTGAACACTGAACTATATCGAGAGGATATGTGCAATATAAACTAATTTTGTCAAATCCTTTCATCAATTTCTTATTGTGGATGTAGATTTTGAAATATATATAATTCGAAAATAGATATTTCAGTGTGAAGAACACTATTTACTCATTTTACGATTAGTGCAGCAGATTGCGGACTAACGCACTCTGCCGTAGCAAAAGCTTTTATTTAGATATAAGTGTTTCCTAGAGCAGATGTAGGTGCCAAATAAGCACAGACTACTAAAGTAGGTACCTAGGAACCTAGGCTATGATTAGAAGATGTACGGATATATCATAGAATGGATCAATTGTGTTCAATTCCTGAGAGGCGTTGAGAACTAGAGTGGCCTGTCCCCAGATTTCAGAAGATAGGAAAAGTGCTGGAAAAGATTTGCAAATAACAGGAATATATCAATGCTATAATAATATACGTAGCGATATCTCTGTAATAAAGCAAACTCATTCATAGGCCATTGTAATATTGAAAATGCACAAGTTGAGTATTCAGTATTTAGTTTCTCGTTTTTGTGGGATAGACCACTCTGAATGCCTCAAATATTTAGGCATAATACAAGAGCGTGATAATAGTGATAATGGACTTGCAAGTTGTTTGTAACTCATCCCAGTAATTGTGGTAAACTTTATCAAATGTAAATTTATTCTGTCGTTGCACTTTTGAATCAATAATTGGCAGCACAAATAAATCATAGAGTCTTAGATAATTTGCACAAACAATATGGGATGAAGCTAGAACACAATTTATCAATAAAAATAGCATTTTAAATCGATCTAGGTATAAAAATATGTTTGCTTTATTTCAAGTGTAAGTGTATTAAATTGTCTGTGTAGTGTAGGTGTTACCTCTGCACTTTGGCAGATATACCTTCTGAGGTTCTTAGATAGAAAGGAAATTCAACTAAATATTCTGCATCTGCAAAACAGGCTGCTGAGACAAACATTGTAGAATCCAAGCCTCTTTGAGTCTTGTCCTCCAGAGCTATAACACTGTTGAAATGGCACACCCATAAAGCTTTTAAAGCTGTATGCTATGAAACTTCTGGCTGCTCAACTTCTAAGGAACTAGGTACAGCTCTACTACCTGTTCATGCTCGAGCTCTCGAGCAACACCTCCAAATTGAGACATGCTGTTACTGGACACTTATCTGGTGAGAAAACACGTCTACAATATGATGTTAAGTGATACACCTCTGCGTAGGGGATGTGAACAGGAAGATGAGACTACTAAGCTGTGATTGTCCAGCTTTTATTTAGGTACTTCTTTACAAGGGTAATCAAGGAGTTCTTTAGTAATTGAGAATCAAGAAGTCTCGTCACACACAGTCTTAAAAGCTTTGTGGGTACGTCAGGTCCCAAGATTTTGTTATCGGCAGTCCTGTTTGCCAACCGGTCCGTTATTTCACCGCTCTCTCATTTTTTAACTTATGTTTGTCTCGGCAGTAAGGTTTACAGGGTTTCTCATCCATAAAACAGGTACAGTAAACATGTTTATCTTAAAATAAAGCCCACAAATGAAAATATTCAAACAATTATATCAAAACATCATCACATAACCTCTATTTTAGAAATTACAGACGATCTGCCATCTATGTTTCTACCACGAAATCACAAATGTCACTGACAATGGTCAAGTCATGTTCGGTAAAGATCCCGTTCTGCATGTTAACATCAATGTCTATATGATTGCATTAGTTGAGTTTGGCTTTTTAGGTTGGCCCTTTAAATATAAAAGGAGCCAAATCCTATACAAATGACTATATTAAGCATGACTGACCTAAAAAAAGATGTTCTGTATAGTCACTAAGACTGAATACATCTATGCCATCTATGTTTCCATCAGCCAACCGCAAATGTCACTGTCATTGTAAGAAAAGAAGGTTCCTTTCTGTCTACGATGCCATCCGCCAATCTGTTCAAACTACAAACACCTCATCGCTCTTCTGCTATCCTGATACCAAAATCTAGAAATCTGAGCGGCTACAGCGAGAGACGGACTCGAAGAAGCAGGAAGGAAAGAAATATTGATATCGCTGTGAAAGGCAGTTTTGATAAATCGCGTCTGAACTTCCTTCGTAGCAAGCGGACTTTTTTTTGATTTTTCATTTTGTTAAAAATATGTATGGAGGTTGTAGGGACAGTTTTACTATTGCTATTAATAAATATAAATCAAGTTTTTTGTAAATTACTCGTGAAAATAGAATTAGGAGAACTAATTTTATATTTATTGCCATGTTATTTCTTACTGTGTATATAAATAAATAAATGTTTGATTATGAAATCTGTAATTTTGAAAAAATTGATTTTAATTAGACGGGTGCTTGAAGGGGCATCCTCGATTCAAAATAATAAACAAAAGTAGACAACTAGACATTGAGATTCCCCAGTAGGTATTAACTAAATAAACGTGTACATCAAATCAAACAGACCTTTTCACTCTCTCAGTATGCGCGAAACCAGGGTTTCGCACAGATAACGAGTTATACCTACCTATATCACACCATTTCCTCTCATTGCCTTATCCTACTTTCAGATCATATGCACAACCACATAAGTCCTTCAGTTTGTTAGTTGTCAGTAGATGTAACCACTGTTCACTGTTGAGAGCCGATCAAAAATATATTTTGAAGGAACTAAATGAATGGCATGGTAGCAACTGGCATAAAACTCATGCCCTATACCCTACCCTATGTATACAAGTGGACTTGAAACGATCAGTCTTTGCCAGAACAACTGCTTCCTGGTAATATTCAGTGGCAGCAAATTAAGCTTGTTGTCCACACCATTATTAAGATGGTTTGAATAGCACCAGTTTCCAGACATTTCCAGTGAGCTTTTGACATTACTCAGCAGACTCAGCCATGCCATGGCCACCAATGTAACACTGGCCGTACTGGCACTGTATGTATAATATACCTGTATCTACATGGCAACCTTTGATATCACACATGTTTTGCTCATATAATCATGTCCAACGACAATCAAAATACATTTTTTGATCGTTGTTGATCATGTCAGATGTTGATAGCTTATTACTCCTGAATAATAATAGCACATGCAGGTGTCCTAAGGCCAGTTCATTTAGGCATACTTATGTTAAATGTTAGACGCTTATATGATTAGTTCATTCACTCCCAATGTTTGAATGGCATACTAAAAATGAATCAATATTCCCAAGTGATAACTCAACATATACAGTAACGGTGAATCAAATCCTAGATTTTTCAAATTTCTGACAATCACACTAGAAAACTCAGCCAAAGACCAAAATAACATTTTCTCAGAGCACATGCAGGGAAAATTATGTTCAATTTCTTACATGGAAGTCAACTGAATTACTACTGGATACATACATTTTTATATATGAATATAAAACTCTTAAGGATGGATGACATTTCTGGCTGCTCAACTTCTAACTATCCTAGTAAGCAGGTAGCTAAATACTACCTGCACATGCCCAGGCAACACTTCCAAATTGAAACTGGTGCTGTTACTGGACATTGTCTGCCAAGAACAGGAAGATGAGACTATTAAACACCTGCTGTGCGATTGTCCAGCTCTTATTTAGCTCCTCACTAGGGTAGCTAAGGAGTTCTTTAGCAGTTGAGCATCCAGAAGTCTCCTCTGCTACAGTCTTAAGAGATTTGTGGGTACGGTTTTTCAACAGTGTTGTCATAGCTCCAGAGTCCAGAGGGCAAGGCACAAAGGGGCTCAGGCCCCAGGATTTTGGTATCTGCAGCCCTTTTTTCGCCGACCGATCTGCTAAAATATTGCCTTTCGACTGTGAGTGCCTCCCCATATAAAAGAGACTCCAAACCGTCAACAGTTCGCCTTTCAGATCCGTGATCTGTGCCCTCAAAATTCCTGGATCAGGGATTTTTGCACAGTTCGGTAACAAAGAATTTTATTCTGGATTTTTTTCAGTAGTCGATTTTGGAGTGTTGACTCTTGATCCTCAGTTTTGATCGTTTTCTATTCTTCCTTACTGAAAATTTACTGCTGAATCCAATAGTGTAACTAGTTTGACCCTAAAATCTTAATTCCGAGCAGAATCCACTGGGAAAGGCTTATCCAGGGTTCAACTTATCATTTCAGAGCACATGTAGGTACCAAATGTATTAGGAGCTTTAGACTACTGACTATTAAAATGTGGGTAGTCTGTGATTAGAAGATATGTATTATGTATTTGTTCAATTTCTTACACTGGATTCAAGTCAAATCTAAAATACCTACTGTTCACTAGGATACTTATGTTCTCATTAAATGTAAATTTATTCTGTCATTGCACTTTTAAACAAGAATTAGCAGCACAAACAGTATGGGGTGAATCTAGACCACAATTAATTAACAAAAATGCTATTTAAAGACAATCTATAAAAAATTGTTTGCTTTATATTGAAAGCAAGCTTTTCTCCATGACATTACATCGTCTGTGTAAGTGTTGCTCCAGGGCTTTGGTAAAGAAATTCAGAATCTTAGATACAAAGGAAATTTAGCTATATAGTCTGCATTGGCAAAAAGGGCTGCTTAGACCAACATCTTGGGGCCGAAGCCTGTTTGTATCTTGATCCCTAGAGTTATGACAGCACTGTTGAAAGAGCAAAGCCATCGGCATACGTCGACTCTTCTGGCTGCTCAACACCAAAATAGGTACGGTTGTGCTCAATCAAGCTCAACTGCTAAGGAACTTCTTAGTTGCTCCACTGAGAAGGTACAAACGAAGCCACCATCACCAAATACTCCAAATAGGGGAATATGTACGGTTAGTAGCCATTAGCCAAGCCAGGTAACCACAAGGCAGATAAATAGTATAAATACCACCTCCTCAATACTAACTGTCACAAGTGCTCCTGTCCGATGGCTCGTGATACCTTGAATTAGATACCTTTTTTACCTCGCGTTTGGAATCCTGCCACCTCCTAAATACTAACTGTCACCTGTACTCCTGATCAGTGGCTCGTAATACCTTGAATTAGATGGATGAAAAAAATACATCGATCTGCCATCTATGTTCGCAAAACGAAACCACAAATGTCAATGTCAATAGTCGATGTCAGAAGAAGATTCCTTTTTGCGGGTTAGTGTCAAAGAGACAATATTTAAAGCTTTGCTCACTAGATGACGCCATCAAAAAATGGCCGCCATTTAATTCTACTTTGACATATTGGCAGTGATGTCTGTCAAAGTAGAATTAACCTGCCATCTGACTTTTTTTTGATTTTTCATTTTGTTAAAAATATGTATGGAGGTTGTAGGGACAGTTTTACTATTGCTATTAATAAATATAAATCAAGTTTTTTGTAAATTACTCGTGAAAATAGAATTAGGAGAACTAATTTTATATTTGAGGAGCAACTTTTCAAAACGCATTAAGTCCGTTAAACGTCTTTTTCCACAAACAACCAAAAACGAATATCTTTTGTCTCCCAAGATTTTAAACCTCGGCTTGAAGGTATTTGGATTAATATTGGTCTATACCTTGAATATCCATTCTCAATGAAATTGAAACTAATACAAATTGTAGAAAAAAGTAAAAAAATAGTTGGACATAGCGCGTTTCGATCCATCAATGTGTACATAATGCTTTTTGTTGTGGCCAATATTGGACATAATGCTCTTTGTTCCAAATTTGTCGTAAAGTACAAACAGCAGTTTTTTACTCACTACAAAAATAAAATACAAAATATTTATTTATTATTTAATACAGAACATAATTTTAATAGGAGTATAGCCTATAACCAGTGTTTCAAGAAAAAACTAAATTATGAACTAAATATGATGATCTTGGTCTTCTTCTAGACATTCGCATAAGTCTTGCTCGTCTTCGTCCTGTGCTTCTCTAAGTATATGAGGCTCAACATTTAAAGCCTGGTCAAAGAAGTGTAACGATGATAATGGAATTTCATCTTCCCAGCTGTTTCCAAATCTTGCTTGGAGCAATTTTATAACATCGTTCTTTTTATCTTCCTTAATCACGTATACCAGTGGGGCTTCAGTTGGTTCTGGAACTAGCTTCAGACTTTTACCACGCTTTACTATTGATGTAAATACCTTTGATTCGTCATCGAAATAATATGACGGTTCAAGTTTGATCTTAACATCGAAAGACTGATCTTTGCTTATTTTTTTCAAAAATATCCGCTTAATGAAACTTATGCCTTCAATGTGCTTTAATGTGCTTGCTAATTCTTTGAAGTTTCTCATGGACCAGTCTTTTCCCAGAACTCTGATGTTTCCCGATTCCTTATAAATTTTGAGATAGCCATTTGGATCTAAGATCTCTTCTACTTTACACAGCTTTTTTTCCACACGTCCATATACTCGATCGGCAGGCAAATACGAATGTCCGCGGACTGGGAAATACATAATAATATCTTTGATCGTGCAAGGGGACTTGTTTTGTAACCAGTAACATAACGAATGAACAACGTGTTGGTTTTTATTTTGGCCTCCACAGCCGTCTGCGAAAAAGCGAATTGTCTTAATTGATTCGTCGAAGATGGTCTTTTGTAAGAAATCAACCAAAGCTGAGCTGATTTCCTGGGCACCTCTTTTAGCGTGAGTTTCATTCCAAACATAAAAGTTGGGATCTTTTGTAGCAACGTCTGTGATACAAAAGCAGTATAATGAGACTTGACGCGCATAAAATGTTTCACCGATACTTAATTTAGGGATGGGCTGCACTTGCTGTAGATCAAACACATAAGTCGCATTCCCTTCAGGATTTGTTTTCATTATCGTATGAAATGCTTTAGCTCTCCGTTTATGGATAGTAAGGTTGGTCATTAAAGCTTGTTTTTGAGCCATATCTCCACAACACGAATTTCGGTCATTTTCAACCGTTTTGTTATAAAGTTATCAAAGTCGGTTTGTGTTGAGCGAAGATGGCAGATACAGCCTTTTACTCTTATTACGTGTATAATGACTCTCACATGCCTTCAATTCAGATATAAAATGGTACACTCTCAACCTTTTCTCCGAGTACAAAGAACTAACGACAGAACTAGTTAAATAAGGTGACGTTTGCACTGCGTAGAGCACCTCCTGGTGGCCAAGTACCATAATGCGTTTTGATATGACAACTTTTGAGAACATAAAGCGTTTCGATTAGAGGTCGAGAACTATCGATGTTCGGACCATCGATAGTTTTCGATATCATTAATAGAAAACATCGATATTTATCGATAGTAGCCGATAGTTTTTCTACCAACATTTAGGTTTGTTTTTTAAGAATACTTTTGGCAATCCTCCGACAGAACTGAAAATCAGTTATTAGGGTTATTGATTAGCATTTTTTCCGAAGACCAAAAGAAAATACTAAATTATGTTAGGTTAGGCCTGATTAAATTTTAAATTAGTTTTTGAACATTCAATCGCGAGTTATCGATAATTGTAAAATAGATAATATTTTTGACTAAAACTATTTTAGCTAGATGTTAAATGACATTAAACAATTTTATGCAATTTTTATTATTAATTGTTGCTAAGCATATTTTGATGTTCTTGCTATGACAACTACTTCAACAAATTAAAGCATTTAGGTTCTGATTCTATTGTTTCAATAACTGGATTGAAATAAGGGTTTGAAAAACAATATGTGAAAATAAATTAAAAAAGCTGTAGCTGTCCACTTGTGCAGTGTGCTGTTCCGTAGTTGTAGCCACAAACCATCTACACTGATTCACTGCTGCATACTGATGAGTTCAAAATTTGAACACAGAAGTACAGAACAGCACCCAGAGGCACAGACACCAAAAGGCCTTTACGGAAACTGTGATCGGGTTAACCCGATCAGTTCGATCACTGATCCTGACGTTCGGAAAGTAATCTGGGATCTGTCAGAAATAGGCTGGTTCACTCTTGTACAGTAAGTGATTGCGATCAGATGATTCAGATCAGTAGCTGCTTTACTTGACCATCTGTTTTTTATTGTTAAACCAACTTTTTCGTTGTTCGATGTCCGTTAAATTCATGGAATCATAAATCCCACTTGACAGGCATTGACAGCTGTTTGACATATAACTGATCTATCCGGATCCAGATTAGTGTTTCCGTAAAGGCCTAAAGTCTTCGTACGGTAGCACAGAACGTCAAATTTGATTAATAAGCAAGTTCTGCCAGTTCTGTGACTCAACTCAACCAGAGAAACCGTTCTTTGGCTAATATCGCGAACTATCGATATTAACAAAAAAATATCGATATTTTTCGATATCACATACTATCGATAACTATCGATAGTACTATCGATGGTTCTCGACCACTAGTTTCGATGCGGACATCATATTTTGCACCCAAATTACGTAGGGATATAATGTTGTTTGATTCATTCTTGTTGTACAGACGTATGAAAGGTACCAAAATGAATACGAAACCGCATCAAAGTCAATTTTGTCTTCTGGTGGACATAATGCGTTTTGATAAGTTGCTCCTCATTTATTGCCATGTTATTTCTTATTGTGTATATAAATAAATAAATGTTTGATTATGAAATCTGTAATTTTGAAAAAATTGATTTTAATTAGACGGGTGCTTGAAGGGGCATCCTCGATTCAAAATAATAAACAAAAGTAGACAACTAGACATTGAGATTCCCCAGTAGGTATTAACTAAATAAACGTGTACATCAAATCAAACAGACCTTTTCACTCTCTCAGTATGCGCGAAACCAGGGTTTCGCATAGATAACGAGTTATATATCACACCATTTCCTCTCATTGCCTTATCCTACTTTCAGATGCACAACCACATAGTCCTTCAGTTTGTTAGTTGTCAGTAGATGTAACCACTTTTCACTGTTGAGAGCCGATCAAAAATATATTTTGAAGGAACTAAATGAATGGCATGGTAGCAACTGCCATCAAACTCATGCCCTACACCCTACCCTATGTATACAAGTGGACTTGAAACGATCAGTCTTTGCCAGAACAACTGCTTCCTGGTAATATTCAGTGGCAGCAAATTAAGCTTGTCCACACCATTATTAAGATGGTTTGAATAGCACCAGTTTCCAGACATTTCCAGTGAGCTTTTGACATTACTCAGTGGACTCAGCCAAGCCATGGTCACCAATGTAACACTGGCCGTACTTGCACTGTATGTATAATATACCTGTATCTACATGGCAACCTTTGATATCACACATGTTTTGCTCATATAATCATGTCCAACGACAATCAAAATACATTTTTTGATCGTTGTTGATCATGTCAGATGTTGATAGCTTATTATTCCTGAATAATAATAGCACATGCAGGTGTCCTAAGGCCAGTTCATTTAGGCATACTTATGTTAAATGTTAGACCCTTATATGATTAGTTTATTCACTCCCAATATTTGAATGGCATACTAAAAATGAATCAATATTTCCAAGTGGTAACGCAACATAATATAGTAAGGATGAATCAAATCCTAGATTTTTCAAATTTCTGACAATCACACTAGAAAACTCAGCCAAAGACCAAAATAACATATTCTCAGAGCACATGCAGGGCCAATTATGTTCAATTTCTTACATTGAAGTCAACTGCATTACTACTGGATACATAAATTTTTATATATGAACATAAAACTCTTAAGGATGGATGACATTTCTGGCTGCTCAACTTCTAACTACCCTAGTGAGCAGGTAGCTAAATACTACCTGCACATGCCCAGGCAACACTTCCAAATTGAAACTGGTGCTGTTACTGGACATTGTCCGCCAAGAACAGGAAGATACGACTATTAAACACCTGCTGTGCGATTGTCCAGCTCTTATTTAGCTCCTCACTAGGGTACCTAGCTATGGAGTTCGTTAGCAGTTGAGCATCCAGAAGTCTCCTCTGCTACAGTCTTAAAAGATTTGTGGGTACGGTTTTAAAACAGTGTTGTCATAGCTCCAGAGTCCATAGGGCAAGGCTCAAAGGGGCTCGGGCCCCAGGATTTTGGTATCTGCAGCCCTTTCTTTCGCCGACCGATCTGCTAAAATATTGTCTTTGGACTGTGAGTGCCACCCCATATAAGTCAGTGAAAGCAGTATGACCATGACTGCAAGAATATGAGGTCTGCTGCAGTTCTTTTTCAAAAAAATTACATTATTCAAGACATCGCCCTAGTTGTACAATAAAATTACTTTTCACAGTGATGTTCACACTATAAATATTTGATTTAGGGGTTCTATTTTATTGTTCAACTTAATTAAAATATCCAAATCCAAAGATTACATCAAATCAAAACTCAAAATCAAAACATTATACATAACCTTCATTTTAGAAATTACTTCGACCTGCCATCTATGTTTCTAAATCGTAACCACAAATGTCACTGTTAATCGTCAATGTTAGAAAAAGATCCCTTCTTACGTTTTTACTTGTTAGTGTCAATGACGATGGTATTTGATTTTTTGCTCACTAGATGACGCCACCACAAAATGGCCGCCATGTCATTCTACTTTGACGTATTGGCTGCGATGTCTGTCAAAGTAGAATTGAGCTGCGACCTGCCGATCTACTCAAACTTCAAACACCTCCTCGCTCTTCTGCTATCCTGATACCAAAATGTAAAAATCTTGCTTCCTTGCAACGAAATTCGTTGACTTGCGACCAAGCAGGAAGAAAAATTGATATCGTTGTGAAAGGCAGTTTTGATAATCGCGTGTGAACACTGAACTATATCGAGAGGATATGTGCAATATAAACTAATTTTGTCAAATCCTTTCATCAATTTCTTATTGTGGATGTAGATTTTGAAATATATATAATTCGAAAATAGATATTTCAGTGTGAAGAACACTATTTACTCATTTTACGATTAGTGCAGCAGATTGCGGACTAACGCACTCTGCCGTAGCAAAAGCTTTTATTTAGATATAAGTGTTTCCTAGAGCAGATGTAGGTGCCAAATAAGCACAGACTACGAAAGTAGGTACCTAGGAACCTAGGCTATGATTAGAAGATGTACGGATATATCATAGAATGGATCAATTGTGTTCAATTCCTGAGAGGCGTTGAGAACTAGAGTGGCCTGTCCCCAGATTTCAGAAGATAGGAAAAGTGCTGGAAAAGATTTGCAAATAACAGGAATATATCAATGCTATAATAATATACGTAGCGATATCTCTGTAATAAAGCAAACTCATTCATAGGCCATTGTAATATTGAAAATGCACAAGTTGAGTATTCAGTATTTAGTTTCTCGTTTTTGTGGGATAGACCACTCTGAATGCCTCAAATATTTAGGCATAATACAAGAGCGTGATAATAGTGATAATGGACTTGCAAGTTGTTTGTAACTCATCCCAGTAATTGTGGTAAACTTTATCAAATGTAAATTTATTCTGTCGTTGCACTTTTGAATCAATAATTGGCAGCACAAATAAATCATAGAGTCTTAGATAATTTGCACAAACAATATGGGATGAAGCTAGAACACAATTTATCAATAAAAATAGCATTTTAAATCGATCTAGGTATAAAAATATGTTTGCTTTATTTCAAGTGTAAGTGTATTAAATTGTCTGTGTAGTGTAGGTGTTACCTCTGCACTTTGGCAGATATACCTTCTGAGGTTCTTAGATAGAAAGGAAATTCAACTAAATATTCTGCATCTGCAAAACAGGCTGCTGAGACAAACATTGTAGAATCCAAGCCTCTTTGAGTCTTGTCCTCCAGAGCTATAACACTGTTGAAATGGCACACCCATAAAGCTTTTAAAGCTGTATGCTATGAAACTTCTGGCTGCTCAACTTCTAAGGAACTAGGTACAGCTCTACTACCTGTTCATGCTCGAGCTCTCGAGCAACACCTCCAAATTGAGACATGCTGTTACTGGACACTTATCTGGTGAGAAAACACGTCTACAATATGATGTTAAGTGATACACCTCTGCGTAGGGGATGTGAACAGGAAGATGAGACTACTAAGCTGTGATTGTCCAGCTTTTATTTAGGTACTTCTTTACAAGGGTAATCAAGGAGTTCTTTAGTAATTGAGAATCAAGAAGTCTCGTCACACACAGTCTTAAAAGCTTTGTGGGTACGTCAGGTCCCAAGATTTTGTTATCGGCAGTCCTGTTTGCCAACCGGTCCGTTATTTCACCGCTCTCTCATTTTTTAACTTATGTTTGTCTCGGCAGTAAGGTTTACAGGGTTTCTCATCCATAAAACAGGTACAGTAAACATGTTTATCTTAAAATAAAGCCCACAAATGAAAATATTCAAACAATTATATCAAAACATCATCACATAACCTCTATTTTAGAAATTACAGACGATCTGCCATCTATGTTTCTACCACGAAATCACAAATGTCACTGACAATGGTCAAGTCATGTTCGGTAAAGATTCCGTTCTGCATGTTAACATCAATGTCTATATGATTGCATTAGTTGAGTTTGGCTTTTTAGGTTGGCCCTTTAAATATAAAAGGAGCCAAATCCTATACAAATGACTATATTCAGCATGACTGACCTAAAAAAAGATGTTCTGTATAGTCACTAAGACTGAATACATCTATGCCATCTATGTTTCCATCAGCCAACCGCAAATGTCACTGTCATTGTAAGAAAAGAAGGTTCCTTTCTGTCTACGATGCCATACGCCAATCTGTTCAAACTACAAACACCTCATCGCTCTTCTGCTATCCTGATACCAAAATCTAGAAATCTGAGCGGCTACAGCGAGAGACGGACTCGAAAAAGCAGGAAGGAAATAAATATTGATATCGCTGTGAAAGGCAGTTTTGATAAATCGCGTCTGAACTTTATGTTTTAAGTAATCGAAAGTTGGATTTATGGGCTAAACAAACTAATTTTCATAGTATTTCTTGTTGTGGATATATTTAGATATCAAATAAATCAATTGATTCGAAGATGGTATCATCCCAGCCTTTCTTTACCCACTTTACGAGTGGTGCGGCGGACTGCAGAGTAGCACTCTGCGGCAGCGGACGCTTTATTTATTAGAATATGAAGGTGTTTTACTTCAACATCTATTTAAATTACGCAAAGACTCTATTTAAAATGATAAACAAAAGTAGGTATTAACTGGTTTAATGCTAAATGCTAACATAAACTTCTTCCATAAATCAAATAAAATACTTTCATCACTCTCAATACGCGCGAATCCAGGCTTTTGCATAGAAAACAAGTTCTATATCATACCACAGTACCACACCCTCTCAGAGGCTCAACAGCATAGTCCTTCAGTTTGTTTGTTAGTTGTAGGAGATGACCATTGACCACTGTTGAGAGCCGATCAAAAATATATTTGGAACGAACTGAATTAAAGATATGTTTCCAACTGTAGTGTGGCTGAGGCGTGTGAAAAAAGACTCAGTACACACTACACCCCTACCCAGAACTAAATAAAAAAATCGATGAAATCAAACTTTCATTAAACAGCAACATGTTGTTTATCTGTGTTATATTTGTGTTTATATCATTTTTTGTTATTGAATAACACACATATGTTGAATAGGTATGTATACATATTTGAAGGAGCTCACAGCTCGTCGTGTGGCATAGGAAATCTTTTGAGTATGGCAGAGTAGAGACTGTAAAAAGCATTAAGACTGACTGCTATGATAACAAAGAGTGCAACTCCAAAAACCACGCTCAGGAAACTACCGTCGATCACTCCTGGACTTCTGGATCTTCGAACATCATCCAAACCGTCAACAGTTTGCCTTTCTTCCATCAGCTTTCTCATATTTTTGAGCCTGTTCCGCAGCTCGTCCACCGTTTCATCAGATTCTGAAAAGTTGATGAAACAAATGCTCATTTGAATTCTAAACCCTTAAGCCAAGCCACGGCCACATTACTTGCGAATTTACCCAATGTTAGTCAAGTACGAGAGTGAGACCATGGCCGACTTTACTCATTAGGCCGGAGCATTGAAATATGGCAACACTGAATCGGGGGCCGAGCTTTTATATGTTGTTAAGTCATTAGTGTAACCTTCCAGAGTGAAAAATATGATTGGAAGGTGATTTTTAATGTGTTTATAATTATTTACCTGCACAAACGGAACTATAAAGATAACAAGATGCCTGCAAAGTGTGTAGTACCAGGTTGCACTAGCAATTGTGCTTCCACAAACATAACCTTCCAGAGTAAAAACTGAAGAGTGGAAGGTGATTTTTAATGTGTTTCTACTTATTTACCTGCACAAACGAAACTATAAAGATAAAAAAGATGCCTGCAAAGTGTGTAGTACCAGGTTGCACTACCAATTGTGCTTCCAATAAACGACATAAACAGAAGTGAAAAGGTATTCCTCATAAGGGCTGGTTATATTTATAAGAATAAAGACAATAATTTACAAACATTTCAAAGGATAAGGCCTATTTTAAAGCACCATGTGGTACCTACAATGTTTTCTGGACCTCCCAAATATCACAGAAAAATACAGTTAATAGAACTCATCTGGGCCATACCTACGAAAGGATTTGATAGTGAAAGGGAATCAAGACCAGCAAGAATGGCTTCAAAGTGACCTAATAGTGAATTTTTCTAGCTCAAGTGAAAATTTACAAAGTAAATTGAGTGTTCATTTAAGTGGAAGTGGAAGTGGCAGCAGGAAACAGGTTGCGTTTATTTTGATTTTGTAGTGTTTAACTACGATGAACCAGGCATCAGATGTAAGCGGTATTAGTAGTAGTAGTTCTAAAAAGTATTTTGCACAATATGGTACCTACAATCTTTTCTGGACCTCCCAAATATCACAGAAAAATACAGTTAATAGAACTCATCTGGGCATGCATCTGGGCATACCTACGAAAAGATTTGATAGTGAAAGGAAATCAAGACCAGCAAGAATGGCTTTACAGTGACCTAATAGTGAATTTTGCTAGTTCAAGTGACAATTTACAAAGTAAATTGAGTGTTCATTTAAATGGAAGTGGAAGTGGCAGCAGGAAACAGGCTGCGTTTATTTTGATTTTGTAGTGTTTGACTACGATGAACCAGACATCAGATGTAAGTGGTATTAGTAGTAAGTAGTAGTTCTAAAAAGTATTTTGCACAATGTGGTACCTACAATAGGTATCTCTTGCGCATAGAAGATGTGAGAATCAACATTTTTTATGATCCTCAAGTTGAAACTTTGGCGCTTCGCCCGCTAGATGACTAAGTCTACCTTGCCCTTGCCATCGATTACAATAAAATTACAATAAAATTAAAGACAGCGTCCGCTAGATGTCTCTAGTCTACCTATGCAGCGGTATTGATTGTGTTTTGCCAGTAGCGGTCCCTTGGGGCAGGACATAGGACCTCCCTCGGCCCTTTCATGTTTTATATTGTTTGGGTATGGAGTATGGAATCAAATTACGAATTTTAAGTAGTCTCAAAAGGAGTAATGAAAGGACACCACAAATTCGTATAGAAAATGACGTTACGCTATTTTTTAAAATTTTGTCATTTGATAGTTCTCAGCGCGTGGAACAAAGGAATCTATGGGCACAAAGTCATTACGTTATGTTCTATCTACAGCCCATAAGAATGAAGTTTTGGTACCTTGCTGCGCCAAGATAACGACTATATCTTTTTTATATTAATTCGCGTTAATCTGATGAACTGACAAAAAATGGAGCTCGAAAGGCAGCATTAAAAAATCGAAAAAAATCCAAACCGAAAACATTTCGGAAATATTTTTTGGTTGCGAACCGGACCAAAATCCCTGACTAGGGCAAATTGGAGGCGCTGATTACGAATCTGGTCTCCGTTCCAGGCAGGCACGTATCCAGGATTTGGTTTAAGCGGGGTCCAGGTTATGGGTGTCACTTGGTTGACTGATCGAAAAAACGCAAAGGTACCGAAACAATTTCGAAAATATTTTTGGGTTTTCGAACCGGATCAAAATTCCTGATTTGGGTAATTTGGGGGCGCTGATCACGAATCTGGCCTCCATCCCAGGTTTTGCCTCGTTTGGAGAAAATAAAAATTTTGAAGCATAAGCATGGAGCAAAACGAGCATCTCGTACGACTATAAACACATCGACCGCCGCGGCGACCAGATGGACGATGGACTCAACGAATTCGAATAGGGAGTTGGTTGGTTTCACTGCAATTTTCCAGGTGTAAACTGTAACCCCTATGCCGGCGCTTTATAAGGGAGACAAGAAATGGAAAAAGTTCGTCATAGCATGCCGTGCAGATTGCAGATTGGTTGATTTCGTTCTCAGAACAGGCGTGACTCCACTTTGTCCGGACGCGTAATCCATTTAACTTGTACGTGGAATTTTTTTGCTTATGGGGGCGAGGAGCCTGCCTGCCTGCCTGCCGGAAAATATCATTTGTAGGCGGATGAAAGCATAAGAAAACCTACTAGGGCTACTTATACAGGGTGTTTGATAAGATGGCACTTTCCTCTTCAGAAGCAACTGCAACTTGAAATGAAAAAGCTAATGTGCGATAAATCAGCAGCAAAGGAATTTAAAAAAATTGTAAGAAAATACTTACTATTCGTTCGCTGCGAAGTTTCGAGTGCGGTCTTATAGATACGGTTCGAGGTTGTCTAGGTCTTCCACCATGATGTGGATACTGTGACTCTAGCTCTTAGCAAGAGATGGACAAACCGACGGGATGCAGGGTGAATACGGCCACGGCCGGGAGGGAAACGATCAGCATACACTCGCGAAGTGTGTGAGGCATTTTGACCACATTCACCGTACACTAAAAGCATGTCCACAAGTTCACTCTAGTTATAACGGCTGCACCACTTTTGTTGTTTTTCAAGTCCGATGTAGCACATCAATAAATCGAGAGACATCAAACGCGCGCTGCTAGTACGTCTATGCTGCGTTTTTTGTGTCTATTTTGGCCTATACGCACAGGGACGAAATTAGAAATGAGAATTTCTTTATCGTTCAATATCTTGATATCCCTAAACATTTCGTTTATATGTTATTGGGACAAATCACTCCTTCTGGTGAGTACTATTATACCCTATGAAGAGAAGTCCCAACTTAGAAAACACCCTGTATATATGTGTGTATTTCTAATTGAGAAGGAAAATTTTAAGAGGTAGCTCGGACTTTCAGAAAATAGGAGTTATGGATTTTAAATGCAACGTGCATGTTTTTACTTCCCATACTGCAGGTGAGTGAGGTATTGTCTATTGGTGTCGACCATACGAAAATGTGTGTCACTCATTTCAGTCAGAGCGTGAAAGTACACTATCAAACATGACAAAGAGTTTATATAAAACACCCTTGGCAGTGTACCGTTTCTACTACTACTGCTACAAGAGGACCTCTTGCGAAAAATTATATAAGAAGACCTTGAATTACTTTTGTTCAAAGTTTTCTGAAGTAATCACTACAAACAGCTTTACAAGCATAAAGCACCCGAGTCCCGCCCAGCTGCGCTTGCAGATGAACTGCTTATGTAGTCATAGATTGACAAAGTAACATTCGTATATTTTCCTCTCCGGGTTTTCCTTGCCTTCGTATCGTAAAATGGAACACACCACATGACTTATTTATCATTCGTTTAGCTAGTGTGTTGACAATGTAGGAATTTCATTACATTAATCGATTTCTTTTAAACACAATTCATAAACGTGTTGCTTTTTTTGTGTTGGAGCTATATATCGAAGCACTTAACTATTCAAACCTTGTGACAATATGGAAAGCTGCGGAAATTGATATTTCAATCCTTAGAGATCTTTTTGCAACAGGATGATTCTATACACGTCTATGAATTGTGTGAGATGAAAATGAGGAAAGGGTTCAAAGACTCCCCAAATCTCATTTGAAAGGAGGGTGCTCGTTGAAAGCAGTACGTTTTTTTTGTAGCGAGGGTGTTAAGGTTCAGATACTCTATAATAGTTGTTGCTCAGCCTTGAGGCTTATTGTGCTTCAACAGTCAAAGGGGTCAAACAAGAGTCCCATCCTAAGTTCTTTGCGAACTTTGAGATGCATTGGACTATGCCCTCTTGTCTTCCCTTCTGGCCTGCATTCAGATAGGAGTTCCTGGTTTCACTCAAGGCAGAACAGTCGAAGATAACATGCTGAATATTTCCTCTGCCTCACCGCACTTCCTGCATAATGGGTTTGCCACTTCAATCAATGGATAATTAATCATTAAATGGTATGTTAATATATTTATTAAGTTAGAAATTCCACTTGACAATAAATAATTAACACATCGATATTAATAATGTTAAAAAACATTTCGATATATTATATACTATGTATATACTATATAATTTAATGAATATAGACCAGCCTTATATAAAATTTGTAATATACGGGAGGTATTTTGGAAATAAAAATATCACGCACCAAACGCAAATAGGTCCACCACTATCAGTCGAAAAAATATCAGTGTATTCTATATATTATATATACATATACTTATATATTGACTTATATACTTGATAAGAGTGAAAGTGCAGGTATAATAGACAAAGATGAAGTGACAAATTGACAAGAAGCTTGATATGAGTTTCAAGGAAACTAAACATTTTTTGGAATATCGAAACCATTTTACCTGCACTTTTATGACTTTGCATATGTGATGATTGTGCTTGGGTATTGATATGGGAATATTTCGTGGCGTTTACCGCACTCTAATATGATGATAGTGAATGTCAGGTCGTTATCTTTTAAGAGTTGCGGAGCCCGACACCGAAAGTTTATTTACAAGGTATCACTGATGCTTCAAGAAGCAGAACTAACAGTACAACCAAGGCTCATACTGTTCCAACAAAACCTAACCTGAAAATATTTAATATGGATAAATACTTGGATCTACATTGCAGGAAACAGGTGTCAAGTGATGCCTATCTTGTTGATAAGTTTTATACTTTTCAAAATATTCGTAGTTTCGTCAACTTAAGAAGTAGATAAGTTTACTAATATCACTGCTGAATTCTTCAGCCTTTCTCTGAAGTTAGATTTTGGCTTCAATAAGTCACTTCTATTTATTGTAGAGTTCAACAAATTTTAAAGACAATTACTGAAATAAGTTGCTTGGGTATAATGTATAAAAAGTTCTTGATACTCAAATTCCAGCCACTTTGTAACATTTAGGCAACACTAAATGGAATACTTTAAATAAAATGAGAGGCAAACGCTAAATGCCTGTACATTCATCTCAGGATATGAGTTGTCAAAGCCCGAAAAGGTATCTTTTATATGTTATATCTATTATATATATAGTTCTTTTTTCTGTACCCTACAATCTTTTAAAGATAGTTTTAAACCCTTTGAACAAGACGATTTACAAAGCAGGTCCAATTGGAGCAACATACTGATTCTGATAGGGGAGTGATACATATATTATATCTTTGGTTTGGATCTAAATTCGAGTTGTTACCCTTGTTAAACATTATTTTAAGTTACACGCCTTGGTTGTACTATAAGAAGTAATACGTTAACTGTTAATTTGACTGGGTAGAAATTTAATGAAACCTTAAACCCGAACTAACCTTTTAGTTCGGGATTGTATATCAATCCAAATGATGTCCAAGAACTTATTCACGTCTGCTTCTATGTACGTAACACTTTTTAGGTCCGTCTAGCCTACTGAAGTATCCTAAGATCTCAGTAACTACCGAATAATCGTAAATAACTGAGCAGACAATATATTATAACAAGTGACATCTTTCTTTTTATATACCCCTGCAACAGTGCATAATGTTTTTGAAATACTTGTTGAAGCTGGATTTCACTTCATAATTTCTGAAACGTGTATCAAATTTTTGAATCGATTATGATTACAGATACATTCACTATTTGATATGCTGACAAGTCGTGAGGTACTACTTCCTATAAAATAATAATAATGTGTTGTATTATAGTGTACTATACCGAAAGATGTTTGACAGTTAAACTAGTAATTGGGGTACGAAACAAAGGACATTCGTTATGTAGTTACTGAGATACAAACTGCTTGGCAGACGATGATCTGAGGGGAATAAGCGTAATAGGCCCACAAAAAACGCCACCCCCAAAAGACCGTCATGAATATCAATATGCAGCGAATAAGCAGACAATGAACTAATCAATCCAAATTTCTCCTACCAACACTTAAAAAAAACGTATAAAAGCAAAGAGTCTTTATCATTAGTAGTCCAAACTGCCAAAACAGTAGATATACGTGCTCAAAGCTGTTCTATCGAGCATCATCACAGTTTGGCTCATTGTGGTCATTGTGGGATTGGCTGAAATGATCGAACTGCTTAACATTGCAATCGTGTCAGGTAAAATTTTAACACCTTTGAGTTGAAAGATTAAGAAGATCCAAAAAAAGATATTCAATTTTTGGTCTTTAGGTTGCCTTCATGTCAAATAACGGATGTCATGCCGTTTGAATTTTCATGTGGTGAAAATATATACAGACAACGTTAGAGGTCAAACATTTCACCAGTAACTATTTTTCATAAATATGGTTATATACAATGCGATCAATATGATTTGTATCTCGATCCTAGCTTACCATGTAAAAAAATATTTAAAGGATACTGCCAACTCTATCCAATAGCTCCATGTAATTCAGAAAACTACGTTTGAAACGTTACTATATATATGACTCTATTGTCCCTTCAAACGACATTTTCAGTGTACCTGAGCGGCTAGATTTTCCATTACACTTTCGATAGATTGAAAAACCTGGCAAATATTCATACTATGCCATTTATACTACGTCTTTTCTTAATATAGTTTGTAAGTAGATTTCCTCCAACTTATACAGCACTATTTCAGATGATGATGATGTTGAAGTTTGATCTATCTATTCTTTTTTGAATTCCCAAGCATTTTTACTTTCAATATCACGACATGGTGTTGGAAGGTTGATTGATTATTTCACTGTCTACTCCAGGACTAACGTAGGTACTCTATTTGAAGTAAGACTCTTTAACAAAGTTTATTATATTGACAGTCATCCACTGCTCTGTTTTTAGCAAACTTACATCTAAGGTTAGTACCACAAATATCTGGAAATCGTAGTTTTATTAAGTTTGTAGCTGGTCAGTCAGGGTACAGCATTAGAACACTTCGCATGCCATAACATGTTTTTCGATCTACTAGTTATTATCACACGTGATTGTTTGTAAAGTGTCTACTACATTGAGTTTGTATGGTAACTAATTGCCTAGCTTTCTGCAGATTGTCATTTCATAAAGCCCTGTCTTCAAAATTTAGTAAGTAATAGTTATTGACATAGAAAAAGCTCATCAAAGTACTATCAATATCAACATCATTAAGACTCTGCAAAAATTATTTCTATAAAATAATGTTTGCTGTTTCTCACAAAATGTTATACCCACCACCCTGCTGTCTATACTACAGAGTCCGTATCAGTGTATATAACATGATCTCAAAGCACATATTTATATTTCTCCTAAGCTATAAATATTATACGTAACTTATGGATATGTTTATCTGACTGTTGCTCATGCGGTCACATTTTAAGCATTGCGGATTCAGTTAGTTAGATAACCTACACCACAGGATGTATAAGACACTTTGCTGTTAGACGTATAAAGTTATTTGCTGTATTCGCTTACAATGTTTCAATTAAAGATTCTACGCGTGGAAACCAACAAGAGGGTTGATGAAGTTTATGAACTCCGAACTTTGAACTAGACACAATCCTCAAATCGGATGAATATCTTTCAGTCTTGTAAAGTTTCGTAGTATAGCGTGGAATAGCAAAGCCACTGGGTCAAAGTTTTGTACGTGCTGCTGACAACACGTAGCTTTTCATTTATTCAAGATGACAAGTGCTGTTTCATAACGCAATTTTAATTAATGTTAGATAGTCATACAAAGTTACGAAAAACTAAGGATGACGGAATAAATTTCTGATAAATCGGTTAAATGGAGGCTTACTTTGTTACTGTATATTTTGCATCTATTTTAGGCTCCCCTGGACGACGCTGCTTTCCCAGGAAAGGAAATGATATTGCATTATTTTTTATTACTCTAAAAGGCCCACCCTAGGTAGGGTTCTCATCTGTCCGGTTTTTTTATAACGTGTCCGAGTAGGACCACCAAAACCTCTTTTTTCTCTTTAGACATGGTGATACCTGATTACCTCTTCCGGAAGAAGGAGAAACAGAATTGGGCCCAAGAGCACCCTAGGCCCCCTAGATCAGATGCCTAGTTACGCTAGTGAGAACGCCTCAGAACATTTTCCTAATTGGGGTAATTACCACTCTACATATTAATGTACAGTACTAATTATATCGCAATATTCAGATTAACGATGCATTGTGATCCTTGTTCCTTTTAGTGGAGAGAAGCTGTGATGTCTAAATATTGAAGAGGTCATATATGTGATTCAAAGAAATACCTTATACGATTGTTCGCATTCAAATAACTCCAAGTGTACATCCAACATTGTGTAACAGTATTGAGTAATTTGAATATTATTTTGATTGGTTTTTGTATATGACGAATGAGCGGAGTACATCGTTATATTTATACGTCTAACCACTGCACTGCAAAGTACCAAACCATCTGTAGTGCAGATTAACTAGTTAAAAATAGTGAGATGCAGTGCATGGAAGAAACGGTAGAAAAATAGCTAAGCTAAAATGTATATAATCTGTCAAACCCGCAACAACCACGGTCTTGACTAAGATTTAGCCATAGTAGAAAGACCATTGGGAGCTATCCCGGGTGCTGCTTTCATTGCTTCCATGTACTGCATATGAAAGCCATTTTAATTGACCGTATATTGACTATTTATTCTATCAGCTCAAGCTATAGCAGGAAAACGCGTGTTGCGTACTAGTTATACATTTTATCGATTGTTGGAGTGTTTGAACCAGTACTCTGACTGACACTAGATACTTACAAAAATACGATCGAAAATACATCGAGAGTTTTTCAAAAATTGAACATTTAATAAAAATATATTAGTTATCTAAACCTGGGTGTTTCTCCGACTTTTTAAATCTAAAGTGTGATCACACGTCCTTAAGACTAATAATAATACACCAAATATGATATGTGCCGTTATTCAATATAGCACTCTTGGTGCGTTGATATGTTAATGACGTTTCCTAATCCAGGGCTTTCAGACAAAAAATAAACTTCATTGTGGTAACAGTGGAACACAAAGTTGATTTTATACCCTAGCTTACATGGATTTTAAATTACACAATACCATCAATAACAGCTGGTATTAAAACACACGTTTTCAATACAATCCTGCTAGGAAAAAAGCAACAAAATGAACGCATTGCTTTCTGAAATGCGTCAACGAAATCCATGCTTGGGCTGCATTAAAGTTCGCATAAAATTATCTTTTGTTCCAATAGTTCCGTTGTAAAAATCTACTTCCACTGGATTATATAAGTCTGATAGTTGACCGTCGATATCCAGTTCTTCGCGAGACAGCTGTCAAAGAACTGGAAGACATACGAAAAGGGAGGTGGGATAAAAGGATTAAGTGGATGATAGACAGGAGCTGGTTATTGAAGAAAAGTGGGGGAGGATTGAAAAAGGGGGACGGAACTGTTGTGTCTGACTCTGCTGCTGTAGAAATATCTGCGATAGAAAGGGTTGATGCTGGTCGATAGCTTGCATCAGCATAATAATGAATTGTCAGTTGATAACAACTGATAATTTTGTTTGATGTTATGTGATTCCATATGAGTTAGCCTCAATTTGTCTTGACGTTGTCATAGAATTTCAAAGTGCTTAATATACAGATTTTATATAGGAAAAAAAGCTGTGACACGAAATTACTCCAAAGTTAGTTAAAATGGGGTATGAACACAAATGTTCGATATCTAGCTCTAGCTTCTATTTCACTCTAATTCAGTATCAGCTAGAGCACCAAGCTTGTGTTACATGTATTTCACATATGGCATTTTTGAAACGCCAGAGTTGGCCGTGATCTTATTATATCAAGCACGATTTTGATTAAGAAAAAATACGCAACAAAATAATATTTACTTGTCGCCTGACAGATTCTTTTCAGTAAAATTTAAAACGTATGAGAATCAGTAGAAATTAAAATTAAAAATTTATTTTTGTATCTTCGCAACGTAAAGGGACTTAAAGTTATTAGTATTGCTTGCATCCACTGAAGCTTCTACACTACTTTATTCTAAAATTAGATGGCATCAAAGGCACCTTTAGTTAGTTTAGCCAATTTAGGGTTCTCCCAGTTATCTTTTTTACAAGTCTACGTGATACATAGTTGATGCTGATTCGGTGAAGGGTATATGGTTACAGTATATGATGGAAGTCTCATGTTTGTTTTAGAGGAATGGTTCAACCGTATTGCATTATTTTGATTTGCTCAACAAGGCATATTGGTATTAATCTTAAAGGATAGAATATGGTCGTCCTCGCTCCAGGTATCTGAATAGTCCAAAATTTGTTTCTCTTTTCAAGTTGTTGTTCGAACAACATACGGATATGCAAATAATCACTTGCATTATGTTTGGTAAGGTAGAATGATTTACCCGTATTGATAGATTTTTGATTGCCCTCTTTGTATAAGAAATTGCTGAATAGAGTAATTTCGTGTGATCGCGATTTGTGATATATCGCATAAATCTTCCATGTATGTACAAATAATAAGAAGCCAACCTGTATCTGTCTTGTATATGCTGCACTCAGCACATCATGTCAAGGCGCACCGAAACTAACTCAATAGCATTTGAAAGTAGCTGCTTCAGACAAAATGCCAAAATGCTCTGACATCCGACTGCGACTATCGACTTCATAGTACAAGAAATTTGGTTAGAAATAAAATGACAGAGTTGTAGAGCAATAGTTTTCTGACGTATCGCTGAAAATTGGAAATCCTGCACTGTCTATATTTTCTTGTATTTATCAATAATGCTATGCAGATCGTTAGAGACATCAAACTCGCACTTCAACCTCTAGTTATCTGTATCAAAATTTGCACAAAATTATTCAGAACCATTAGATTAGAACTGATGGCAATTTGCAACCAATGTCTGCAACTCATTTCAAAAAATGATTTATTTATATGCAATGCAGTGTGTATAATAGAATAGTTACAATAAGGGATATATATATTTAAATTTGACGTAGTTTAATTTTTTTCACCATATCGCTTACATTTTCACCAACTTTTGTAATTATTTTAAGTAACAAGATTCACTTTTAGATTCGTACCGTATTTTGATGTTTTTCTTTTGTCTGGTTCTTTTTTACTCATAGAGAGAGACATAATGAAAGAATATATTTCTTGGTTCAGCTATCATTCTGAGGATAGTAAATAGTAGAATTCGTTACGTGGAATATGGCTCCTCTAGTATCTTTGAATGATCATTTGAAGGAAGTTAAGTAACGTGAGGCATAGAGGAGGCTCACTGATGCCTATGAAAAGTCGTTTCAGAGCAAAACAAAACGAACATTGTATTGAGCGAGAGAAAGCAAAAATTCAATGCGGTATTGAACAACAGTATTCACTTTGTTGCACTATTGTGTAAGCTTTGATGTGTAGCATGTATATCTCGTTTAGAAAAAACATTATTGAAAGAGGTTGAAACAGGATGGCCCCTATACTCTATATGTTGCAGTCATCAGTGCTGATATGTACCTATATGTATGATCACCAGTTAACTTGCTAATTTCATGGGACAGGTTGAGTTCCAATAATAGCGATACGGACTCACTATTCCAAGGTTGAAACAAAGAAAATCTATATTCACCTACGCTAATAATAAAACTAACTAGAAAACATCGATATAGCTCATATGAAGATAAATATTTTGGAAATCTGGTACTGTCACACAACTATGTATCACAATATATCATAATTACACATTAGGTACTGATGTTTTTCTTTGCAAGTATTATGACTTTTTTACTAGCGAGTGTAATATATGCTGTACTTCGAAATATTGATACTTAATAGGTGTGCGACAATCAACAAAATTTCGATAATCTCAACATTTTACATCTATTCCCACAATCTTTTTTTTAACACCGATATCCGCTGAACATTCAACTTACACATATATGTAAGTCACTGACTGTCAAGAACTACTCAATGATGTAGCATAGGCAAATCAGATTTATTCTCATAAAACCATTTCTTATATATATTTTCAATGCTTATTGAACTTATCTATTAATTTGGAGTACTTGACAATCAGTGACTGTTTAGAAGTATGATATGTTTTTCGTGTTTATAATAGACACCTCGACTGCTGTTGAATTGTGTTGTGAGTTTTAAAGTGCGTATTTTTCAAGATATATGTACACATGAGTTAGTTGAAGAAGAAGACAGTATTTTAATTTTTCGTGTAGCTATGAAAAGAGCCCCAACTATTTTTCTTAATGTCTTTTGACCGTTTTGCATCTAACTTTTTGTAATTTTTCGATGTTCAGAACATGTGAGTGTATTCGTCATTTTCGATGCCTAATAGGCAGCTCTCTTTTCATATACATTTTTATAGAATGATTCAAGTTGACGTTATGACGGAAATGTGGTATCGTTCCCTAAAAACACTAGTCTGCAAAATTTTTTTTTACCTCTTTCCAGATCACAAATTCGTTCACCATGGTCTAGTTGCATGATTTAAGTATTTTAAAATATTATCTTTAGAGTTTGTGCTTTGATCCCTAAATACTCAAATTATACTTGACTTGACACTTGACGGTGAAAGTTATAAAAGAGAACAACCCTAAGAATACCTGAATCACCTCATTGCATGTTTTGTAATTCTTTGTGGCTCTCAAGTTATGCATCTTCTCGTACTTACTTCTCGATCGTTGACTTAATAGGAAATATAGAATAAGGATATGACTGTCCCAAATTGAACTAAACCATACGGCAAAAGTTTATACCCGAGTATATACCTATAGACAACAAAGCCTTGAATTTTGCTATTGCTAGATTTTAAGCATTACAAATATGACGTTCTTCGACCTATCTCGATGTAAGTCAGAGAATAATTTGTTGATAAAATTAACAAGCGTTTAGAAACGATTTTGATAGGTCTTGCTCAAGGATTTTTATTGTATCGTGCTCAAAGGACTGAAAGGTTTATGATTTTAACCTACTTTAGGTTTCACTATTTTTTAAAGCCGTAATTACATCACAACTGTATTTGGATATGCAAAGTCCTTCTATTAACTTAAATTTCAAGCATACATCTCAATAATTCTTATTCCGATGACCTATATGATTTCGAGAAGAAAATCCGCACAAAACTGCATAGGGGGAATTCAAGTACCCCTAAGGTTGTTCTATCTCGGGAGGTGATTCAGATAGCTATCTCAGGGCTTGGCTTGACATTAGCCTGTGAGAAACCCCATATGAAAATGATTGCTTGCCTAAATTCAACACTTGCCCTACCCTGAAGCGCAGTGTATCTGTGTAGTTGCGTCATAGAACGGGTTTTGTGCGATCTTGAAAAAACTTTTGTAAACTAGTGGACTGGGACTGAGTACTGAGTTGATTATATTTAATAGAAGGATGCTAGGATGTCGATGATTTGAACCTGTTGAGCCATTGGCATATTATTCATATGGAAAGTAAGAATAGAACGATTTACTGAGAGGTTGGTGCGAAAATATTACAGCAGCGGGGTCTAGTATGGTTCAGTCAAGAAAACCGGTATTAACCAACTTCTCGAGAAAGAATTTCACATCACCTAGCTCCGAGTCCTTGATGCCAAGAGATTTCAGCATGCCAAGGTCACCATTTTCTACAGCCATGAACACCGAACGAAGGTGCTCCAGGTCAGACCTCATCAGATGAAGAGCTGCTCCAAAATCTTCGATTGTTTGAGATTCTGTAAAGAAACAAATTTTCAATTTGGGCTCCTTGATTTTTAACCGCACGCAATATTAAAGTATTGTCGTCGCAGCATGTTTTTTTAAGCCCGAAAAATATTTTTTTTACGTTTTCTAATATATAAGTATGCCTATATATTACAAAATAGGTTGATGTGCGTATCATAGTATTATTGTGGTCAAGTGGAATTCAGATGAGTGGTTCACAAGCGTAGCGTAGATGCTTCATGGCCAGTACATAAACGCATCATATCCAGATGGCCGAGAAGACAACTTAGCTTTTAACAGGTTGAACAGAGCGTACAATATTCCCTACCTCCCACTTCCATTGTTTATGTATTTTTAACTGTACACTGATTGCCACCAATACCTTCGTGGCCTGATACCAAACTGAGATGTACAGCGTTTCGTGAAGCTAGTACGCTGAGAGTGTTGAAACGGTCCCATCCCATACCAGTTTTGATGTAATTTCCTCGGAATCCAAGGTCTTTTGAGTGGCCTGGCAGTCCGAGAGGATCACAATAGACATTAGTTTCTACAATAAATGTAGGATAATTGCAGTTTGCCATATTTCTGCAGTTCTGTAGGACAGAGGTCACCCTTACCCATAGAATATGCAATACTGGGCCTTTTGGTTTGACAATTTTGACATTCACAGCCGCGCAGTTGTCATTCCTGGCGATTTTTATTCACGCATGCCAAAAATTGGCGATTTTGGGCGATTTTCAGGGCAAAAGCTGGCTATAAGCCTACTTATAACCTGATAACATGCGATACTCGCTTTGAGCACCCTTTGAGTAAGACGTCATCGTCAGTTAGTGCGCTCCGGATCCACCGGCACCGCAAGTGCTTTCTCATTGCGCCTGCGCCTGGCTGTGAATGCATTGGAAATTTAGGATGTATTCGACAGGTTAGGTGTCTCTTTTTAACTGATGGCTTTGCCCTTATGTACCTTCTCTGCTAGTTACATTGGAGACTCCTCACTCCAGATCTAATCTTCTCAGTCGTCTATACTAGGAGCAGGAACACCTAAAAGCGACTTGGATGTTATCCATACTATCCAATCAACTTCACGACACCACTGAATCTTCCATTTCCATTTATACAACGAACGGTAACGGTTGTTTGTTGGAGGTTTTTTTGACCACATTGTGGAGTTTTACCAAATATTTCTTAATAAGAGCCCCACTGCCCGTTTTTTGTTCTCTGCGGTCTCATAAAACCACCTTAATTGCTATTATATTATATTTGAACCCTAATAAATCAAAATATGTTGCGGTGTTCTGTAGGAAGAACGAATGGTCCTCACCCCCACGGAATACAGCTAACTCCACAAGTTTCCAAGTTTACCGATAAACGATGGCAGAAGATATAAACTTGTTTGAATAAAAATGCGATTTTATTACCCATCGGGACTCCCAAAATTGCTCCCTAGGGCAATCAAAAAATAAAAGGAAATGTCTGGAAACTACTGTTAGTAAGAGAGCCACTTTGCTCGCGACCATGACGGAGTTAGTACAAGCAGTAGTTGTTCCGTGAGTACCGGGAATCAGTAACCACTGACGATACATCCACGTAGACACATTTATTTACAAAGCCTTCTGGTCGGAACATTACTGTTGAGTACCGTTGCCCAAATGCAATGTAGGACAGTAGGAGAGCCAAATTTACGAGACACATGTGGATTGTTTTGGAGTAAAAGTTATAAATAGTATATCATACAAATGCACATAATGCTTGAGCAATGTCTATAAATCATCAACACTGAAGATCTTTACGTAAAAATTAAAAGAATGTAGCTTGCAATATACTACTCGCAAGTGAAATGCGAAGACCTAGAAGAAAAGAGATATTTGCAATGAAAATTTGTACACAGCTTGCCAGTATCACCTCTAGCGTACATGTAACACTTTTTGTTCATTCGGACGCTCGGAAGCTATTTACCCCTACATGGCATCTCTAAAAAGACTCTAGACGTGTAAAAACAAAGCATGCCTTGGCTTCGGTTTAGTCCCACGGTTGTAGGTATATTACTTGTAACTATGATAAACAGTTTCTAGCTACCCTAGTTAGATGTTTCTCACCTTCATCTGCCCCCCGCCCTCCTTTAATCTGCAGTGTCTGCTTTTGGAGTCATAAGCTGCACCAAATAGAGACGTGTTTGTTTATATATATATGTGAATATTTGCCAGGCCAGTGGGCTTTATAGCCCTTCTGGGATTCATGTCACGACGTTAAGTTTGTGAACGACAGAGCAAAGAGGGGAAGCTTAATCACTCTAGCTCATTTGTTAAGATTTCATTACTGAATTGGTTGAATTGCGGAATTATTTCAATTTGTTCAACCTACAAGGCTTGATGAATCTACCAAATATTACATCGCGAGATCTGAAGCCTTTCCTCTTTTACTTCTCATTTCACAGGCGGGGGACCGTTTTTGTGATGTCACTCATTTTCGTTGTCTGTCGCTCTGTCCATCCTTTGGCTTTTTTGTCAAAGGGGGTAATCTCAGTTAATTCCTGTATTAATTTAACTTTTTTTCTGGGTTATATTCCGTTCAACTTTCTAATTATACTTTCCACACCATAGGCGCTTTATTTTTTTCTGGGAGCGGGTGAAATTATACAGGTCTTGAGGATGAGGGTTGGGGGAAATATACAATTTTTTTTATACTTGAAGGAATTTACATCATCGTAAATTCTATACTACACAAACCTATTCCAACATTTTTTTCAAAGCAATATCTGTGTGATAAGCTGATTGCACTAAAGTGGAAATTGTTGGGTTTTGTTTTTAGTATTTACTTCTATTTTCTTCGCAAATGCAATTTTTCGTGTTAATATAAATGAATTAAAATTAATTTACAAGATTTATTAAACTCAAAATACGCTTGTACCTTGTCTTAACCTTAAAACTAATTTTGTTATTTGTACGTATTTCATGAAAACATTTTTGAAATGAAGTTTTTCTTAAAAAAAGCAAAAATACCAATGGCGTCTCTCACACGACACTTTAGTAATTACGTAACAGAACTGCCACATAGTACTTAGTTAAGGGTTAAGCAGGTGTTATTCTAAGGATTTTCTTCAACTACCCATTGGACTTTTACTTACCGACTATCAAAAAGCTGATGACACATGATCACAAATCACGATTAATAGATAATTAATTCAAGCGCACCAATTCTTAGACTAAATGTAAATACAATAGAATAGGCACTTCCATTATGAATTTGACCATATTCTTGTGGGTGAAAAACATAAAAAACCTACTACCCAATTTTTAGTATTCAACTGCCCAAATTATGTTTTCAGCTACACTTTTGTGCTCAGCTGAGCGGCAATCGTTAGGGCAAGTGTACCCTAACGCCCACACTACTAAGAAAATTTTTGTCCATAGGGTTCTAGGTGTTTGTGTGCAAGCTTCTGGACTATTCTGCGCATATTGCTCTGCTAAGATAATAATGACGCCTTCCTGGTATGACTCAGTGGTTGGTGAGAATCGTATATCGTATAGGGCCAACCAAATACAAATTCGGCTATCCACTTAGTTCCATTTTGTTGTCGTTGTGTCCAGCTTCCCCGGAAAGAATTCTTTGTTACAGGCCTGCAAGATACGCCAGAGTATTCAGACAACATCCGATGCAGCAGGTACATCCAAAGCCGGAATAGGAGTTGGTAGCTGAATAGTCTCTCTAAAATCTCTGGATATATGCCTGAAAATTCACGCTCGGCGTGCACACAAACGAGGGCGTTTAAGTGCGGAACCAGAGCGGTACGCCTGACGGCCTGACGGCCTGACAAAAGTAGAGCAGCCGGATATTACATACAACGCCAACGCACAAAAGCTATATGAAAATGTATGTTGCTAGCTCCTTTCAAAGCAGAAAAATACCTAAAGAATTTTGTATACTTCCAGCCCAATTGTTGGACTATTTGGATTTGCTAACAATGCTAACAGGCAGCCTAACGAGATTGAAGAGATAGGAGATTCATTTTGTACATACACAAAACTGCATAAAAAAGAAGCTAAAGTCAATCAAGTCTATCCACTTTTCAGATATACTTGAATACGATGGAGGCAAGCGGCCCGACGTGTGCACGCTGTGGCGAGTCCGTGACACACATTCTATGTCGATGTGAAGCCGTTGGGTGTATCTCAGGCAGACTATACTAGGTTCAAGAGTCCCAGAAACCTAAGGCCATTCTCATCTTTGCGATGAGGGCTGAAGTTGGACATTAGGATAAAGGGCCCCACAGACATCGTTCTTTTCCATCAGGTTTGTACGACGTGCCAACCGATCACACTCATTTCAGTCTGTGTGTGCCGAAAAACCGTCGTGTTAACCGTCGTTTCAAAAAATCTGTTCGAGCTTGATTTTGCAGTGTCGTTCTAGTTGCCTTCGAGTAAGCGTATCTAGTGTTAGCGACACCTATCAAAAATGTGCGATACACGGCAAAATAGCAAACAATTTATGATGGAATTCATACACACGTATAGGAGTTTTCCGTGTCTCTGGAAAGTCAAATCCGCTGAGTATGCAGACTGAGACAAAAAAAAAAAGACCTATGGAGAACTGTTGAAAAAATGGAGAGATATAGATTCCCTCTGCAAATACAGATTCAGTGAAAAGGAAGATTGACTCCATTCGCGGATCGTTCAGGAAGGAGTTAAAAAAACGTTTTTTCTTGCTGTATTTCACTTTAATAGCTAAAGCCGCCGCCAATGCTAAAGTATTATCCATGTTAACGGACCAAAAATTTGCGAGAAACTGAAAGAAAACCGAAAAGTGTGTGGAGGTATCGTTCCATCGGTTTAACTGACATCGGTTGGCACGTCGTGCAAACCTGATGAAAAAGAACGATGTCTGTGGGGCCCTTAAGGGAAGGTGCATAAGAGCCTCCTTGTAGGACTATGCACTGGTCGTTCTGGCCACCAGAAAGTCTCATTCCTTCTTTCATTCATTTGCTATGTTTAGGAACTCTTAAAACAAGATGTTGTCATTCTGGAACAGTAACAGTAGTTCATACAAACCTCTAATTAAATCTTTTCTGGTTCAACGACAGTAGATTTATCCTGTGGCAGCTAGCTTATCAACATCCTATGCATAAAATACGTTATTACTCATCGTCTCAGCTAGCTACTATACTGATGGACAAACAGACAAGTTGTTATGGTTGGCAAATGGCCTATATAGAACGGTAATTATCCTAGGGAGAGTGTATTTATGTACTGGGGTTGGCATAAGACCGCCATTTAACCAGTCTGTTTTTGCCAGTCTCCATTACTCACGAATTACTTCCTGGTGATGAAATAAAACGAGTGTTAGGGCATACGTACACCAGGGGGAAGGAAATTATGTCGTCATTGTATTTCTAATGTCAGAGTTGTAAAAAAATCAGTCGTAAAAGCTTTTTATATATTGACGTAAAACATTTACATAGGCATTCGGGCGTTTATTCCGGATCATTCCTTCAGTTGCGAAATAAGTCAAATACGATTACCGTTTTGAACGTTCAGGTTCTTGTAGCTGTTATATTGGTAGTTTCAAAATTACATACGAGCACAGAGGAAATAACGAAATTCTTAAAAACCCTATTTTTAGTATCCAGGATAATCTTACGCACATAAACATCAGTAGACCCTGTTACAGACACCCATCACTTATAGATACATGCATTAGACTAAGGTTAATCTTATAAATTCTTATACCGATAGGATTGGAGTGACGAAAGGATTGTGTGAGAACCGGTATCACAAATGTCTATGTTATTATGATTATAAGTTGTTCCAACACCTTGTGGTCTACATCACTTTTGTTCTGCAGTTATTTGCGTAAGGTGTTTTCCAAGTGATTGGGCGGTAATTGGCAGGGTTCTTGGTATCTCCGTATTCCAAAACAAAAAAGGTATAGCCCGTGCTCGGACACATGGGGCTGTTGCTCGATACCAGTAAGTATTCCTAACACCGCCACCGTGAGCTGTGAAATCCGAAAATCGTGTGCCCTAAGTTATTATTATTACTTTTTCGTAAAGAAACAAAAAAAGTGCAGTCAGGAGTTCGACACACCACATAGTAACTACTCCTCACAGCGTGAGGTCAGCAATCAATGGGTCCGCGAATTGTGCGTCCTAAGTAGACGAAGGGATCCAAGGATGATTGCCTTTTGCATTCTGATGGCACGCAGTGCAGATACCAGCGTATTCCTCATTCTATCTAGGGATCCAATAACTATAACCAGCAGATTAACAGTGTTGTCTGACGTCTGGCCAGAGCCTGCGAAACTGTTCGAGGAACTCCTGATATTTGGCCCGCTTTTCCTCCTCCATAGAGACCATGTTCACCTCGGTAGGTGCCGATGACATCATCTTCTGTTGGTCGTCGAGCTTGTTGGCTTGACATACTATTATTGTTATTAGTATTACTATTATATGTCAGTATGGGCGCTGTAATGTAAGGTCCATTGATATCGCAATTTGGAGGGACACCGTTAACCTTCAGCCAAACCAATTTTCTCTGGACAATGTTCGTATTCCTTTCCTCCTAACCATACCTGAGGACACTAAAGTTGCATAGCAGGCGCATTGAGCTTTAGGGTTCAACAAGTATCTCTTTAAAAAGGAACGACTCAAACAAAGGAAGTGAGTGCATGTTTATCTTTTCTTTTTATTGCTTAAACGTTGGTTACCTCGGTCCTTTGCACTAGAAGAAACATTTTAATTGTACGGCAGCCTTTTCAATTAAGATCTCAATTAAGATAAAAGCAAATAAGTAGCTCTTTGAATGCGGTTTTTAGCGTTTCTACGTTAACTCGAGCAATGCTTCAACTGTTTGTGCAATTCCAAGATTCCGAGGCAAATTTACTCGCAGATAGCTGCAGTATGCACTCTCTGCTGACAAAGGATGCAAATATTAGGTGCTATGGCTAAGTTTTTACTGTTTGTCAGCTTAAGAAATGGCTTGAATGCGTCTAGTTGTATTATTTATTTAATTAAAATAAGGAAAGTTGATGTACTTGATAAAATATTTGAATGGATTTAAATAACATTAGGGAGAATACTTCAAACGATAAAGTGGGTTTTTTAATTTTTAACTTCCCCGATAAAGAACGGGTGAGTTATTAGAATCGGCCCGTTTTCGCAAATTTTACCGAAATCAGCATGCGAGGTGCCATTTCCTTGCTGAAATTAGCTCCTGACTCATTTTCTGTGTCTTTATGTCTGAAATGATATCACGTGCATTTTTTTCTGAAATGGAGGCTAAGAAATTAAATATATCGAAATACTCAAATGTCATTAACTGATGTATTTGTGCACTGAATTGTTTGATATTAGTCAGTCGTAAATGACTTAAAGACGTCTACGTCAAAATAATATAACTATTCGGTTGGACTCTTAAAGGTTAAAGGGATTGGGGGTTGCACAAAAAAAGAACAGGGGATTAACAACGACCACATGAGTCGGGGAACTTCCTAGACCGAGATCTACTTCGTTCAATGTCCATACTTTTTACATCTTACGGCGCAGGACGTTAAAATTGTTAGAAAGAATTTTTTGGTCGTTCTCATTCATTTTCATCGGCCTGTCGGTCTGTGTGTCTGCTAAACTGATTGTTTGTCTATCTGGTCTATCTGAATATTTTCGAAAATCACGGCGATGGAAAAATAACCTGAAAAATGAAAACACAGTTGAAGTAGGATGAGTGTGGAGTTTGTACTGTTGCTTCCACTAGACTTTTGACCTTCTTTTGTCTTTTGACAGATCTTCTTTAATGTGACGTAGTTCTTACAAATGTTCTTGGTTCGATCGATCAATATCTAATAACTTCTTGGATGGTTTGAGGCATAATGCAGGCACTGTCCTATTTTTTGCCGCTTAAATGGTCATCTATAACTATGGCAATTATCATCACTTCAATGACGTGTAAGGCTTGTGATTTTTGCTGATAGATCATGCACCTCAATGACATGGTACTCGTAGATACCTGTATTAATTTGGTAGCTGGCTGCACTATCACTGTAATTCCATGATCAGTGTCTCAGAGCTTTTAAGAACTGACGCCAAAGAGCAGTCTGGTTTGACCTGACTTTGCTTTGGGTCATAAAATATAAATAATTTGGACGTGAAGACGTTTCCCGTAGAAGATTAAAACAGAATCTTTTCAAGCGTATTTTCCCAAGTTCATACGAGTGTTTGCGGAAATATTCCTAGGTTTTCTGTGAAATACGGGAGTCTTCATTTGCATTTGCAGAACAAATACAATTACAGTGAAAACTGGAATAGTTAAGTTGGGGATCCCAACGCTTAATTGTTTCGTATGGGTTGTTTCAAACTTTAAGTGGAATAGTGCTGAGTTTCCATGAGGAAATACAACCGTAACTTTTCAGTACGTGACCTACTGAATTTCCGTTAATAACGATGATTTAAATATTCAATATGTAAATAATGGGAGGCTTTATTTCTACGTCGATAAAATGGGTAGGTATATCAGTATTTATTGAGTTTATTTGAACAAGCCACAACGACTTCAGCACATGTGTAAACAGCGAACATACTGTTTGGTTTAACTACTTGCCGTACCGATCTTTTCAAGCCTCACATATATGTTTATGTGTTGGTATCTTCAGTTGAAAATGTAAAGCTTGACTTCTAATCATTGCCTTATATTATTCAACAGCTATAACTTTCTAACCTTCATGGCAATTGCTTTTACCACCCCTCCATGAAACACACCACGATACTTGACAGCCTGCTGTGGAACATACTCGAGATGCCACCCGACAGAATGCCAAGAGTCGTTGACACTGAGATCCCATACAAGGTCAACTTAAGTGACAGATCGGAATGGACTCTAGACTCTAGGAGAACCTCGACAAATGTTGAATGATATTACCTGGTACACTCATGGCTCTAAAAGTTCATCAGGTACAGGAGGAGGCATATAAGGTGATAAGCCTGGGCGAAACATAAATCTCCGTCTAGGTAAACTGAGTATCGTTTTTCAAGCTGAACTAGTTGCAATTATGGAATGTGGCAGATTATGCATAGATCGAGGATATACCAAAAAGACGATCTATGTAAACACAGACAGCCGGGCGGCTCTGATGGCCTTGGCAAGTAACTACTTCAAAAATAGAGTGGGAGTGTCATAATACTCTGAAGACACTGGAGAAGACCAACAAAGTGGGAATGAAAGGGCCGACAGGTGTGCCAAGGAAGGTGTAGTACTTCCTCTCATCTCTCAGAATCAGCGTGTAGTATATCTTACATAGTAGAAACAGTTGTAACCATATGGATGTCAAATGAGCACCAGAAGCGCTGGACAGAGCGGTGGGGAACGTTCAGTCTAAGAGGATGCTGAGAGGACCCTTGTGTCCTAATACCGCAGACGCTCTCAGATTGAGCAGGAAGCAACCCTAAACATTTCGGTTATATCTTATTGAGAAAAATCACTCTTTTTGGCCTATAAAGAAAAGACCCACCTTAAGAAACACCCTGTCTCCAGGACGGTTCAAGGACAGATATCGAATCTCTAAAAAAAAAAAAAACAACTAGCTATGGTTCTTTTTCAGCAAAGGCATCCTAAATGTCCTGGGCTACAACAATCGGAAGATGAACGTTAGCAGAGAAACAGCGGAACCCAGTTTGCAGCGGACAATCAAGTTGGTAATTGGAATAGGACTATTGACAGTTGAGCTGCAATTATTACATTTGCACCGTATTGTCAGTAATCGAACGGGGCTTCACCCACTTTTTGGGTAGTTTTCTATCAGGTAAAAGGATACTGTGCAATCCAAATCGGCGCTTTTCATTTCTCGCCGCATCACGGTTTTTACGCTTCGATTGGCCGAATTTGCTCATTTGGAAATTTTGCCTCGTTCGATCAATTTGTATAAATTGGAAGATACTGTTAGTGTTAGCAGATAGCAGTTGATGTAGGATTTTATTTTCAAATTTAGGGGTTTTTTCATGACTGAGCAGACCGCGAAGGCAAAGCGTAAATACCAGAGTACCGCGATTGCTATGAACATGTTATGTTAGGGGGCGTTTGCTGACGCGGGACTTGAATAGGCCAACACTCCTAGGCTCAGTAAATGCATCTCCTGGCAATTGGCAATCTATTTCTTTATGGTCAGCCTCCTGCAAAGGCTGAAAGCCTATGGCACTGTAGAAGTGTTGCGAGAGGATAAGTGGCGGTGTGCGTTAGATTTGGAACACTGCAGGAAACAAATTCCCCGGCAGCTGATTCCATAGCGTCGAAGTTCTACAAAGGAAGGAAACCTGGAGGAGACTGGTTCGGGGAGTAGGGTTCTCGACCAAGTCACGGTCCTTACTCCCCAAACCAGTCTCGTCCAGCCTTTTTTTGAGAACTTTGACGCTGTGGAATAACCTGCGGGGAATTTGTTTCCCGACGGCTACAACCTGCAGCGTTTCAAATATAACGTACACAGACACTTATCCTCTCGCAGCGCTCCTGCAGTGCCATAGACTTTCAGCCTTTGCGGGAGGCTGACGATAAAAAAATTCCCGTCCAACTCTAGTCTGACTATCATTTGCCGGAAAAATATATTACGCCTGCCAAAACACGCTGTTAAAAACGTTCTATCAGCAACCATTTTGTTTGAAAATGGGAGGTACACAAAATAGTCGATTTTTCCACCCTTCCGCGCGTTGATGTCGTCTTCCGCAGGTCAAACACCCAGTCGTAAAAGATACATCTATTCTTTAGTAGAACATTACTCTATGACCTGAGTCCTAAACCAGCTAAAAAGAAAGGTGCGCTAACGTAAGATACGACTGACGGGGCCTCTGTAGGATATCACTGTCACCCTTGAAATCTCGGAAGACCTCTGGTAATCCGGGGTTAGCAAAAAGGCGGAAGGCAGACACAGCATAAAAAGTTCAATATACCACCCGCTACCCGCCCAAACGCCCACCTCCGCCTTTAAATCTCGTTGCCCTGCACGGGGTGCAGATGAGAATATTTAAACAGGCTTGCGAAGAAGTCACCCCCATACAGATGTTGAGAAACCAGATTGGCTACTGTAAGCATCGAGTTCCATTTTCTAACACGCTTTTATTAGCTTCATCTGTATGTTTTTTCGTTTGTGAGCTTGTAACTCTCCATTGGAATAAGAGGTCGGACCTTCGATCATATAATATAACTAGATAAATTATGCAGGGGATAGTTTTGAGTCCAAGACAGAGACAGATACATACAAGCGTTAACTCTCGTATAGATTGGTATATTTTAAATTTGATGCGCTTTGTCTACCAAGGAAGGAAGAGACAGAGGTTAACCCGCCAGCATTCATGCACAGATCATATTTGCAGTAGCGTAGCTTTACGGTATGTGCTCTGCCTTGATCTAATAAAACTTGTTTTGGAAAAATATTTTAGTTTGAGATTTCACCATGAAACCTCTAAGTTGAAATCAGTTGAAAGGATCAGAATTATGTTCACCAAATCCATTTTATTAAAAAATCAATGAGAGCACGGACCATGTCTCGTTTGGATTCTTTTCAGGTGTGACTATACAGACGCATATTAAGGATATCATGGACCCAGCGAGTTACAAACAGTAGAGTACTAGAAACAATAAATAAAGAATAGAAACCACAACAAAACAAAGAAAAGCAGCATATTTTGGCAATATTTGTAGAAAGAGCAAGTACGACTTTTTACAACTGATCCCTGAGGAAAACTAGCTTCAGAACTTCAGCTTCAGCACAAGACATAGAAGAACTGCAAATGATGAATAGATGGTACTAAAAGAAGTTTGTCGAACGGTTTGACGTTGTAGTACTTTTGGATCGCGAATCGATGATACTAATCGTATTAAAAGCTGTTATTTTCAGGCAACGAGTCAATCAATGAATGTCCCTCATTTCAAATTGATGAACTGTTTATTTCAACAGTCGTGGTGAAACGGGTGAAACGCAATGTCGCAGAAAGAAGCAATAGCAGGATACATTTCAGAAATTATATTATCAGATGAATTCTTCCTGAAAACTGGGCATAGGCAATACGATGCAGTGTCAGTCACATAGATATACTAATATTCATTTGAATACGAGCAGGTAAGTCTCGTAATCCCCTGGTATATTAGCGCTCTTTGTTTTCATCAGACTCGTTGCGGTAAAATATCCTTCTTGTTTACAGCAGGGCGGACAGGGCTCTCGCGCTGGGATTACACCAGTACGTGCACTGGTAATGCTTTTTAGGTCTTGCCTTGTAACCGCAACTAGATTATTCTTAGATTCTTTTGTTCTCAGATATCGTTCTGGCTAGTTTCATTTTGTGACGCTAGATATGCCCGTAAAATGCATTTGTAGGTTCAGCTCGACGTGTAATCTCATAGAGAACGTTTGCTTTGTTGGGTAATCCAATCGGTGGAACGTGAGATTTTCTCACTTGCTACCGTTTAACTCTTAAATGCCTATGATTTACAAACCATCCTACATGCCGTTGAGGGGTCCTTAAGAAGATGTGAAGCTCAGTAGGCCCTTTTTGACACTCCTGAAACTTTCCGACCTTTCAACAAAGGCCAATACGGCGACCCAGCTTAGCAAGGGTAATTCCTCTGACTGGAATTCAAAGATCCAAAGACCTCGTATCTCAGCCCGGCCAGCAACCCACAGACCTCAAGGAAATGGTAGAAAGTTGCATCGGCCTCTCTACAGCCCATGCATCTTCTTCAATTCCTAATAGTGATAGATCCCGCCTGAGCCTACAGTGTCCCGTCAGAAGCCCACGAGTTTTTCAATTGTCATGCTGACCTAGATGTGTTCAGCTCGGCTATAAAATCCTTGGCTTGCTTGCATCACTCACTTTGCCCCCACTGCCGACAAGTGTGTCAAGGATGGTGCAAACATCCCTCTCATAGGGCTAGGATGTGGTATATCATACAACACTGTACGGATAGCTCTCACCAGAAGGGTGTCAAATGAGCACCAGAAGCTATGGGAAAGAGTGGTGTGGGATGTTCAATCCAAGAGCATGCTCAGGAGGCCCTCGTGTTCCAATGCCGCAAACGTTCTCAGATTGAGCAGGAAGGAACTACGAATGGTGGTTAGATTTATAACTAGCCATTGAATGTTCAGTGCATACCTGCAAAAGTTGGAGATTGATGTGGCAGATCCATTATGCAGGAAGTGCGGAGAGGCAGAGGAATCAGCTAAGCATGTTATCGTCAACTGTCCTGCCCTGAGTGGAAGCAGCAACTCCTACCTGAATTTGGACCAGGAGAGAAGACAGAAGAGCATAGTGCAATCCATCTCAGAGTTTGCAAACAACTTAGGATAGAAATTTGGTTGATCTCTTTGACCGGGGGTGCACAATAAGCCTTAAGGCTGAGCCACCACCATTAAGGTCATTAAATCATTAATGTATCGCTAATAGAGCGATTTTTAAATACCACATAGCCTTACATACCGCACGAGACCCAGGCAGGGGTAGCTTGACAGTTAGCAGTTATAGTAAGCTTTGTGGCCTAACTTCGTACACTAAATAATATGATGTGTCGTGTAAATTGCGGTTGGCCTCTATGGGGCTGAATGCAAAGAACCAGCGCGGCGTTAAGTGTTAAGAGTATGTTCAGTGATCTGGAGTACATAGATTAGGTATGAACAAACTCACCTGACAAAGCAATGGCGACTTTGTCGACTCCACCAAGTGGCTTGAGCGCGTCCCTAGCTTTGCTGCCGAAGAGTTTCTCAAGATAGTTGGGCCCATGGCTGGCGAGAAGTGATTTGAGGAAACTGCCCGTCTCCTCGACAGGAGGTCTTTTGGCAGCCGTGCAGAGTCTCGAGTCTTCGTCGTAGCCGTCAGGACAGTCCGGAGCGCCATCGCACAGGTATTGGATGGAGATGCAATTGCCGTCCCCGGGACATTTGAATGGTTCGTAAGGGTGGCAGGCGTCACCTGGAATCAAATGCGAACGTTTACTCTGGTTATCTGGTCGTTTACTTTCAATTGGTTCAAAAAATATGGTTGGGTGATCTGTGTAGATACTAGTAACTCTTAGTGTGTGTTAAAAAAGACAGACAGGAGGCATAGCTCCACGATCATCACAAAAAAGTGAGAGTTACCTGGAGGATAGGTCTCAGTCAGTATTTTTCGACAGAACACGTAAATATAAATTACGGAGTCCCTCAAGGCTCAATATTGGGTTCTCTTCTGTTTATCATCTACGTGAATGATCTAAGCTATCACATGTTCAAGATTAAATGCGCCAGTTTTGCTAACGACATCAATTTTACAACCCATAGCCCTACTATTGATGGTCTACTCGTTAGTTCGGATGATGCTCTAACTCTAGCAGAAAAATTGTTTAATACCAATAATTTGCTTCTGAACAAAGACAAAACCCAAAGGTTGGTCCTCGTTTGGACGGCCCTCGGTATTATTATCTGCGAGAGCTCATTCGGGCATCTTCCGTGGTAGAATCTGTAAAACAGGGATAAGTCAGCCACCCTCCTTCGATGTTCCAATGAAGGTCCTCTTTGTGAGGTTAGGCGTATCTGCTAGTCTAATTACACTCTTCTGGATGATGTCTAGAAACCTTAGAGAGTGCTTCGGAGCTCATCCTCACAGATGGCAGCAATACTCCAATCTGCGCCTTGTAGAGCAGTAGCAGATGCTCTGATGTGTACAGCTTCCTACAGTGGAACAAAACTTCAAGCTTCTGGGTCCCTTGTACGTCTTCCCAAGGATTCCTAAGAACTGCGTGTGGTGTCAATGATTTTTAACACACAAAAAATGAAAATGACGATTCATCTTTCGAAGTATATACCTACAGTGTACTCTAAGCTCAATGTACCACTAATATGAGGTCATTTTCAATTGAACTGTTGTTCGCTGAAAAATTCACTTATCATAATGATCATTAGCATCTTCAGTATGTTGGCATAAATTGAATTAGTTTGCGTAATTCAAAACAGTCGGCGTTAATACATCAGTGTCAGCATCAGTCTTTAGTGGAAAGCAAACTAAAATTCTCCACCAGAAATAGTATTTTGTAGCTAGAATGGCTGGTGCAAGGATTATCAGATTATTTGTAGACGTGATTAATAATGCCTGACATAAAACTCCAAAACTTTGTTCATGCGAGAGCGCCTATGCATTGTGCCGTACATTCATTAAAGCCTTTATCAGTCATATGCGGTTAAGCCGTGAGCTGACAATTAACAGCAATAGAGTTTGTACAGGGTGACAAGAAATATCACATTCGGTGTACAATGTGATTAGGAGACGATTCATGTTTTATTAATTTTGATATTTCTATTACAATTACTCCCTTTCCTACGGTATGGGGAGCGAATATTTATTGCGGCAATCATTAGTCATGTTTTGTGCAAAAATAACCCAAATTTTTCCGCAAAATTTTGTATGCAGTTTGAAATCAAGGGTTGCGTGTCTCTCGGTATGAGCGCGCATTACCATGGAGAGTGTATCATGAATAAAATATGGGAGAACATGTATTGCGTTCTATACAACACAAGAGCCAATATGTGAGTGCAGCTCCCTAAGGAATACCATCTTCCGGTTTTCCGCAGGAAATATTGATCAAGTACCTAATAATAAAATATGTCTCGCGAGTGTCTATACATAAATAATTTTTCGCATATGTACGGGAATATGCACAAGTGGCAGCCTTTGCTGCAAGATACTTTATTCTTTATTTCCTGACGGAAAATATGATGAAAGTAATTCAGTTTTTCCATAAAACATAATTTAATTATACTTGTATAGGAATTTTTCCGAAAATCGTAATATTGCTTTCACGTAAATTAAAAGGCTTAGACACAAAAAGTCTATATCTTGCGTTATTTCAAGTCCAGCCCTCATCGCAAAGGTGAGGATGGCCTTGGCCTACCCATCTTATATCCTCAGGTTCAAGAACCCTTGAACCTAATATAATCTGCCTGCTTTTATTAGCTTCACCTGTGATACTTTTAAGCTATATTCAAATCTAGCTGAGCCTTTATATGACAAAACAAGTTTTGAGCAGATTTTTACCAACACATACGATATTTATTTCATTTAAGAGAAGCGAAATTTCCAGGACTTCATTAATCTTCTCTCTCGACTAGGATTCCGAGCTAGTTATTGCAGATGAAATTTCATCTGAAGTTACTATTAATTACTGTAAGTTTCGATGCACAAGTCATTTATTACACCACGAAGCAGTTGAGGTGGCCATAATATATTGACCACTGTACAATATCTGGATTTGCGGTAAAATAGCGGGAGTGCCTTTTATTCCACGAATAAAAGTTAGAAAACTCTTTTGGTCCCAGGATAGTTGTCGGTAATGCATTTTTTTAATATGTTGTTATACAGCACCTCTGAAAGCGTTGGTAGTTCCGGGGGTGAGATCAGCTCTGCCTCAAGAATGCTGTGTCGTCCTTCAGAAACTAGCAAGCCCCAAGAAGGTGACCCTGTTGTGGGTCCCTGGACACATTGGGTAACAAGAGAGCGGACCGTTTAGCTAGAATAGGGTCCGGCAACCTTGCATCGGTACAGAACCAATTTTTGGCAGCAGGCGCTAGGTCAATGTTACCCTGCACGACTGGGCCTACAAGGAACTCAAGGCGAAAGCCAGCAGGAAAGCTAAAAAATGGATAGCGGGCCCTGATAAGGGTCCAACGCTGAGGCTTCCGACTGAAGGCAGACAGACGATAAACACTTTGGTGAGAGTTCTCACTGACCACTGCGGGTTGAATAGACATGTGTCCCTCATGAGGATGTTAGGGGACCCCATCTGGTCGTGATTGCTGGTAGGAGGACGAAACACCGTTCCACTTCCTGGGCAGGGTTCACACAAACAGTTTTCTAGGACTTAGGTTTTAGTGTTTTCAGTGTTGGTTTAGTGGAGTTGGCAAAAAGGGCCAACGGTGGCCTACTTGCTTAGCCTATTGGCCCTAAGTGTATTGGCGACGAAGTAATCAAGAAGAACTATTTTTATTCATGTAATATAACCTACTAAAATTCACGGAAACATCTGTGTTACGTACTCCTGGGATATACTCTGTGTAGATGTAATTTAAGATTTGCGTAGGGACACTGAGTTTCAAACTCCCAAGAAATACGATAAGATGTAATATGACGGTTTTGAAGTTAAGTCTCTTAAAACGTTAATTAAAGGAAGTTTCCAGACAACTTTTTGTTTTTCCCAGTGATAGACCTCTCAAGAGTAAAGGAGACATAGTCCAGGAGTATAAGGTAACAAAAAGGACAATCTTGTGGAAAAACTGGTTGTTATTTTTTGATGGAAAGTTGATTTTTGCAACAAGTCCTTGAAAATACAACGTACGAGGATTTTCCGTGACCTTTAAGGGGCCAAAAACAAAGCACTCCCTCTTTCTGGAGAATACACCACGGTATTTCAAGCAGAAGTATACGCGATTACGCGATTTTAACTTGTGCATCTCAGATTTAAGAAATTAAGGGTTTTAAGTGGCGGACTACTATCTGCTCTGACAGCCAGGCAGCATTAAAAGCATTGAGTGCTTCTTGGTTCATATCAAGGGTCGTTCTGCAATGTAGAAAGGTCTTGGATGACATTTTGGCAAGACATCAGGTGTCACTCATGCGGGTGCCGAGTCATGCTGGAGTTTGCGATAGTGAAGCGCAAGGCGGAGGTTGAGAAATAATTTCCGGCTATGGGGCTAGCAGCAGGGGTACCATTAGAAGAAAACCGAGGTTGGTTACAAAATCAACATCTTATGAGATGGACATTGGACAGAAGCCGGCTAAGGTTACTTGTAGGCCTGCTATCTGGCCATAACACCTTCAGACGTCACTGGTATGTGATGGGGGTGGCAAGTGACCTGACGTGTGCACGCTGTGTCGAGGAAGAGGAATCTTCATCATATATTCTATGTCGTTATGCAGCCCTTGGGTATCACAAACAGACTATATCAGGTTCAAGGGTCAGTGATCCTTAAAATATGAGATAAGCGGGATCCAAAGTTATCCTCACCTTTACGATGAGGGCTGAACTTAGGAAAGTAAGGAGAGGTGCAGAAGGGCCTATACAGTGGTGGCTCTTCTCACCAGAAATCTTCACTTCTTTTTTTATTAATTCATTCAAGTTTATGCAATTCTATCTCTTGGACTATTATTTTTATTACAACGTGTTCCCTCTCTCCCTCGTGACTGTTGACTCTGAAACAAATACACAAGGAGACATTCGAATATTACTTGCGTAAGGGCCGTATTCATATTCGTATCTTGAGTAATACTTAAGGTCCCTTTGAGTAATGCTCAAGGGAACCAGAAACTGACAACACCTTCACTTCAAAATTAACTTGTAAAATCGCCTTGACTGCAGCTAAATGTTATGTTGACATGTCATGTTGACGTTTCATTACTTGAGTATTACTCAAGGGAGGGGAAGCACAAGTAGCTGTCGAAGCAGAAAACCATACTTAAGGGACACTTCAGTATTAAGAGACTCTTAAGTATCAAGTATGAATACGGCCCTGAATGAGTGACTTTGGTACAGCTTGGTTGTTGATCAGAATAGGATGGTCGCTTGGGCACTTGTTGTTTCATGAACACTATAGTACTGGGCGAATCCATGAAAAGCACCGAATTAACCTACTACACTTCATATTACTTCAAATGCTTTCATGGTGCTCTGACTCGATTAGTTTCCTATTACATGAGAGCGAAAAAGCATGTACTCGTGCTGTAATGTCCTAATTACTATATTTTCCAATTTGCTCCCTATGCAGATATAAAATATGTATACATATTCACAGAGCTTTAATACAGTGTTTTGCTTAATGACACTGAAAGATAAACTGCACCTTAAAGTCCAAACTAACAAGTAAGGCGATAAGATGTAACGTGATAGCTTAGAAGTTCATTTTCTTTAAAATTTAATGAAAGGAAGTTTCTCGCTAAGGGTTTTCTCAGCTTCCACTGCAACAACGTCCAGACAAAGACAAAGGAAACAACTAAGCATTACTGCTACGGGTAACTGTAAGAACAAATTTTGCTCTAATACTCTGAAGATCAAAACTAGGATACATATAATCACTGTGCTTTGATAGCACTGTAGATCTTCCACACATCCTGATCGCAAAAGATGCTTTATCAGATCTCTTAAATTAATTACACACCAACTAACTCCTCTGAACTTGAAGGCAACACCTCAATTACAAAAAAATGCGATTAAAAGACATTCGTATTCCAATATCTGTTTTTAGTATCGGAGCTAAGCATGGATGTTCTTTGATCTGCGTACTTCTCTTCTAAAGCATCTCAAAAAGTTTCAAGGACTGTTTTGACCTTTTACCATCGGATACGGTATGAGTGTGAAAGGGGCAGATTGGGGTTTTGTGTTCATTTTTAGGCAGCGCAGCTCTGGATGGTGCCCCTGCAGCATCCATCAGCTAGTGTGTGTTACTGATAGAAATCTAATTTCAGGATTGTCTAGCACTGCCAAAGGAACTCAAAATTTAATATTCGGCAAAAAACGGATTCACTTTGTGAGTGACTGAATTCCATTTTGCGAGAGATATGCAGATGAACCTTTTTTGATCTATCGGTACGTATTTACTGCAAGGGAGAATGTAGAGGTTAGCAGGGAGTACAGAGAGGTCAGATGCTGTGAATTGTGGAACGTGTGGTTTTGGATATACAGAAGACATTCTGCGCTAAGTGGTATACAGAATGCTTGCCTAAGGTCATTGGATCTATATGAAGAACCTGCGACCAAGGCCAAGAATGGACATTCCGAGTAATTCGACATAGCAATTTCTTCCGATATAAGAAAAACAAAAAATGAAAATGTAGATGTCATGTCAAAACTATAGAAAACGGGTAGTGAAAAAATATCGTCAATGAAAATTCGTTCCAACATACAGTTAATTGTAATATCACCAACTAGAGCTATAGCAAAACTTTCTAATATATGAAGTGCTGCCAAACAAGATAAGTATCCAAAGTAACTTCGTTAGTGTTGGCAGTAAAAGCTTCTCTGTTAAGGAAGGCGTCAAGCTGCTTTATTTTCCCCCTCTCACCCCACCAGACGCTGCTGTCCTGACATACAACAGGCTTTGTTAATTGAGTTGGCAGTCATTACCGTTTTCTCTTTGTTAGGTGCCTTTTGAATTATTTTGGGTTATGGAGGTGTTAGAGTGTTCCAGTTACTCTTACCGGCTCTAATTTATTATGCTGTGCAAGCAGTTTTCTCTTGGATGTTCCGCAAGTTTGAAAGCACCTAGAAATACGCTAGATGGATGAGCATGCCTTCAAACTTTCAGCTCTTTTACATTTTTCTTTGCTATATTCAACAGTTGGGACGTGCCCAGATTAGTTTTAATACACAGTGGTACAACATTGCGAAGCCTTATAAATTGGATGTAGATTGAAAGAAAACAGATCGGAGAATCCACTATGCATATCTCAACTCTCCACACGCTTGAGTATTTCTGTATACAGTATACCCCTTAAAAGCACCGTGGCATGAAAAATGAACAGCTTCGATGTTTAAGCATGTTTTGGTTTTTGCATTTTACTTTTACATACTACGCAGTTAGGAAAGTACTGAAGCAACGTCAATGGTTACTTCACAGTATACTACTACAGGGACGAAGCAACTCTTTATAGTTTTCAAGAATGCATATAGTGGTGTAATATATTTTTTATCTATAATATAAAATTTAACTTACAAATTGGTGAAAGTACAAAAAACTAAGTGAATATCTCATAGTTTTGTATAGCTGGTGTCTGGTTATTCGATTGTTATACGACTTAGTATCACGTGTGTCCTCCTGCAGCTCGAATTACTTGTTGCCATCTCCTTGGCATACCTCGTACAAGCCGTCAAATGCCTTTCTATAGTATACTGACTGCCCCATTCTTCGATAAATGCTTCTGTTAGCTGTCGAAGAATTTGAGGTGGATTTGGGCATCTGTCCAATATATGTTCAATCGGATTGAGGTCAGGGCTCAACGCTGGCCAATTCATTGTACGAATTTCATGCTCACGAAGAAAATCCATGGTTATGGCAGCAGTGTACGGCCTAGCATTATCGAGCGAGAAAAGAAATCCAGGACCAATACCATATGCTGCAGGAATGACATGATCTTAACAAAACTTTCAATTGAAGCTACACTACGAACTACTTCTATCTCCCTATAATATCCCTCATTTTCACACACAATGGATTCAACGATATGAAACTGTCATGCCTACCCTAGTAGAGCTACCAGAGCCTATTTGAATATAAAGTCTAATAATTGTGGATATTATCCTGATCACTTTATTTCTCGCACTAAGTTTGAAATCGTAAAAATATCTTTACATAGCGAGCACAACAGACTAAGGATTACTTCTGTGAAATTAGTAGAATAAAATGTGTAACAATCACGAAAATATCATTTTGACCGAGTTGAAATTTTAGCGATTGTTTGAAAAATATTCCGTAAATTTTTTTGAGCGGCGCCCTTTGGAAAAGATACTATTGGAATGCGACAGAAGTTTATAGCGTAAGCTATATACCGTCGATCTAATCTGTAATCAATAATCTGGTCCCAGTGTATCCATCCACGTAAGCTTCTGATCCCTTGTTATTTAACTGAACCTTTCCAACCCTACGGCGCGTCGGTGCCTTATTGCAAATTCACCCCTTCGAAAGGGGTTAATTGATTACAAGGTGGGTAGCGAGTAAACATATCCTACTGCTCACGGCATGTCAGCCGTCAGCCGTTTTAACACAGGAAACTCGATACAAACGTTTTTATATGAGGTATTGTATTCTTTGATAAGCTGTTGATGTTGGTTATCAGGTGATTAGAGTGCAACTAAGGAAGGCTAAACACCGCCTCTATACACTCACTGGCACGAAAAACGGACCACTTGACATTTTATATGTATTTTTTTTTATTGTTTGGTGATGTTTTATTGTTAAAAATCATCTATTTTTCTTCTGTGAGTAAATAGAACCAACTTGTCCAAAATGTTGCAGGTTACTTGCATTCTGTCAATACCAGATACTTTGAAACCTGTCTGAAATTAACACTTGGCCATTATGAAGCCAGGGTTTACGAAGGTCATCAATCTTTCAGACTTACCGCGTATAATTGGAGTTCCTTGATTTTTTTACTCTAGCATTTAGCTCTTCAGTCTTTGCAGGTAAGCATATCGGTAACAATTAACCCCTTCTGCAGGGGTCGTGTTGAATTTACTTCGCTCTTGCCAGCTTACTGTCGGCTAAGCTTTCACACGAAACGCCAGAAGGTTGAGGCAGAGTTGACACAACGGTGTTAAGAGCTTTGAAAGCTTCATTCAACAAAAACGTTTGGAATCGACTGTGATGATGGGAAACTGGGAAGGAAGCGCAAAGGATAAACAAATGAATAGAATTTTTCCCTCTTAGGATACGATCCAATTTGATTATCTGTTGGGGTAGTTTGGCTGTGAACACTCACGGAAATCCAGAGACGCGCCTACACGAGGCGAACCGATAATGCGATTGGTTGAGGTCAATAATCAGGTTTACCTTCTACGAACGGATAAAGAAATATTTTTAATGTATTTGCATTTGATATACTGCTCGTCAGGAAGCTGAATGTACGACTTCTGACAAAGTTTAACGTACAGAAAACCAACAACACTGACAAAGAAGTCTCACGTTGGCTTACCAACTACCAAATAATTTTTCAGTTTTGTAGAATCTTTGTGTGTACACGCACGTCTCCATAGTCTAGCCCTGTTTGGATTGTAGCAGAACAAAGCTTATCCAACTTACTTATACTAAATCAAACATGTGAGAGAAATCGAAGCTAGTTGGTTCTCTAGGATAGTCACGTTTTTCGGAAGAACAATATTTATAATTCGGAGTAGCTCCTAAATAAGTCCGCGTTAGGAGCGTCTGCGTCTGATGCGGATAACTTTGTTAGGAAAGAATTTGACAAATGGGAACTCGTTAATAGAAAATGGAACAGTACGATCATTAGTAACACGCTTCGTGGAATTGGAAAGAATGAGGGGTGAAAAGGCGCAATATTCTCCACAACTCCAGGTCAGGGTTGCCAAGATTACGCCTTTACAGCAATTTGTTTAGATGCGACATAGCCAGATTGGAATACCGACCGAAAATTGAGTTAGGGAGTCTGTTAAAGCATTAAAACAGCCACAGACAACATAAGATTTCATTATGAAGAGAATAAGGAGGAGAAACCTTAAGTTTGCTCAGAACAACATTAAGTATCTCGGTATCACTTATTTTGTCCGCTGTGTTTTGTGTTTAGTAAAATATATTTAGTCATATCCACTTTACGAGAGCTGTATACACAGCTTTTTGAAAAAACCGTTCTCTCCGCAAATAAAATACCTGTCTTCCTTAGTGTTGAGATAGCCCTTCAGTGGAGCCTTGTTTTAGAAGTGTGGGGTTAGGGTTCTGTTACACTAATGGTTGCCGCTCAGCCTTAAGGCTTATTGTTCACCCCCTGTCAAAGGGATCAGACGGAGTCCCACCCTAAGTTATTTGCGAACCTTGACATGCATTGACCTATGCTCTCCTGTCTTCCCTCCTGGTCTACATTCAGATAGGAATTGCTGTGTTAGAACACAAGTGTCCCTTCAGTATCCTCTTAGTCTGAACATTACCCAACACTCTGTCCCAGCGCTTCTGGTGCTCATTTAACATCCCACTTGGTGATAGCTGTCTGTACCATGTTGTACGGTATACCACATGCTGGTTCTGATTCGATGAGAGGGAGTTCTCTACCTTCTTTGGCACACCTGTCGACGCTCTCATTCCCACCTACTCCTATGTGAGTAGTCAGTCAAGATAATGTTACCTTGTTGGACTTCGCCAGTGTCTTTATGGTACTGTTACAGTTCCACACTATTTTTGAAGTATTGTGGTTACTTATCAAGGCCATCAGAGCTGCCCGGATGTCTGTGTTCACATAGATAGTCTTTTTACGGTACCCTTTATCTATGCATATTCAGCCAGATTCCAAAATTGCGGATGTTTCTGCTTGGAAAACGGTAGTCAGTTAACATAGGCGAAAACTCATGTTCCCCAAGTCTACCACCGTATATGCCAGTGCAACATTGCAAATAATGCTACCTTTATACAGTTTTATAAAATCTGTGCCGTATAAAAACGTATACTTTACCTTTCTAGCGGCTCTCACTTCTTTGGTACTTAATTCTTAACTATTACCGAAAACAATATTCAGGGGTATTTGTTGACCTAGGGGGGTGAAACTGGGCAGATGACGAAAGTGAGGAGTTTCTTATCAAACGTTATGTATGTGTGGGGAAAATACTGATCTACTGAAAAGATTGAATAACATTATTTCGGACGTTTTGGAGATTATTGTCTATTTGCCAAAGTGGAAGACATTTCAACTTGGTTAAAGGACCCTTTCAACTATTCTCAAAGCTTTTTAAATATCAAACTGTTATATCATTTAAGATACACCCTAGCAATGTGACTCTAGAGTTATTAAAATCAATGACAGGCCTGTCTATAGAGGGATTTCAATAACAGAGATAAAATATCCTCAGGCATAGGTCTAATAAATTGATAACACGGCTCTATTCCATCTTATTCTTATGCCGAAGTATAATGTTTTCTGGGGATTATTTTAATTCGAATCCCCAACCGCTCTCAGCTGCAATTCCAGATAGAATTACTGTTTCCGCCTTTGTTCCCCTTGTGTACATTTTGCTCGGGGGATGCCGGATGATATCAATCCCGCCCCGCCGCGCGCCATTTGAATTATTTTTCTCTTCTACCGACACCCGAGGAAAGCGATACATTAATTTATTTTCAAATCTTTATTTGCACGCATGCAGACACCGATACAGGGCAGGCATGGGTACAATTGATCACCCCTACCGCGATAGGGGGCTCAGGAGCATGGTAAAATTCGATGCTTCCAACACCCAGGCGCTGACAAGAAGCTTTAAGGCTTCAAAATTACAGAAAACATGATCTGATGAAAACTACTGGTCCTGACCAAATTCCAGCTATTGTTCTTTAACGCTGTGCCGCTGAGCTTGCACCTATTCTTGGCAAGCTCTTCAAACTATAGTATCAACAAGGCGTGTTTCCCGCTTCGTGGAAGATTGGCTGCGTACAACCCATTTCCAAGAAAGGCAAAAAAACGATCCCATCAATTACAGACCTGTAGCTCGTCTCAGCATTATGTCTGAGGTTATGGAGACTATTATTAACACACAGCTCCTTGAATACCTGGACAACAATAACATCACTAATGATCGCCATGTGTGGCTTCGGTAAGCACAGGTCTACGGGTGACTTCCTGGCCTACGTCACTCACTTATGAAACAGAGCAATTGAAAATCATAGCGAATCCCGTATTGTTGCACTTCAATATCATTATTATTATTTTATCAGCGAAGTAATATTTCGCAGCTTCTAAACTTATTTCTGTATAATGCTCCTCGTAGATTGCACAAATACAACGAACACTGATGTGCTTTCTTTTTCCCAAACGGCGAAGGAGAATGCAATCTGGAAAGTTTCCAAACTCTTGCTACCTAATGTGGGCACGTAATGTAATTTTGACGGGCTAGAACGGATATTTGTTTCTCCTTAGAGGTTGAAAAACATCTATTTGTTCTGGCTCTGGCAAAGAAACGACAGCTTAATCTTCATGAATTCACCGAGAACAACGGAGTGTATGGAGATACGTTTTTGGATCGTGGATCACAAAATGATAAATGGATTGTGTATAACAATACCATACAAGTATTAGTGGTTGTCGCCAGGTAGCGATTTAGGAGCTTTGTTCAAGAAAGTTGTTGGTAGATGAATTTTTTTTTAGTTTTGATAAGTTTAATCACATAGGCATCTCAAAAATTCAAAACTTCTTATCCATCATTTCAGAAAAATATTAACTAATTTAGATTAACTGATATTTTGAAATGAGGATCTTATATCTAGTCTATATAATGGGAATTTATAAATAATTACAAGATTACTATTATACTTTCCAACTTTTCTAGGGTCCCGAATAAATATCATAGAAAGTTAGTACCCATTTGACTCTAGTCAGTGATCCAAAGCCCAATCAAAAACTTTGCGAATGAAAGTTCTTTGTTAGAAACTAATGTCAGAGCTTCCTCAAATATTCTCTGATGCAGCATTTTATGCCCACAATTTCAAGGGCTGAAAGAACGCTAAAACAGTGAATAAAGGCATAAAATACAATAAGATCGTTCCGGTCGACCCTTTTTTCATCCCAGCACGCTGTTTCAGCAAAAGGTGTGCGATGTGTCACGTACACGCGTAAAAATTTGATGCACGAAACTGAAACGTGGTTTGGCTTCACGTTTCCTAGAGATTCAGACTTTCCAACTCGCTTCGATTTGAACTTGGAGGTATCTGAGAAAACGACGGTTCTAAAGACGTTTCTTTCAAACTTAAACCTAGATCCTATTCCAAGTAATGGGTTATTCAGATTTCCTGAAGTTTTAAATCCTGGAATGGATTTAGTGCACATCTAACACTTGTTGTTTATTCGAATGATTTTTACCTACATGGCACCTTCAAAAAGCTCTATACGTGTAAAACAATATCATGTCCTGGCTAGACCACGTCATCAGGATTGCTAAAATGGCGTCTCAGAAGCTTGGAGTCTTGTTCCGCTGTAGGAAGCTGTATACACTAGAGAAACTGCTGCTGCTCTACAAGGCACAGATCCGATTGTCATTGGAATATTGCTCGCATGTCTGGGAATACGCTCCAAAGCACTATCTAAAGCTTCTGGACACTATCCGGAAGAGAGCATTGAGACTTATCGATACGCCTAACCTCACAGAGAACCTCCACAGCCTGGAACGTTAAATAAGTGTGGCTGACATGTCCCTGTACTACAGATTCTATCACGGAAGATGTTCGAGTGAGCTTTCCCAGGTAATAAAACCAAAGGCCGTCCGAACGAGGAACACTAGAGCTGGACAAACTGGAACATGCTCTGAGGACAGCTCAAGAGTTTCCTAACAACCAGATTACGAGCATACCGCGTAAGCTAGAGGAGTGCATTGGTCAAAATGAATCGCCCACGCATTACTGATCTCTAGTATTTTTTATAAACTAATTATATCAGATAGATTTGTCTTATATAGCATCCAATGTACGGATTTTAAACAAATGGCAGCATAGTCTACATGCAGCTACAGCAAGTCTTACCCTAGCTGACATCGAAATCGGTGGAGCGGTTGATGAGATTTACACAGCGACGTCAACAAAGATGGCGTCACATCGATGCAAAAGATCATATAACATCCATGTTATCTAATTTCGAAAATTATGATGACTACACATTTGAGGTGACAATATTTTTAAGCATCTTACTATGTCTACGTTACAAAAATCCCTGATAACATCATTGGTCGGTTTTTTGGCCTTTTTATCACCAGCATACCAACAAAAATATAATCACAAATTATACAAAAGCTCAGTTTATATTAAAGTAAGTATGTGATCCATTGATCTCAAAATAAAGTGATGTAAAAGTTTTACTTCTGACCAAAAATGCAATAACAACTTTTCTACAGAAAATAATGTCCCACTGCAACGCTAGTGACAAGAGAATCTATCCACAGAGACTTACAAACACATTTATGGTCAGTAAAACTTCATAGAGGAAAAAGTACAGTATACCTCGTTTTCCATCGAATTATCCACTCTTCGACTCCTTCCATTTAACGTTCTAAGTTTATTTCAACTGCATTTTTGCTCCAACTTACACGTGCTCTATGCTCAAGCATCCAGAGACGTAACAAGCATTTTCTTATTCAATTTTACTTCCCACACCAACAGGTGAGGGGAATATTGTGATCGCGAAAATGTCCGATTTTGAGATAATACGCTTTTTGGGCATTTAACGATATCTATATAACGAAAAGCCACGTCAGTCCTTTCCATCCATCTATCTATCTGTTGGCGTTTTTCTAGACAAGTAATCTCAGTAACCGCTGCATGGATTGTGATGAAATTTGTTGTATTCATAATAGGCTGCTCATTGACCTGTGAAAGAAGCTGTTGAATTGGTTTTAATGAAATTTTAACATAGTATTGATACTGTGGCGAGGATGGGAACGCATATGGGCTTTAAAAACCCTATCAGTGGCGGCGCAGCAATCATAGAAAAACTAAACATATAAAAACAGATCAAACTTCGTTTTTATGCGTTTTTGGGGTTCCTAATGATCGTTTTCTATTTATTTAGAAGGGATAAAATTATTTGAGGGTAAGGGATTGTAAAACTTAAAAATGTGTCTATTCATAATAGGCTATCCATTGATCTGTGAAAGAAAGACCTGTAGCGACAAAGGGATCTCACCGTAATGTGTAAGGAGTACTGAGTCAATCAACTTAACTCAATTTTTTTAGTTGCCGCATAGTAAGTGAGGAGACTATTGTAATCGCGATTTATTTTTTAGTTTTAGATAATACATATTTTGGCAGTCTTATGGTGTCTACACAACAAAAATCTATTTCAAACATTTCTGTCTGTCTGTCGTCTATCGGCATTCTTCTACCCGCGTCATTTGAGTAACCGCTATATCCTTTGTGATAAAATTTGGAGTGTGATATGCTATGGAATCGAAGTAGCTAAGTGATCGATTTTTTTTGCAACTAGGTGCAGTAGCGTTGTGTGGCAAAAAATTAATTGCTTTTAGGGATATTAGGAGATCCTGATGGTTTGCAGGCTACTTTCCGGTATATAGCATCTGTTGATCTATGACTCATGAGCCACCCTATATAAACATAATTAGATAAATGGGAAAGGCAGTTACCCCTGTAGCCTGTGGATATTTCTGATGGAGGTAGATCGTTACAGACGGTCCCTGTAACGCAATTCACAACAACGGCAACGTACAGAGTATCCCTGTCGGGTTAATATATGCAATGACAAATTTCTCATACACACGGAAACATAAATATACATACATGGCTATGGCGCCCAGCGTGGCTCATTCCAGCAGTGCTGGAACGCAAATAAAAACATCGCTCACAGGGCAGTGACGGATCCGTTATATCCTCATGGGAACAGCTGAACAATGAAGGAGTAGTGCTGATGCCACATCGTATTACTCTTTGTATGCTATATGTGGGTAGGTCTCAGGAAATCCAGAAATTCGTGTCTTTTCAGTTTCAGGAGACATTTTACAAAGACACAACGCCAAATATTGCTGCTGTGCAATCTATATTACTATTTCTAAAAGTACTAGCTATAATTTCCAAACCACGCATGTGAATAAAAAAATATGATCCCTACGACAGCCTTAAAGTCATTCCCTCACTACGTCTCAATCCTCAGATTAAGTTGCATTTATAGCTCGTAGTCAATACAAAAATCAAATGAAAATAATGCAGATTTGACAAATTTATTCAATATATAATGAGTTTGTGAAAAACAGTTCAGTTTGGATAAAAAAGCAAAAAACAGACTTAGGAAAATGATGACCTTTTTCGTCTTTCTGTTTTCTACCTAAAAATTAAGATATATAAGTATAGTAAGGACTTCGACATACCTATTACTCAATACCCCTTGTCGTTTAAATTTTTTAAGTGGATGACATTGGAGAGCAGAGGGGGATGTCCCGCTTGACAAATCTTTAGACGTGTCTCGGCATTTTTTCTGTTAAGCAGTGGTTTTCGATAATATCCTGGTGGGAAGTTTTCAAATGATATATAGTTGATTAGAGATAATCATCATTCGATGGGAAATGGTAGTTACGGGTTCAAAGACGCTGAATAGGCGCTGAAGCTGAGCTACGTACTAAAGTTCGTCAATATACATTATGCCAGGGCGCGCTTCCATTGGCGATCAACCCTTTTCGCTGGAAGACCCTGTGTTACGGCAGTTTCACACACATAATGAGTAATAGGTATTGATCGTCTCTCAGAGACGATGCATAGTTCATAGGTGTTGGGTGTTGGGTGTTGGGTGTTGCAGTTGCTAACAAGTGTTCCGAATACCGTGCCTTGACATAGATTGTTATACGGCTTTGGAAACACAATACGTCAGCTATATAGCAGTAGCGGCAGTTGGATCGCTCCCCTATACTCAAAAGAGTGACTTCAAACAAAGAGGTTTTGAAACCTATGTTTGAGACAACTGTAACTTTGAAACTCATAAAATGTGTAAAATAATAAACTTGTACAAAAACATGAAACATAAACTCAATAAGGCAAGTAATTAGTTATGAGCATGTATATAGAAGGGTTGTAGGAGTGAATTGGGGGCTGACCCTCAAGGTGATATTCTGGCTCTGTACTATAATCGTACACAGAGGCTCACTTCCCGACCAATGCTCTGGCGCTGGGGTCTGTAGGCCAAAAACAAAGCTCTCCTTCTCTCTTGGGGGATATGCCACGGTATTACAAAACAAATATATGCGATTTTACCCTGTCCCCTTCGTATTCACAAAATTCAAGAGCCTAGAAGACGGATTGATAACAAGACCGGCTAAGGTTACTTGTCGGCCTGCTATCTGGCCATAACACCTTCAAACGTCACTTGTATGTGGTGGGGGTGGCAAGCGACTCGACGTGTACATGTTATGATGAGGAGAAAGAATCCTCGGCACACACTTATGTCGCTGTGAAGCTCTTGGATATTACAGGTAGAACATACTAAGTCCAAAGGTTCTTAAACCTGAGGATATAAGATGGGCAGGATCCAAGGCCATCCTCATTTTTGCGATGAGGGCTGGACTTTAGAACAAGGGAAGCAGGGGTGCATAGGGGCCCGCTTGTAGGACTATGCACTGGTGGTTCTGGTCACCAGAAAGCTCCTCTCCTTATTTAATTCATTGAACAAAAAAATACATATTTGCGCTTTGCACAATATAAATATAATAATAGAAATGACATACTTTTGAATTATAACAAGATGTAATATCTGGACATTATTTCTCTTCAAGGCACGCATTGAGATTAGATCAAAAAAGTAGACAGTTGTTACTTTTTGTTATCTGACCAAATCATTATTTTTAAGCAGTTGCGAAGGGGAGTCTGTTAAACGTACTCTAAAAACAGGAATCTAGACGTACTTTTTGACTCATCGCTGACTATGATACAAAGTTCATATGGAGAACAGAAAATACATCTACAGTTTCAAACAGGTGCTCTTTCAGACTAACAAAATTGACTAATGATCAGAATTTAAGCAAAATGAAATATGCTGATCATATTCATTCATTTTGTCAGAAAATGAGTCTTATAGATCGGAAAGCATGATATACCCGGAGAAAATATTACATCAAATATTTCAAGTATTCCAATCGTTATCTATGAATAGAGAGACGGATGTTACATCTTTGCAGGTACGTTCTTTCAAACAAACGTCCTGCTCATCTAAAGCCTCAAGTACACAAACAGCTCATATACTAGTCCAGTGTACTCGTAAAAACGCTCTGGAAAAAGTTGAACTGCCGGCGAGTTTACTCACAACTCGCCGGCTTTTGAGCGAGCTAGCTTGTAAACTAGCTACATGTACTTACATCAGCTTGTGCTCAAGTGGCTAGTACCATTGGTTCCGAAAATGTCGACGGTGGTCTCCTCACGCCAGCTACATTAGTTAGCTACTGATCAAGTGAGAAATTCTGTATGTACTCGACTGCTAGGGCTTTTTGCAAGCCGGCTTGTTAGTTTGTAAACTCGCCCCGTGTAGTTGACGCTTAAAAGGCGAGCTATTGTTCCGTTATGAACAGTATACAATGTCAATTACAGCGTTGTTAGCCACCCTATGAATATATCTGTTAACAGAATAACAACTTCCCAGAAACCGTCCACGTGCGCAACTGCTACGTTATATAAAATGTCACCTTTAATGAAGCTACCTTCGTTATGCAATTTCAGAGAAATAATTAAGAGCTCCTTTTTAATGACAGCTTGATTAATTAGGTTTTTATATTTTGCATTCTTTACCTTACGTAGCACTATTACGTAATTTAAGGTTATGAATATGTATTTATAGTAAAAATGATTAGAAAATACTTGAATAAGTTCCTAGCTGATTTCTTGCAAGGTAAATAAATCCATTTCATCTTCTTCTCGCACTGCTGTGGTGTAAGAAGGTGTTGACGGGCTGCGCTATGTCAATACTTGCACTACAGTTTGGTGTTGAGAAAGGATTTCAATATACTACAGCTCACAGACTTTTCGAATTCTTTATATAACTTTTCCTTAATACTAATGGTAGTCGTAGTTATGGGGAGGCTAAGCCAAATAGGCCATTTTCGGCCCTTTTTGCCAACCCCATGGAAACAACACTGAAAGCAGTAAAAACCTACGTCCTAGAAAGCTCCTTGTCGAACCTACCCGACTTGACAAAATTTAGCATGCTCGACCATCTCACTGAATATAGTGACTCCTCCCCGAACTCCGTCGTGTTGAATATCTGAACTCTGAGGTTGCGATACACAGCACATCTGCCCAGGAAGTGAAAGGAACTTTCTCTTTTACCCAGCATCTGAAGAAGATGGGGTCTTGGTAAGAACCACCACCGTGAGTTCTGATCGGTGCAGTATACCTATGTTTTCTATGTCACTGCGTGACCGCTTAATCACGCCAGAAGTGTATATTATATTACAAAGTCAACTTGAGTGACAGATGGGAATGGGCTATAGAAAAACCTCGACATAGGTATGTCGAATGGTATCACCTGGGTAACTGAACCCTAACCCCCTCAATACACAAAAAAAGATTCCATAGTTAGTTTGACATGTTGTCTCGCTTCAACTGGCTGTATTTTTTTACTATAGTTTACACCTTGTCAGTTTATTATTTCCGTAAAGCCATCATCAGAATCAATACTCAATACGAAGCGTCCCACTGTTTGGCCAAACTAGTGGGTGACAATTTGCGCGTTCTATTTCTAATGGTATTACAGCGCAACTCTATATCTACGTTCGGATTACGTGGAATTTACATGAAATAATATACTAATGAGTCTTGCATTGCTTCGCTGAGCAAATAGGTAGCAGCGAGAGGTATATAATGACATCTGTGAGATAGGCACGGACATACCTATGCATTTTAGAGAAGTCATTTTAGTTGTTGATGAAAGCGTCGGTAAAAGATCCTCCATTGTATATTTAGTTTATTTGTGAAACTTTATGTTCTACTCAAAACAAGATTGATTCAAAATTTCTGATTATGTGGTATTAGACAACTACTTCAAAGTTGCATTCCAAGTTGTGTTCCGCTACCGTGTGTTTTAATGTTTATAAATGTCATTTGCTCAATCACGTATATGAGCAACATTGATGGGGGTGGTTGGGGGGTGGGAAAACTGAATAACTTTTTGTATCCAGAATAGGCTGCCTATTGATCCGCGAAGGAAAGACCCGGCAAAATACACTTTTTTAGGCCCATCCGAATATTGCCTTGCCTATTACGTACGAGTATTGCTTCAGATCGTTCTGTATTGTGTAGCTTGGAAATTATTGAATTTACCTTGAATGAAATTTTGACACAGTATTACTACCGTGGCGAGAACGGAAAACGCTTAGGGTCTGTAGAAATAGTGTTAGTGGCAGCGCAGCAATAAAAATCACATAAACACGCATAGTTTTATGTGAACAGTTTCGTTACTTCAGTTAAAATTACCTTTTTGACAATGTTATCCCTTTTAACTGAGTTGAAGAAAACTATAAGTTTTTATGGAACACACTGTCAGTTTTCACTGATAGTTTATAGTGTTCAGTGCAAACTGGCAGTTGAAAGTGATCAACTGTACCACTGCTGCACTATGGCTACTGTCAGCTGCAGCTTGCACTCTGTGGCCTCGTTTACATACTGAATTTGTCGGTCACCCATTTCCATCACGCTATCAGGCTGCCTCCAATAATCCGATATCCGTTCCCCAAATCTGATAGAATGCTCAGCGATGATCGCGATAAAGATTATCTGTGCATGGGTTAGCTTCACTGAGGTCGTACACAGGATATTTTTAAGCGAGATTGGCCTCCGTACATCGACGGCACCTGGAGAGTTTAATTATTATTAGTACGCGGTTAACACGGCATGCGAACCGACTTTCCGATCACGATAGCATCAGACTACACGTGAACAGGCTTTAAATACCGTTCAATAGATCTTTTTGTGCCTTTAAGGTACCCGTTCTGATCAGAGAAATGTTACTTTTTCAGACTGGAAGCAATGGAAGCACCGCTTCCACTCAGAAGCTTCGAAGCTCGAGCTCTTCTGCGTTGTAAATATCTGTTCATTTTCCAAATATTAATGTTTATTTTGAGGCATCGGGGCGTTTTTGGACCATCAGAAACAACGAATTTCGTGGCTGTAGTTGTATTTAACATGCACAGTAATAAGAAGTAGGTAAAAGATGCCTAAAGAATGGAAGTATGGGGTAGGGGATGTTGTGTTCTCTTTTCAACTTGTTAAATCGGCGTTCTAGATCGTGTATAAGCTATACACGAAAAACTTTACAAAACCAATATACTGTATATATTCCCTTTATCTCTATGAGCACCATTCACCTAAATGAGATTTTTACGCAGTGGAACTTTTCCCTAGAAATTTGAGTACCTACAGAAAATAAATGAAATTTTAATAAATCGATACAGTATAAAAATATACGTGAAAATGACATCGTATACTGTTTGAAAAATAATTGATGAGTGCTATCAGTTGTGTTTACGATATCGAGCGCTGAATATTTTTTAGGATGTACGATGTCCAGGCAGCTTTATCGCTTTATCATTTTTGTTTGAATGATGTAAATAAAGTGTGCATAGAAAATATCATATCTTTTACCATGATGAGAGGTTATAACATGTTTTACTTCCCACACCGATAGGTGAATAGATGTGAGCCACAATTGACATTAGGGTAGCAGTGGAAGAGGCATAAGCACCCCAAGCAACGAAGCGCGTCGGCGTCGATGCCAAGGCGGCACAGCGGGTCAACGCTGGCCGAACAGCCCAAGCACCAACAGTTCACCCTCTGGTTATATCTATGCCAAAGAAGAATGACATCAGAATGCGAGAAGGCAGCATTGATGGTCGAGTTTAGAGTGACCTTTCTTGTTATGTCTATGTTTGGTGATGTGGTATATGGTCAGTATAAGCAACACTGGCGGAAACTTGCGTGACTAGATAACTGATGCGTTTGACGGGCTAGGGAAAATGCCTATTTGACTCGGGTAAATAAATAGAACCGATTCGTCAATAAATCGTTGTTCGACCGTTTGCACTACCGAGGGTTGAGGACGCGTAGTAAACGAGCAACTGAACGGGGAGTGACGTCCCATGAGGGAGCACTCTTAAGGCCATTGGCGTAATTACAGGAGGGGCGGCCTCTCAGCTGTATCCACTTCCCTCAAGCATATAGTAGTAGTAATGCCGCAGTCATTTCTCAGTAAACAGGCTTTCGCCAGTTCCTTGTAAGCCCAGTCCCAGCATCGGTTCGGGACCGATTCAGGAGCTGCTGGTCCCTATTCTAGCTAGACTCCCTTGTTTTTCCTCACACCAATGTGTCCGGGGACCCAAAACAGGATCACTTTCTTGTGGGTTGGTTAGTCTCTGAAGGGCGTCAGAGCATTCCTGAACCAGAGCTTATCTAGCTGTCGGAGCTACCACCATTTTCAGAGCTGCCTGGCTGTGAGAGCATATATATGCTTTGTTCTAAAGAGTGTTAGACTTCTGTCGAGCATGTCACCATGAATGTGGCCATACAACTAAGCTTGGAAGACATTCCTCAGCGCAAAGTTTTGCTGCACTCCTTTTCCTTTCAGACAGAAGCCTGTTTCCCGGGATGCTGACTCCTTTAAGAACGATTTTTCAGACTGTGAGGCTGAAATTTTACTTTTACCTTCATCCGGTCATCCCTATCTGGGATGACTATAGTGAGTATATATTATCTAGACTTAAGATATCTTTGACTCTTTCCACCCTGAATGATGATGTCGCTCTATTCTGGTGTGGCCAACTGGCGGTTCTCCTGTCACGTTCCCCCACCTTAAGCATATACCTAAGCTCCTTTTATATAGAACAAGCTCTTCGAGCTAACTTCCCCATTCCTCTAACGTCATATACCTCTTATGGGGGCGACACCAAAAACCTACCAGTGTTGACGCCATTAGCACTAACATTGGAAGATTTCCATCAAAAACGCGGGAAAAGGGGTGCCAGACCAGAGTTCTCTCTATGTGGAGTAGAAGAGAATCAAATTGTCATGAAAACTAACCTGGAAAATGCATCTTTAGAAGAAGAAATATCATTTGTGGGCGTTTATTTTCAATTACTAACACAAAAACAAATCAGCGACTGACTTATAAACTTTTTGTGAAAGTCGAATAATAATAATTATTCCTCGCATACGTCACTTGCGCATTCTCGCAAAACAAGGCTGCTCCCTCCTTCAAACTCGTTTATGCTCCTTGATATTGAAAAATACGGTTTTTAACTATCAATAGATCAACGAGGGAGTGCACATGAGAGGGCAGTCCTTGGGAGTGTTCCTTTCCATTGTTTCCAAAAATAGGACCACAGTAATTATGTACGTGAGATACTAAGTTTTACATAACAGTTTCCAATTCACCCTGTTACGCAAGAAATTTGGTTTGGAGCGTAAAATTCTGGCACACTGAAACAGACAGGCTGATGTCGAATGCAGAAACTGATATGATTATTTTGTTTGAAATGCCAAATGGCAAAATGATGTAACATTTACATAGAGGGCTATTTTGGAAGTCAGTGGTAGCTGGTCTTTGTAACAGACACCGCATTTGCTAAATAGAAGGAAAACTAACGTTTATGTACTACGTTGTATTGCAAATTTTGAACTAACTGGCTGTTTAAAATGTCAAACGTGGAGTATTCCAACATCTAGTGATACAGTAGCGAACCTAGAATTTTCGACCTGTGTGTTATATGAAGAACTACTGCGATGAGATAGAACATATTTCAAAGGTGTAGATTCCGTTTGAATACCGGTAGAAGACTGAGAGGTCACTAACTGCTCGTCTCTGGAAAAGTGGCTGGACTGCAATAAGTATATAGAGAGGATAGTAGGAGCAGCAGCTCCCCAAATGTGGGCGCAACAATAGGGTGGATCAGGTCAAGTGACTGCAGCAACTTCCAAACTGTTTTGGTTTTGGTATCAATGGTTAGCTATAGTAGCAATCTATTTTGGAAATTCCACTTGAATGGGATTCGTTATTTTCAAGATATAGAGCGGCCATAATGGTGGGCTAGGTCGGTGATGTCATCAAATGTCAACACAACAAGACTCTTCACCCGACCCTTCCAGGAAATCAACATTCACCTTCACACCTTCCAAAAAATCAATAATTTCAAACTCGAAACTTTTCTCAATTACACTTCCTCTCCAGTTGGCGTGGAATGTTAGCATGGGAATGTATTGTTTTTTTTTCGTTTGTTGCTTCAGCGCTATCGTATCGATTTTCAGATATCAACACTTGCGCTCGCAGCTTACCCGTCATTGAATGCAATCAAAATATGTTGTTGCTGATATGATACGGAGTGCAACAGGCGCAACGAGGAAAAGGTAAAAGGGCAGTACGAAGGAAAAGTACTTAGGAAGACTAGGACAACTGCTCTTCAGTCTGACTGACATACAACGATTCCTCTAGGATTGTTGACCTATAAATTAGAATCAAGAAAGGAGCAGAAGGGCAGAAGCCCTCTCCATCGAAGGGACAATACGCGGACTTTGTTTAGAGTGCCTAATGACCTACATTCAGACCAGTGACGTAGCGTTGAATTGGAAGACTTTATACATCCTCATCCCAGTGGTGTGATTGAAGGTTTCAACCAGACCGTCCTTGATTACCTGTCAAAATTCGTTAACGAACATCAGTCTGACTGGGATACTGGAGGAAAGAAGAAGCGGCCGTCGTGACAGTATGTTGCCTGAAATTTTGAAAAGTACGGGACGAGGTCGTCTCAAAAGAAGTATTAGAACCTAAATAAAGAATTCCTCACTTCAGATTTAATGCATGAATTGGCCATGGCCAGTTTAAGTGAGATGTATCGTTATTTTTTAACGATACTTCGTCCAATATGTGTAACGTAAAGCTTCTTCGAGTGCACAAATTTATTTAGATTATTTTTAACTTCCATTATAGTTTCAGCTACTTTTGAATGTGGAATGAGTTCATTGAAAGTAGTGAAGTAGTATCTCCAAGCCTAAATAATAAATCCTAAAGATGTTTATATTTCGGGTGATGGTGACTTCTCCCAACTATACTTCTTTGCATTATTTAGCGTTTATGATTGAGAACTGTTTAACAGAAAGTTTCTTAGAGTATACGAAAGTCTATTTAGATTATGCCTAACTTTGCAGCTACTTTTGAATGTATAATGAGCGGCTTGGAATTCGTCAGGTGGTATCTTCAAGGCTTAGTAATTATAGAGAAAGATATTTATACAGAGAGTTTGATGTCAGGGTCGCTAAATACAAAATTAGCCAGTGAGAGTACTGTCCGAATAAAGATCACGGCCACAGTATACGTTTATAAATTGAATCATTGTATCACTATCATGTTGCCTGTGAGCCAGTAAGCGTTTAGATTACGCACAATAAATGAACTTTGCACGTGAGGTGGAAGCAGTTATCCTCATTTTGTTCATGAGTGATGAAGCTCATAGACTAAGAGCCAGTCATCGGCAGACTTACAGTATTTTAGTAACCTTCATATTGATGCTAGGTATACGAGTACTATTACACATATTACACATGCCGTTGGTGAAATGGGGATTCACAGTCCAAAAGCGCAAAAAAGTGGGTTCTAAAACGTCATTCTAGCAAATCTGCCCTTTTAATATGCATATATATTTTTTATGATTCGCCTCCCGTAAAGGCTGAAAGCCTATGGCGCACTAGAAGCGATGCGGGAGGATAAGTGTCTGTGTACGTTATATTTGAAACGCTGCAGGTTGTAGCCGTCGGGAAACAAATTTCCCGGCTGTCCATTCCATAGCATCGGCGTTCTCCAAAAGAAGGAATGCTGGAGGAGACTGGTACGGGGAGTAGGAACCTCGACCTGGATGAGCTCGCAGAACCTCTCTAGTGTTCCTCGTTCGAGCGGCCTCAGGTGTTATTATCTAGGAGAGCTCAATCTTCCGTGATAGAATCTGTAAAATAGGGGCACCTCAGCCAATCTTATTCGATGTTCCAGGCTGTGGAGGTCCTTTATGAGATTAGGCGTATCGATTAGTCTAATTGAATAGTGCCCAAAAGCTTTAGAGAGTGCTTCGGGATGCCGTCTCAACAATACTGACGTGTCCTGGTCATGCCAGGATATGTTATTTTTGATGTTGATCCCAAAGAGCTTCACAGAAGGTGTTTCGACTATTGGGTGACCCTCGATTTCCACAGTTCGTAAGCCAACGTGAGACCTCTTTGTCAGTATGGTTGCCTGAGTTTGTTGCACGTTAAACTAATATGGCAGTATATACCTTTTGTTATACAAAAACCCAATGGCAGACACCTACTCCGGTTGCTAATGTATTTTATAAAATATCAAAAGTTGGAAAGACTTATTTGTTTGAGAGTTAATATGAGCTCGATTTGGACAACTAACTGAATTACCAATGAAACCACCAAGGAACTTTAGAGATATTAAGTGAGAACCAAGCTACAGGTAGCTTTATAACAAAAACAGTCACGACCTTCAAAAGATACTCCATTACTTTCATGTTGAATGCTTGGGCGAATGAATGTCCAATATACGAATAGCGTTTACATAATTATTCTAAAACATGCACTTGCTCAATTTGCGCTGCAGGTATTCCGAATTTAACTTTAGATACTATCGGGTCTCAAATTAATTTTAACCAATGTATGTATATCTGTAATCTCACGTACTCATCCAAACAGGGCGTAATAATAGGGGAATTACATTTACGTGTGCCTCACGTAGATGAACTGACAGGATATTACACACCCCGATGGTTGGCCATTAAAAATGGAGTCAAGTTACTCAAGGGGATTGACTTCCCACACCTCGTGCTTCTTAGCGTGATGGTGATGGTACCCATGCACTTACCGACGGACTGATCGGCCCTGCCTTCAAGTCAGGACGTGTACAACTACACGCTATCAGTACGGGAAACAGTCCTAGTCGACAGGCAAGGGCTGTGGCAGTCCACCGTGAGAGGCAGCCTGTTGATTTTTAGTAACCTCACCACACAATAGCAGTTCATCGAACAGTCTCACTTGGGCTTACTAACTATGGAAATAGAGGGTCACCCAATAGTCGAGTCACCTTCCGTCAAGCTTTTGGGGATCAACATCAACAATAACATGTCCTGGCACGACCACCTTGTCAGTATTGCTATAACGGCATCCCAGAAGCTTGGAGTTTTGTTGCGATGTAGGAAGTTGTATACATTAGAGCAACTACTGTTGCTCTATAAGGCACAGATCCGACCATCGTTGGAGTATGCTCCCATGTGTGGGGATGCACTCTGAAGCACTCTCCAAAGCTTCTGGCTGGACAATATCCAGAAGAAGATTCGACTAGTCGATACGCTTAACCTAACAAAGGACCTCCACAGCCTAGAACATCAAAGAAGGGTGGCAGATAATAACACCAAAGGCCGTCCAAACGAGGAACACTAGAGAGGCTCTGCGAGCTCATCCTTACCAGGTCGAGGTCCCTACTCCCCGAACCAGTCTCCTCCAGCATTCATTCTTTTGGAGAACTTGGGCGCTGTGGAATGAGCTGGCGGGAAATTTGGCTATAACCTGCAGTGTTTCAAATCCAATGCGCACCGATACTTATACTCTCGTAGCGCTTCTACAGCGCCATAGGCTTTCAGCCTTTGCGGAAGGCTGACCATAAAGAAAACTGAAAAGTCCATACAAATTGTGAATCTTCGGTCATTCGAAATAATCTAGTGACATCATTATATCGATACTGACTCACTAGATTCCCTGACCTTTCTTCTATTGTTCGATTGTATTGAAGTATCATTCAAGGTTCATATTCAATCCATCTATAATAGCACTGCAATAAAATAAAGTTAACTATAATCACCAAAAGGGTTAGTTAATAGGCCCTGTTTCACAAGGGATCATAATACTGTTAGGGTTATATTCACAAAAGATTGTTCAGTTGGAGGCGGTGGTAGGTGGAACGTACTTAATTCCTATATATCCCAATCGACCTCTTTGCAATGTAAAACCCTTGACGCCTATACAGCGAATTCCGTGTCTCTTTGTGTGTTTCCCACGAGAACAGGACAGGAATGGGGTTGAAAGCCCTCTCAGGCGTTCGATAAACAACAACTGCTTTAAAATGCAGCTAGCGCGGTTTTAACTCCCAACATCAGGCCAAATTGGCTCCATTGTATGCCGCAAAATACTCTGCTCAACTGAATATCGATCGATGGACGAAAAAATAACGAAAAAATAAATGAGCAAATAAATGCAAGGGGTTCTGAATGGTGCGACTTCCCCTTTCAGAGAGGACTATAAATAGTATATCGCACTATTTCCTTTACAAAGACATATTTCTATATACTTAGGCTTGAATATTTCTATATACTTAGGCTTGAACAGGTTGAACAGAGAACGCAATATTTCCTACCTTCCACTTCCATTCTTTCCGGCACGCAGCCAGAACTAAAAGGTGTGGTGTTTCACTTATTTTAAAACCGAGTTCGCAACCAAAAATCAAACACTATTTGAAAAGCTGGAGATGATTCGTAAGTATCAAATAACCCTTAGAAGTTTTAAAATAAATTGGGAAGTTTTTCAATTCCAATCAGATAGACAGAGGGTCCGTGGCCGTCCCCCTACACGCTGGGTGGATACGACGAAACAGTTGCTGGATATGAGTGTCAAGAGCGCCACTAAACTGACAACAAATCGCGAACGATGGCGAGCTACAGTGCTCAAAACTATTGATAATATTCGTGTTGGCAATACTCTAGCTCCGACTTAATGCATTTTACGAGTTCACAACATGTCTGTTAAGACATTGTGACTATGATGATGAGACAGAGGGTTATTACTGAAATGAAAAAAAACAACAAATACGTAGTAATGTTTATGTATTTCCAAGTGTACACTGATTGCCACCAATACCTTCGAGGCCTGGCACCCAACTGAGATGTATACAGCCTTGCGTGAAGCTAATAAGCTGAGAGTGTTGAAACTGCTGGTTGAAACAATCTCATACAGTTAAGCGGCCTGGGGGTACTAGAGAGTCACAATATCCCTTAGTTTTGTCAATAAGTCAATTTGCCACATTTTTGCAGTTCCGTCACCCTCACCCATACCCATCACGGAATTTGTGATACTGGGCGATTTCAGTTTTGACACAACCGCGAAGTCACCGGTTATGGTGTTTATTGCATTTTTCATGTTTATAAGGGTGATAAATGACCTATTAATCTTTGAATAGTCATTGCTATACTCCGCCATCATTTTAATGTTTAATATATTGAACTTCTGAGCAAATTATATACTCCATTCTATCTACTCCAAGTATACTTTTAAAAACACCTTCCGGGTTTTGTGCTTCATAGGACTGTTCCCCTGGACAGCATTTTGCAAATTTAACCTTGTGTATGACATAGGGTTTAGTTCTGCAGGCATTTGCAGTGAAATATTTGCCCAGATCAGTCTCAAAAATCTTTTGATGATATTTCATATTTGACTGAATTCAAGAGTGGTTAAAGAGTTTGTTTATTAGTTGTGGGCATACCTTAAAGACTACTGCTTCGGTTTATGAATTTTTTGCTAAACTTTTCTGACGATTTGGTTATAATAGTCATCTGTATCATTTTGTAAACGATAGAAAACGCAGCTATATGCTAGTAAGCTTTCAAAGTCTCAGCAGCTGCGCCTTTGTCCTGTTCTAACGACTCCCTGAGTTATTATTTGAGGCAGCTCAGTCGCACATTGCCTACGGACAAATCTGTGAAACAGGAATGGTCTACCCTTGAAATAACAAAGCTACTCCGCGGCGAAATAAAATAAAAAAGTGAAGACGTCTCCCGAATAAACATGCCAACGAGATAGTCGGCATAAGCGTCGCTGTAAAGGTGGAAATGAGAATCTGCACAGGTAGTAGATAATAAGCACTGCTGACCCTGAAGCTCTGCAAACTAACGAGAAACTTTTGGAAGCTTCCACCAGCAAACTGCAAGCTTCGAATGCGTGGGTTATTACAGTCATTTCAGCCAGATCATTCCGGGTCCGGGTTGTTATGAGCTCTGATACCAGCAAAGTGAGACATTTAAATAACGGACTACCCCAGTGCTCCGTTCTATCACCCGTCTTGTTCAATATATATACCTCTGACCTTCCCTATTTATCCTCCCGGAAATTAACGTATGCAGAAAAATCTGTCGTTTTGGCAAAGACTTACGCTTGGATTCAATGGGACGTTACACTCGGCATTCCTCAAATACAGCGATGTTTTATCCAACGGAAAGTGTATAGTTGATAACGAATTATATCGGATTGTCGATTCAACTACAAGATGTCATTGGATTCCAATGAATAATTCAATCGCAGCCTGTCGTTGAATCGAATCTGTGTTTGGTAATTGATTCTAAACTACTTTCTTTTCCTTGGACCAACAGATTTTATTGCGAGGACAGCTGATCGATTCGTTTGGATGCTTAATGGTGTGATTTTGTATGAAGCTATAAGGAGCATGATATAAGAATTAGACATAAGCCTGCACCACTTGTTGCATTTTTACCTGATATATAACTGTCTGACTAATCCAAATACCTACATTTAAATGTGGGTTATTCTAAGCCCCAATTTCTCAGTAAGTCCTCCATTTAATATATAACTGGACACATTTAAATCACACAATTGCTGCTGCAATACCCGAAACCTGTTGAGGCTATTTCATGTTTTCCAAAGAAGATCAGTTGGTTTTTCTTGATTGTAGTTAGGGTATACTTCTTTGTTGATCTAGTCCGAACCTGCACCTACATGACATAACAACATGGCTTGGTCCGCGAGCTCGTTGATCTTAAAGTTCAATTAAAAGTATTTTCAGCATCGTAAATACGTCTAAATTTCTTGCAATAATCAAAACTGAGTGACTACTATGATGACAGCATTTCATATCTCCGAAATAAGACTTAAAACCCAGATTACGGTAAAATGCATTAATAAGAATTTGAATTGGCATCATTATACTTACAACTTTCACCATTTCTTTAAATCGTAAGTGTATGTATGATAGTACATCCACCATTTTTAAGAATTGTCGGCTACACCTAAAATTCCATCTAAATACAGGCCAGCGACGTTATATTAGTCGTAGATGCGCAATGTTTACTTAATCAGCTGGTCGGCTGCTGTCCATATTCTTCTCAGTAGCGTCGGTTATATTGCTTTGCGGAAAATCGTTTGATGTTCGAGTTATCTTGTGCGGCTTGTTTCAGATTTTGTGTGGTTTGACATTTTACAACCTCTCCAAAGAGAGTCATTGTGAAGAACACACTTATTTCTAGCGTTAATTATACTATAATCTTTTTATTGTCAGCTTCCCGCAAAAGCAGTAGTTGCTCTGGTGTATACAGCGTCCACGTGTCACGTTTTTAAAGGAATAAAATGTATTTTGCTTTGTATATATTTTATTATCAGGCACTCTAGAGGCACGATGTTATAATTGAGACGTTACAAAATTCTGATTGAATTTAATGTGCTCAATATGTTATGTACATTTATTTATTTATGACATGTATTTCCTAGGAGATATAGGTATACATTGCCTTCTGTTTTCCAAAGAAGATCAGGTGGTTTTTCTTGATTGTAGTTAGAGTATACTTCTTTGTTGATCTAGTCCGAACCTGCACCTCTTTATGTGTATGTCTCCTAGGAAATACGAACTATTCAGAACGTTGGATATCCGTTTTCAATAATAAGGTTTATTTCTTCGAGACTGCTTTGCTTCTCTGGGTAGCTAACAAGATACGAATTTTTGAATGTTCTATTGTGTCTCCTCGAACAACTAGTATCTATTAACTTAACAAATCTGTATCATGTATTCTCTGTTCGACCTTCGGGGAAAAAGGGCATATACATCTTCCTATGTTCTATAGTGTATAGGAAGGAGAATTCTCTTTCCTGTTTCCTTCAGCCCGACTGATGTAGCATTTTGATATGCACTGCATTTGATAAACCATTGGTTTATCAGCATTGTTCAAATTTTATTGATTCAGCTAGGTCGCAGTATGGATATAGAGGCCAGTGGAATTAACGAGAATTATGTTGGATTCAGCGATAATATAATGCGTTGTTATTATGGTTATCACTTATTTGTCACGAACGGACATGAGAGTAAATAATACCAGGAGTGAGTGGGTATGTCCCGTCATGAAAATGTACATAACATATTTTGAGCACATTAAATTCAATCAGAATTTTGTAACGTCTCAATTATAACATCGTGCCTCTAGAGTGCCTGATAATAAAATACAAAGCAAAATACATTTTATTCCTTTAAAAACGTGACACGTGGACGCTGTATACACCAGAACAACTTCTGCTTTTGCGGGAAGCTGACAATAAAAAAATATAGTATAATTAATGCTAGAAATAAGTGTGTTCTTCACAACGGCTCTCTTTGGAGAGGTTGTAAAATGTCAAATCACACAAAATATGAAACATGCAAACCGCACAAGATAACTCGAACATCAAACGATTTTCCGCAAAGCAATCTAACCGACGCTACTGAGAAGAATATGGACGGCAGCCGACCAGCTGATTAAGTAAACACTGCACACCTAGGTACGTAACTATATCGTCGCTGGCCTGTATTTAGATGGAATTTTAGTGTAGCCGACAATTCTTAAAAATGGTGGATGTACTATGATACATACATTTACGATTTAAAGAAATGGTGAAAGTTGTGAGTATAATGATGCCAATTCAAATTCTTATTAATGCATTTTACCGTAATCTGGGTTTCGGAGATATGAAATGCTGTCATCATAGTAGTCACTCAGTCTTGATTATTGCAAGAAATCTAGACGTATTTACGATGTTGAAAATACTTTTAATTGAACTTTAAGATCAACGAGCTCCATCACAGAGCAAGCCATGTTGTTATGTCGTTCGACGAAGGTTTCGGGAGCGGTAGGAGGGCTTTAAGATAAGAAAAGAGGGAACGCCGGTTGGGCCGTGGTGGCATGTCGGATGGACGCGTTCGCGTCCGTTGGACATGCGATCAGAGGACTCAAGCTCTATAATAACAAAACTACCACTACTACTACTATTTATTTTAATTGTGACCACAATGAAATCTTATTACTTATCCCTATGTTCGCTTGTAATCTACAGATTTTGATGCTTTGAAATTAGAATGACAATAGAAAAGAGATTATTTTCAAATCTAGTCTTACTCCTAATTCATACACATGTATGTCTGTACCGAGTTACTGACGAGTAAAGAGCTATCCATAAAAGAGACAGCTACAAGCCACATCATATGGTTCGGAGGCTATATTAAAGTCCTTCCAGACCTCGTTAAACATCAAATAGCTTTATCATCAAATTGAATTCTGTGAAATGATAATTAGCAATTTGCTCACTGTGTAATTTGCTCCGACCATATCCATTTAATTGCCTTCTATCGCCATTTGTTTGATCTGCCGATTGACGGTTATTTATAAATAGATACAAGAACTGTGCCCCTGACTGGGTACATTCAGTGTGACATCAGCACCCTATGCATCACTGGAAAGGCCAGCCTAACAATGCATCAATCACTTTGTTTCTAAAAATGCCTGCCCTGGGATATTCTGCAATAAGTACTCCGAGACAGAAAATATTTGTAACGGTAAACGACCTAGATTAAACCGTGAAAAGTTTCACAGAGGAAATAATTAGAAACATCTAAGCGAAAGTGAAACAGACTTCAGCGTTTCATTGACAATTTGAATTGCAAATCAGAAAACATAAAGGTCTTTTGAACAGCGCACCAACCGCCTATAAAGGACCCGTGACCCGAAGGGTCAGGAAGGGAAAAAATGGGAGGGAAGAGGTAGAATCCGCATAGGGCGTTTTCTAAAAGTAAGATAGAAAATTCAATTGTCGAGTGGGGATTAGTGAATAAAGTACAGTTCATCGTACAGAAAACTCAAGCAACAACACTTACAAAAAAGTCTCACGATGGCTTACCCATCGTGGAAATGGAGGGTCACCCAATAGTCGAATCACCTTCTGTCAAGCTTTTGGGGATCAACATCAAGAACAACACGTCCTGGCACGACCACGTCGTCAGTATTGCTAAAACGCCACGTATACACCAGAGCAACAACTGTTGCTCTGCAAGGCACAGATCCGACCATCATTGGAGTATTGCTCCCATGTCTGGGGATGCGCTCTCAAGCACTCTCTAAAGCTTCTGGACACTATCCAGAAGAGAGCAATATTAGACTAATCGATACACCTAACCTCACAAAGGACCTCCACAGCCTGGAACATGGAAGAAGGGTATAGCTGCGAGTGAGCTCTCCCAGATAATAACACCAAAGGTTGTCCAAACGAGGAACACTAGAGAGGCTCTGCGAGCTCATCCTTACTAGGCCGAGGTCCTTAACCACGAACCATTCTCCTCCAGCATTCCTTCTTTTGGAGAACTTCGACGCTGTGGAATGCGCTGCTAGGGAATTTGTTTTCCGATAGCTACAACCTGCAGCGGTTCAAATCTAACGTGCACCGACACTTATCCTCTCGCAGCGCTTCTACAGCGCCATAGGCTTTCAGCCCTTGCGAGAGGCTGACCATAAAGAGTATCTAGGTTGAAAGTAAAGTGCGAAGCAACAGTGAATTGTATTACCTTGTGTCAGAACAATATTTTGATCATCCATGGGTCCTAAATTGGTTAACAATCCATCAATAGAGTTTAAATCAATCGTAACTGGAAAAAAGTTGATTCACCGCATGGTATTCTCAACGAAAGGATAAAACATGCTACGGCCAGAAGAACCTCATGTGATCGACACGTGATTTGCTCCCGTTGTTCGCTTTGGCTCCTGTGGACATGTCGGTGTTTGAAATTAAACGACGTTTGGACTAGTCGATGTCTGCATCTAAGCCTAATTTTCTTCACCAGTTATCTTATGTTTAATGTTGAATTTTGTGAGCGAATGATATAGAAAATGGTAGCGCTTTAGATAATAAACATATAGCTGGATTTTGAAAAATGTGTGACATGTCAAGTTTTGCATTTAGACGACTGAATATAATATTCCAAATTCTAACTGCAGTTGTTTCACTAGCGTATGAAGTACAAACAAAGGTGCTCAATTATTGACCCCTGTATCAAATTCAATAACTCCGTAGTGGTGCTAGAATTGTAAATCATTTCACGCTCAGCTTTCTCAGCAGGATTATATTTGCATATCATTAAATCTGAAATGCTTGGCATTTTGGATATTTTACACCCATACGGTCTATTAAACTGAAGCAACCACCATTTTATAGCTAGCGTGATGCACATTTTACAACGCATTCATTAAATATTACACAGTTGTATCGTATATTTCTGAATAATACATCAGCATTGTATCTCAAAAGCGAATGTAACTTTTTTACAATTCAAATGCGAAAATGCGACCCACTTTTCGAAGTGAATGAATAACATCAACTCTAAAGGTCGCAGTAGACCTTCCCACGTGCTTTATTTGCTGAATTTAGGGCTTTACATGTCCACATGTGTTTTAGGGATATTGACAGAGAAAACAGAAACGTTTGTTTCCTTAATGCCATTGATAAAATTGTAGTTAGAAGAGCAAATCGATATTAGCTCTCTAGAAAGATCAATAACAGACCCTCCAAATGGTTGAATAAGCTTACTTCGTCCAGTTTTGGTCATATAGTAACAACGTTACTATATACAAAAGTTAATCTATCAAAGACCACGGTTATACATGATTATACATTAAACAATTCTCGCGTAATATAAGATAACTCTTGGCATTCGCATATGACGTGTTCCACAGTTTCGACCTCGTTTCCTGAGTTGACAATGGCCAGGAGTTCTACTATGGGACGTAGGTATGACCAGGTCATCGTCAAGTACTTCTTGGATATCGCCAAGCCAGAGCATGGAAGGGTTTCCATGTAGTTCTTCCCATCGTTTTACCATATGGTCATGGTAGTGTTTTTTTGGCTATTTCCGCAATTGTGGTTGTCGACATTCCAGAAAGGCCACATGGTTTTAAAATTCGTTGGTCAGCAGCTTTTCTGGCTAGACCGTTCGTCATACGGTTGCCTTTGTTGTTGTTGAGCCCTCAACCCACCTCAGAACAATATTGTTGAATTACAGCATATTGTAAGGTTTCGTTGAGCCAAAAGTTCATAAATGGGGGACAACCCCATTGAGGAATCGCTGTATACATGATAGGGAATGAAAATTTCGATTAGCTTAAAGATTCCAATCCCACTAAGACAGAGAATTGGTTCAACAGCCTAATCCAGTTTGAACCTACATCGTCTACTATATCAAGCGGATTACGATGTAAATGACGTAAGTATGCTAGCAACGCTGGAGGTATAAGGGATGGGAGGTGTCGGGTACTGAGCTTAGCAGTGACTTCAATGACCGAGGTTCCCGGATATAGTGGAAAAAATACCCAATTATATAAAGGTATATCGTCGTCTTGATTTTTATTCAGCCAGTACCTCCACTGCCTAACTTGAATTTAATAACTTTGACATCAAACTCTCAAATACCTTTATCTATATATTATACATCTAGAAGTAGCTGCAAAGTTAGGCATAATCTAAATAGTCTTTCATACTCGAAGAAACCTTGTGTTAAACGGTTCTCAATCCTAAACGCTAAATAAGTATCGTTGGACAAGTCACCATCACCCAAAATATAAACATCTTCAGGATTTATTATTTAGGCTTGGAGATACTGCTTCACGACTTTATTAGCTTATTACACATTCAGAAAGTAGCTGAACCTATAGTGAAAGTTAAAGATAATCTAAACTAACGTCAACACTTGAAAAAACTTTCCGGTACACACAAACTGTAGACAATTAACGAATTATCCTTGAAAATGCCACGAAAAGTATATATCAGTGAAATCGATCAATTCATGCTTTAAATCTGTATCAAGGAACTCTTCATCAAGGTCCTAACACTACCACTTTCCTATATTCTTCAACATTTCAGGGATCGTATATCCAAAAATGATATTAGCCTCACGAATTGACATTCAAGTAGTTTATAGCAAAGGTTTATTTAAATCCGTAAAGCGATAAACAAATATCTTTGATGAGATATTGGATTCATTCCAGAAAATATTTCCATAATGGTAAAACAGGTGTTTTATTTTATTTTCATATTCGTTACTGAATTCAGTAATGGATTGTATGGCGCAATTAAAATCTCATGTTGTTTCAAATCAATAACAACTCTAAATGGCATCAAAATTATGTTACATCGTATTCCTGTATACTTTTATAGAAAATTAAATGTAAAAATATTTATTTTGACGAATTTTTACCTTCAAAAATATTCGCTACGAGATACATTAGGAATTAGGACTAGATTTAAAGAGTGTCTCGAACAATGAATATACGGTGAAATAAATGAGTATAGTTGGTCAAGATGTGTTTGTGCAACCGTTAGCATCAGATAAAGAGCCTATAGCATTTGTTCGAAGTGGATTAAATTTTAAGAAGAGGGACAAATTTTAAAGCTTTTAAAATTAACAACAATAAACTAAACGTGACTAATGCACCAATTGACAGGTACAATGTCTGATCGATAAGATGAAAATTTGAGCAAAAAACTAAACATAAACAGATTAGGTACGTCATGATACACAAGCCCAGATATATATTTTTTTAGCATCAAGTATCAACTTAGTAGTGTATATGACTATCATATTTTTTGAGGGACTCGTTTTGCTGCAATTTCAATGAAATGCTGCGTACCTGAAATAAATCCTGGCAGTGCCGGTAGTTTTTCAATTTAACACGTTATCAACTGCGTTTCCGTCCTAAACCAATTTTGGATAATTTCCGTTGTGGGCATAAACACATATCACTTCTTAATTTCTCGAGTTGGCTTGCAGCGGAAATTACCGATTATTTATTTATAAACGATTTATAGTGGCGACCGAATGTACATGGGTGGATAACTATTTCATACTACAACAGAGTACAAGTAAATAACCAACTGACTAGATTTTAAAGTATATAAAGGTTAAATACAGAGGCAGGCTCAGAAAGGTAGTAAAACCTCATCTTCGGCAGTCAGCTATTTTTCAACATTTCTTTTTTATTGATTTTCGACATATGTATTATTTTCTATCATATCTACTGGCGAAGGCGATGGTTGTGTTGGATGAAACTTCTTTAAAGCCAACAGTTTCAGTTGGGTGAATCTGAAAGTCCGGATCCTACTTCTTTCCAGTACTGGACACAAACATATGCTTAAACCCGGGTTTAAGTTTAACATTTAAAGGTCTTGTGTATGTTTGTAATTTTATACTTATATGTTGTTTGTTCCTGACCTGTTTGTGGAAGACATCATGATAGCATAGTTAAAAATTTTAAAAATTGTGACAATTATTGTAGCTGGCATTTGAAAGTCGTTGCACTCAATGCAGTTGCTGTTTTTTACATTGCCAAACCTCAACGTTAAAGTTTGGGGGCTTCTATATGATTTAAGCTTACAGAAAGCACTTTCGGTGCTGAAATAGATAGTCTACTGTAAGAAGCTCTATGATTTATAGATCGCTAAAAGCTGTTGAACGAAGTTCTTTGTTAGAGGATGAACCGATAGCAACGCTGCATTGCAAGCGATCGGTATAGAAATATTAGAGTCTGATGTGAGAAGATCCATTTTGCTTTTCGCTATACTACCTAACCGTAAACAGTCATGCATGTTCGTTCAATTTCCGTAAGGTTTCGTATACATACACAGTTTACCTACCCGAGAAACCGATGTTTTAAAACCCCATAATGGTTTTGCTATGTGATCTTTAGGGGATGATTCAGATTGAATTCTATTCAAAAATTTTGATGATCTAGTGAAGACATACTTGCGACAAAAACATCAATCTGTTCTCGTTCGTACGCATAAAAACGAAGTTTGAGAAATATTTGAGAGTTTTCGTTTTTTGATAATTACTCCGCCGTCAATGTACATATTTTCAAAATTATAGCAGTATTACCTACTACGGCTCCACAGCATATAGCTACTCAAATTTTATCACTAGCCATGCAGCGGCTTCTGATATTACGAGGCTAGAAAAATTTTTCTATAGCCTCGTAATGTTTTCAACAGACAGACCGACGGAAATGAGTGACGTGGATTTTCGTTATGTAGACATTATAAAACTCCCAAAAAGCGTATTATCTCAAAATCGAAAATTTTAGCCAACACAATACTCTCCCCTCACCTATTGGTGTGGGAAGTAAAAGGGTTTGCAACGGGCTACACTGAGATTATAATTGCCATCCCAAAAATAGAAACAGACAAACCCTAAAATTTAATTACTTGTTTTTTGTGGCAAGATATTTCGACATGTAAAAAGCTCTTAAAATTGTATCAGCATTTGTTTCTTTGTCACGCAGTATATTCATTACGCTACCATTATCAAGAGTTTGTCTAGCAAAGCACGCTTGGAGCGTCTTTTTCCTTTTTTGTGTTCTTGAATATCAGTTGCAACAACAGCTTTTGAATATTTAATTTGAGAGGCAACGCAAGCTTTAGCCTCGGTTTTAATCTAATTAGTTAATGGTTCATGAAAAAAATTAATTCAGGTGGGAAGGTATACAAACTGGGGAAATTTCGGTTTCATATGTTTTTAATTTTCAGCTACCAGCAATTTTTTCTTGCTTTTCGCGAACCTTAGTCTGATAGTGGTACTTCTGTTGGAATAGCATCATCGCAAAAGTGATGATGGTATTGGGACCTTATAGTTTCAGGTTTAAGCACCCTTGAATCTCCTCCTCCTGAATTTCGTGAATACTAGAGGCGCAAGGTAAATTTGCATATATTGCTGCTTGGAATACGTATCCTTCAAGAGAGAGGGAGAGCTTCAGGGTTAGTAGTACCTGTCTGTTAGTCTGTCTATTCTTTGTGACTAGAATCGGCTTTCAAAAGTTATATGGAAGCTCTCAAGACATCCTTTTGGGGCCTGCTCGGAAGAGTTCAAATCAGAAATCCGTCAGCCACTGATAAATGTGGTCATATTCATTGGGCTATATTCAATTTTTTTCATGCATTTTAAGCGTAAATGAATATTATTTTTATTATTTGGCTCAGCTAGCTGACTTGTGGGAATAACGTACTCGTGCCCTATAAACCAGCTCCACTTAAACTTATGTGTTAAATCAATGCCCTCTCCAACTTTCCTACCCTATGGGAGCTTCAGTTAGCCTAGTGAAATGATGTTATGGAAAGTTATTATTACAAGCTGGAGGATATTGGAGAGAGTTGGTATTATAACATATAATCAAATGTCATTCGTGAGCTTTGAAAAGACTTCTATTATAAGTTAGTAGATCTATAATATACCTACAATCTTTCATTCCAAACCATCTGGAGACTGCATTGTTTATGCCTTGAGAGGTATATATTTGAGGCGCTCATCTTACATTTCTAACTTTTTGACATATTATAAAACCTTACATTACTCTATGAGAGGAAGAAAAGCCATCTTTGAGGACAGACATTTTTCAGCCAGAAAGTCCCTCTTTCTTACCTTTGCTCTATCTCCATCTGCACCGGGCATCATCGGGAACGATATTCGTCGCAGTGCCAGATAAGGTAATAATTATACCATTTAAGTATATCTTATTATCTTCCTCTAATCTTGTGATCGTTCCTCCTTCTCCTTTACAGAGAATATTTTGTTCACATCTCATGTATAATGTTCCATGCCTCTATGCTGGATAACATCAGCGGGACCATGGTTTCTGGGGTTAGCTCACCTCCAGTTTTAGACTTGCCTTCTGTCTGTATGGCCCCCATCTGTCTCACAGAAACAGGGCATGCTTGACCGTGTCCTCCGCCTCGCAGTGCAGTCATCTCTCGTCATCCCTAGTCCTATTTTTTTTCCTGTACACTTGAAAAAAGAAATAGGACTTCTGTCGATGACTGCATTCCACCCATTCTTTTATCGACGGTATTAGTCGTTTCGTCCACTGTGCGACATCAGAGGTCTCGTTCCATATAGGCTTTGTCACTTACTTGCTGTCAGTCTTTTAGACCATGGCGGATCAGTGTCCTCTCTTCGGCCAGCAAGTATAACGGTGGTATCGCCATTATAATTTTCAAGGAGTAGTAGTAGTAGCACTTTTGACGCTTTTTGCCAACCCCACGCGGCCAGAGTTATCATAGACTAGGGACATTGTGTCTGATGTGATTCAGGACATGTTTCAAACAATGATTGCGACATCCTTGTACTCACTTTGGGTAAGAAGGAAATCACTTTCTTCATGGCGAAACTTGTCCCCGCTTCCAATTTATTGGTGAAATATTATCTTATTCTTCAGTAGTAGTTTATAAAATTCTTGTTGCGTTAGAATAAATGGAGATTCGATCTCAAACAATAGAATTTATAAAACACAATCGACTTCTTGGTTTGTTTTTCCTTGGTTCGTCTGTGGCTGGCCGGAATTCAATGGAATTAAATTACCTCTAGAATTTCGATGGGCACAAATGACCTATTTAGCCACTAATTACACGTTACACAAAATAACGTAATTTACTTCTCGATACAACGTCTTGAATACAGTGTAGGCTTTCAATTTCCGTAATCGATTTTGGACGTCGAAGGGTTACGCTGCAAAAGATACGTCTCAGAAATTCTCAAAAAAAATCTCAATTACTATTTTTTTCTGATATTTCCCTTCACTCACTTAAATATGCTCGATGTAAAATAGATAACAACTCCCATCAGAGCGAGATCATTCAGGATAGGTGCCGGCAGCCCCTGCATCGGCCCAGAACCTATGCTTGGAATTTGCAGGTGCCAGGTCAATGTTACCCTGGACGATTGGGCGCACAAGGAACTGGCGAAAGCCTGATTAGAGAGAGACGACTGCAGGCAAGCTAAAAGAATCAAAGCAGGCCCTCAGCCTTATGGTGGAGGTTTTCACTGGCCATTGCCGGCTGAATAGTAGGGGACTCCTCTTGCTCCAGATGTTGGGAGGAGAACAAATACCATTCCACTTCCTGGGCTGTGCTGTGTATCGTAACCTTAGGGTTCAAATATTTGGCACTATGGAGTTTGTGGAGGAGTCAGTATATTCAGCAAGATGGTAATGAGGGTTTCATTTTGCTCGATAACTGGTCAAGTGCGTTATCTGAATGCTCACTGAGGCAAAGTTCAGCAGCAGATCGAGTCAGATTGCGACGAGGGGGCACGATTTGCGGACCCAGTGATTGCTCAACTCACGGTGTGAGCAGTAGTCACCTTGTAATGATAAAAGACATTATTTTAACCTCAGCGATATCCAACATTTGCTGATCAGCTTAACGTTAACATACCGTTGTCATAATGACATATGCCATCAAATAAAAACATTTTAAAGTGTATATTTCAGAAAAATCAACAGTTGGCCCACCATTTATAAAGCTGCTGTATTGGCCCTAATCCACGTATTGGAAACTGTTGTTTCATTAATGCGTCAATAAGCTCAAAATTGTTATAGACTATTAGTTCCAATGCAGTGACGTTATTGTCTGAACTGCCATTAAGGTGAAGCGCAAATAAAAGTGGCGTATGTTTTCTTTATCGACGTCTGTACATATAGGTATGATACGTTAACAACTCCATAGGATCAAATTACCCATCATAAAAGAGCAGTGGAAAATTGAACATAATACACATTTCAAGGCTTTTACCGTATCATCACACGTCAGTCGTTTGGTGTGGAAAAACGGTTGTAATATTTTCACAGCGGATGTAATCCAGTTGACTTCGATCGACTTTATTATTGACACTTTTCTCTGTTGCGCTGCACCAAACCCAGCGACGCCAACCCTTTCCCATAAATTTTGATGAAAGGTAAATCTCAGTACGCTGATCAAATTTTTCATGGGCGCATGTAATAAGGGTATTGGTACTCAAAGTGTGGTGAAAAAAGTATCTTGTTTTCCAATGATTTTGAGTAGGTACCTTTGACTATTATGCTTTTTAAAAAAATGGTGGATATTCGGATTTTGAACGAGATGTACATTCACCATCACTAACATTTCAAATACTCCATATAGACCTTCACATTCTTAATGATATCATATACTAATTGAATCAGGTATAGGCCAGTATCTTACCAAATGCCTACGAGCCTGAGGTTACGTTAAGTTGGGTTGAAAGTCAGCTATTGTGGTTCGCACCTATTTAGAATTCACCGTACAAACCACACCTCTAGACGAAAGCCATGGGTGTTGGGTGAAATTTCTTTCAAGTCAGTAGGTTTCAGTTGTTTTAGTTTCAATTAGTAGCAAGTAATAGCAACATATAGATATTGGGAAGCAGTACTTTAAAAAAGTATTGGTTCGCCATCTACTCTTTCATTGAGGAGATATATGCAGCTCCATACGAGTCTGGAGTCAACCCGTTTGGAGCTCAGTGCTTTCAGGGCAGCTTGCTGCAGCCTGCTTTTCTACTTGGTTTTCTGACTTGAAGCCATCCGTGAATAGCTCTAGATCGGAGGGAAAAGGACGTCGTAGGATGTTTCTGTGTGCGCATAGACTATATGGTGGTTTATAACTTCATTCAGAATGCCCGTTGTCTAGTCCTAGTTGCTTTTTGTCCTGTCTTCCAGTTGATAGCAGTCTGTAGGCGACCATTCTGGCACCTCCCTTTACCTCAATGTGTAGAGGGTCTCCATGGCCATGGCCAGTGTGGAGTAGTGGACATGGCACCAGAAATAGCCAAGCAGACGATGCGTTGCACAGCCGCCAGCTTGGTTCTGGCTCTCCGTTGGAAACATTTCTTCCACCAGACGACGGCACCATATCATACCGTCTGGCTTCAGACTCTTCAATTCGTTTTTCTGGAATACTACTTTTCGTGACATTCGTCTTTTTACCCCTCTTTTTATACCCTCGATTTGTTTTCGACTATTGTATCTATTATTAGACTATCTACCGTAAATACAAAGAAAAAAGTGATGCAACTGTTAATTATTTCAATCTACGCCGTGGAAAAGCCTGCAGAAGCAGCGGAAGCGTTAAGGGTATTCTTTTAATCCTAATGAATTTGATTTTGTTCAAAAGCCAGCGGAACGCGAAGAATCAGAGAGATAACGAAATGATACATTTTAGAAGTTACAGGTCGAAATAAGTTAAAACGGGTGTAGAATGAAAGCGAAAAAGGTGCGAATACTCATTTATTATTTACTGCTTGCGCCCGGCCCCCAGTTTTTTTGTTTCAAGCTCACTCCTATTGTCACGAATGTGCCCTCTCTCGTACATTATGAAGCAGCGCAACATTAAGATCGTATACGTATTTTTAGTTAAAGTCGCTTCAGCAAGTGGCTCACTGGAACAAGCGGTTGTCTTCTGAAAACTGAAAAGGTAGTTCTTGTGTTTGAAGATAGATTCATACTTACAGGGTACTCAAATTTCAATTCACTCAGAGTATATTTGCCTCGTTAATTTTTTTCCATCAGGTAATCCTTTAAAGGATTGGAGTAGCTTTAATTTTCGCGGACTTTAATATACTGTATCTCTTATTAGAATTAAGAATTGAATCAAGTAGATTTTTAGGCCTAATATGCCTGTACTCAAACGAATTTTGAGCATACCGAGACCTGTTTTGATCAGTAGTCTATGAGAAACACCATAAACCAACAATCGCCTAGTCGACAAAATGTTAAATAACCGATTCTTCCGAGATGCAATGGAAAACTTGATGAGCAGATCGAAGCAACTGGACAACGCCTTTCCTCACAAGGACGTGCTATCTTCTTTGTTATCTTATCGTTATAGTATACATATATTCGATATGTTAGAACTACAGCCTTGCTGCACCAAATTACCCCGCACAAACCGTTTTTTACAGATTTCGGAAAAATTTTGTAAAAAGATAGTTTGCAACGCGCTGATAAACAATTTCATGGCCACAGGGTCCCTATGTATAGTTTCTGTAATATTGAGGCTCAAAGTGAGGTCTCAAAAAAGTACCCAGGCAAACATATGACAACTTATACAGTTAATTTTGAACCTTCCTATATATTTCAGTTTTTACACAGACAAAACAGTATTAAGTTTCAGAAAATACTGTTTATTTGGTATTTTCCTCAATATATTTTATTTCTTCTGTGAAAAAAGTTGGAAACTTGTGTGAAGAGATGCAATTTCACTCAGTATATTTGCGTTGTTATTTTTTGTAGGTAATTCTGAAACTTTCTGTTTAGTTAGGTCTTTAAATAATCAAAATGGTCTCATTTTGATATAATACAGCTTATTTTCCTCCTAAGATATTTCTATATATCTATCTCATAAAGTATGCTAATATTTTAGCAGACTTTATTTCTTATATAGGGGAAGTTGGCAACCTGTGTAAAGATATCTAATTTCACTCAGAATATACTTGCGTTGTGAATTTTTTTTGCAGATGATTCTGAATTCTGTTTTATTTAGTCTTCAAAGAATTAAAATGGTCTTAATTTCGATATAATATGGCTCATTTTCCCCTAAGAGATGTGAAGGAATCCAATTTTACTTAGAGTATATTTGCATTGTTAAACTTTTTTGAAGGTAATTCTGAACCTTTCTAGATATTTAAACCTGTAAAGAATTAACTTAATTTTAGTTTAGCTAAAATATGACCCATTTTCCTCCTGAGGTATGTTAATATACTTTATTTCTTGTATAAAGGAAGTTGGCATGAATCCAATTCCACTCAGAGCATATTTGCGTTCCAAACTCTTTTTGCACGTAACAATGGACCTTCCTGTATGTTTAGGTCTATAAAGAATCAAAATGGTCTTAGTTTTGATGAAATACGGTTCATTCTTCTCCTAAGCGACCCCTGATATACTTGACTCGCTGCATTAAAAAAAGTTGGTATGGTGTGTGAAGAGCGAGTTCCTTTGTTGTGAGTGGTGGCGTTGTGGCGTGTTTTGGCGGGAATGCCGGTAGGGCGAGAGGGCGAGCTTACCTCTTTTGGCGCTGATGTGTCCATGCAGCCTGCTGAGGTCTATGGCCATGACCTGGAGCGGTATGGCCGCGCAGACGGCGGCCGCCGCAACGACCAGCAGCAGCGGCACCGGCAGCGGCAGCGATTGCGGCGGTTGCGGCGAGAAGGCCACCCTCACCCTCACCCTAACCATGGCTGGGACGCGACAGACACTGCGAGCTGCGACTGCGACGGCTAACGGCTGACGGCTAACGGCTAAGGGCGGACGACGACGTACGCACGGACGGCTGCTGACTGCCATGCCGTCAACGCCGGCGTCGGCTGCGGCGTCGCGGCGCCAGCGACGGAGGCCGCGGGGCGCCGCCGCCACCGTCGCCGCCTCCACCGCGCTAGCGGACAAATATCGCCCACCCCCGATGCACCGCAACATCTACCCTTATAATAGTAGTGGTAGATAAAAATTAAGTCAGTTTTACAACCCCCCTCAACCACCCCAAGAACACCCCCACCCAAAAACGGTATTAAAACGCCTAAAAACGAAGTTTGAGGTAACCATAAACCATAATTTAATTTGTAGAAAACTACATGAAATAAACACAATTACAACATAGCGTAATTAGAAAATACATATAATAATAATAATAATAATAGGTCTTTATTCACCAAATTGCACAAATAGTTACAGCTAAAACGAAAAACAAAATTTTGGTGAAAAGGCGAAGTGTCAGCAATTTGCTCTTTTTCAACTCAACCTAGAAATTTATTTATTACTTAATAATAATAACTACAAGTAATACAATACCTAGAAACATATACATATAAGTAAATGAGGAGCACAAGAAATACAGCAACAAAAATATTTGGAACACATATTTCAAGATACTACCGAAATTGAACCAAAGGAGAGGAAAACCGGTGGAATGGCAAAAATATTCTTATATAAAAAAACAGCACGGGGGTGTTTAATATAAAGCCTTAAGTCTTTTCTTGAAATTGAGTAGTGAGCAGTTTCTGTATTCATGAGGAAGGTTATTGTAAAGTTTGGCTGCATTATATGAAAAACTCCTTTTAAACACTGCTGTACGATGTTTTGGTATTATCAACGTGTGCCTATTACGAGTAGAACTACAGCTAAAACTGCTCAACCTACTACGTAAATATTTCGGAAAACCCTTTATAATAGTTTTATGAATTAATGTAAGCATGTGAACTCTTCTTAAATCTTCCAGTTTTAACCACTTTGACTTCTGGAAGGCAAGACTTATGTGATCATATTTACGAATCCCGTACGCAAATCTCAAGCACGAGTTTTGAATTTTTTGGAGACGATCTGAATCCAGATTTAGGATTGCCGGGCCATAAACACAATCACAATAAGAAACTCTAGAGATAACAAGCATTTCGCACAATTTTAACTTAAGCTCTGTTAACTATTTTTACGCCGCCACTGACATGATTCCCAAAAATCATAAACGTGTTCGTTCCTCGACGCGGTAATAATACTCTGTGAAAATCTCATTAAAATCAAACCAATAATTTTCTAATTACACAATACAGGACGATCAGAAGCAATACTCGCATGTATACATCAGAAAATTCTAATTCTCGAACTTTTTGTTAGCTTTCTGGTAGTATATCTGAAATTGTTGTAAGATGTACCTAAGTGACTATATGCTCATATAAGCATATGAGCTTTTTTTAAATAGTTCCCAACAACATGTGCCTAATTTCAGACAAATATTAAATAAAATATCTTCAATGGAAGATGAGCATAAGTCCACGGTCTGTTAATTACTATGAATGTCCACTTCAACGCAAAAATTGCCTTAGTCCACTAGCATATTATTTATGCTTAGTTTGTGGGTTACCATTCATTTTTCCATTCCAAAATTTAAAATATTCCAAATTCTCACAAATTTGCATGCGATTGTATCAAATCTGACGACAAATGGATGTGTCTTTGCAAGCCGTACTGAATAGGTGAATACCTGATTGAGCAAAAAGGAATCAAGTAGGTGTCTTAATAATCTCTGCCTTTGTGACCCATAATTTCTTGTAAGTCAAAGACTGAGAAGAAAATACGAAGAAATGCATAATTAGGAAACTACAAAGAATTGCATAACATATGTCGAGGTGATTCAGATACATCTGGACTTCCGCTTGACACTATTTTTGGGGACATCCAGTTTATCACATATTAGTTTGTAACATAATATGTACACATTAAAACACTATATATGATTCTATTTGATACAAGTTAGACGTTACATAATAAAAATTATCGTACCTCGAAGAGTATCGATCCTCAACAAACGCAAAGACGGTTGTAGTCCTCTATGTAAGGCGAGAATGTGTGGGAAGTACTAAGAAAATAAACTTGAAGCCATTTTACTTCCCACGACTCTGCATCGTTTTGATAACATCTAGGAAGCGATATTTTATGGCATCGTAACAATAATGCTGTTACATGTTTGAAAATGGGTGTAGGAGCTTCGGAGTAATTCGCAGAACATGAAAGTTCTTAGAACTGCCCCAAACTTTGAGGTTTCTGATTATTTTCCCATTTTAGCAGGGGGAGGGGCAAAATTGAGGAGGTGGAAAGTCGGCGGTGTACTAACAAAGAACTCATACATTTTCGCTGAGAGTTGTAATAGTATAGACATAAGGCTCGGTAATCTTATCTTCAATAACTTTGAAGAACTTGTACTGTATTGCTAACTTGGCCATGCTTGAAGTTAAAAAATCTATTACTACCGGCTTGGTCAAAGTTAATTTAGATAATATACTCGATCAATCATATTTAAAACTAGAAACTGGCAAAAATATTTGAGTATCGACTTTCCTGAAAGAGACAAAATCATTTATAGTCGCTCTTACAAAGTCTTTGTAGGAAGTAAAACACTACCGTTAGACACTGGATTAGATTTTTTTGTTACTAGGTAGACCGTACTAAACCTGAAAAGTTGCATTCTGCCTGAAATACATTGTATAATGGGCAAACATCCATACAGGTAGAATACGCTACATCTGCGGCAATAAAACGCACATGTGGGATTTCCTGTACAAACAGCGTATTCCTATACGTGATGTATACCGTAGATATTTGTTCTTTCCTTCTATGTACCATTCCCTGGTTTTCAGGAAATATCCGATATGCAAGCGAAATTTTCGAGCCATACATGGTGGCCTTTGCAAACCACAAAGGCTGTTCGAACGAGAACACTATAGAGGCTCTGCGAGTTCACATCCTTACCAGGTCGAGGTCCCTACTCCCCGAACCAGTCTCCTCTAGCATTCCTCCATTTGGAGAACTTCGACGCTGTGGAATGAGCTGCGGGGGAATTTGTTTCCAGGGGGCTACAACCTGCAGCTTTCCAAATCTAACGTGCACTGGCACTTATCCTCTCGGAGCGTGATAGGTATTATATTTGTACGTAATAAATATCTGACATTTGAGGTAAACAATCGACAAAAAACATTAAAAGGACCTGTTAGCCTAACCCTATTAGTAGTAGTAGTGATGGGGAGGTGGAGCCAGGCTACCTTTGGCCCTTTTTGCTACCCTACTAAAATAAAGGAATCTTCAACCTATTCAACATATAAAAGACCTCAGCAAATCAAAACTGCATTAAAATCTGCTAAAATTATAAAACATACTACTTGGCAGAAAAATGCATGGCACAAACACAACTATACGTGAGTGCAAAGTTCCAACAAGAATTTAAAAAACTCGAGTCAGAGGTATCGTTACTTTTGACAGAAATTATTACTTTCTATACTATATTCAAAGCAATTTTAAAAAATGGTGGTTGTGCACGTTTTTGTGCTATGTACTTCCACCATTTTTCACAATTTGACAAGATTCTTTTTGAATGGCCCCACAGGCACAATATCGAGGAAACTATATAGTCCAACTTGACACAAATTATGACGTTTGATTGCAAGCTACAAATCACCATTCACCACATCACCAATCGACTCCTGTGAGGTGGCGCTTAGAGTAGACTGAAGTAAACTTCAACAATTGTGGCTTGCGAGTAAAAGTACAACATGTCGCATGAAAAAAGTCCTACTTTTGAGAAAACCTTCAATTTTCTTATAATTAGCGTTCACTTTAAGTATGGACAAAGGCTATTTTATTCAAAGCAATTTTAAAAACGGTGGGTGTGCGTACTTTGTGCTAGGTACTTTCACCATTTTTCACACTTTGACAAAATTTCTCTTTGAATGACGCCACAGGCGCAATATCGAGGAAACTTATATAGCCCAACTTGAAGCAAACTTCGACTTTTGAACAGCAAGCTATGAAATTTAGTCAAAATTGATAGAAAATAGTTTTTCCGTAAAGCGAATCGCATCCCCCGCATCGCCAATCGACTGGTGGGCGGTGGCGCTTAGACTAGCGTGAAGTAAACTTCAACTATTGTGAAAAAGTACAATAGGTCGCATAACAAAAAGTCATACTTTTAAGAAAACTTTCAATTTTCTTAAAATTAACATTCACTTCTAACTTAGAAGTTCTTAGAAGTTGTAAGTATGGACTATTTTATTCAAAGCAATTTAAAAAAATGGTGGGTGTGCGAATTTCGTGCTAGGTACTTTCACCATTTTTCATATTTTGATAAAATTCCTCTCTGAATGGCCCCACAGGCGCAATATTTAGGAAACTATATAGTCCAACTTGACACAAATTATGACATTTGATCAGCAAGCTACAAAATACAGTCAAAATTGATAGAAAAAAGTTTTCAGTAAAGTTGATACGACATCCGTTTTCATAACCGTCTTAGTCACCTCGCATGTTGGCATGGAAAGTAGGATTCAGGCAAATTCCAAACTCGTACCACTATATAGAAAAGTGGTAGATAAATCCATAACTTTGCCTTTCGATATATTCGCAAAATTCCCTGAAAAGATAAATTCTGAATAACCTTGCTAACGTGGACTGCACAGTTGGCATATTAAGCTGAGAAGAGGAACTTTCCTCTTATTTGTTTTAGCACACCAAACTTTCAGCAAACATCTGAATTACTGAAATGGCGAAAATTTATTCGGCCGAATTACCCGTCCCTAGCTTTGGAATAACACACGAAGCAAAGAGCTAGGCTAATGGAGAAAGGCCAGCATAGTTCATTCCATCTCATCTCGCTTGTCATTAAAATCACATTCTTCAAAGGGAAACAATTTTTTACTTCACTAGTCGAAAATACTGTATGTAAGTATTTTGGAAGTCGCCGAAGTGAAATAGGTTCTGAAGATGCCATCCACTCGTGGTGGCGAAACGTCAAGCTTTAACGCTAAACGACGCCGGCCTAAAAACCCAAGAACCACAAATTCATTGGACGATGGCCGCGAAAGCCTTACACAGTATATTTGCACCCTGTATATTTTTTCAGATTTTAATAAATCATTTTTTTTCGAATACGCCCATAGTGGGTTTAGTATTTGTTTCTATAAAAATGGGAAAGATAAAGCTCTTCTATTTGTCTCAAAAATTCGTCCGTGGCGGTCTGTGGTCTTCCCGTTTTAGGTAAATTTTTAATATTACCAGTTTTAGTCAACGTCGAACGTGTTATAGCCGTTATAGGACCCCTGTCGGGATGTAAATCATTGAACAGTTGATACACTTCTTTGTGAGTTCTCACGCGATCGTCAAAACCGATCATCATTAGGACTTTAAATGGCCGGCATACATCTGAAATGATAAAGAAGCATTATCTTTCCAGTTTTTACAGAAACTAATACTAAACCCACTATGGACGTATTCGGAAAAAAAGGATGTATTAAAATCTGCAAAAATATACAGGGTGTTCCATTTAAATTAAAAAAGTTGACCGTACTTCCGGTTAAACCGTAAGTACATTAATAGCTAACATAATGTCTTCGGATGCATTATACGTCACTACAATTGCCTGCAAATTTTCAGCAATACCATTCTTTCCGTTCCAAAGTTATTTGCTTGATTCTATACTTTATCCCAACCCTGTATAATTGAAAAATCATACCAAAATAGAATTTGTAGAGTTACTAAATCAGCTGTTGAAAAATCGAGAAATGCGCGCGTGATAAGTGCCCAATCTATCTATCCTAGCATTTTCTTTATAGTACTTGTGCATTTTTTTATCTTTTCCAAGTTGCTGTGGTTACCTTGTTATTGCATAAAAAACTAAAGAGAAGCGGGTGAAGCAGGAGAACCCCAAGTTCTATAAGTTGAGGAGGAAATGCATTTTACTTCCAACTGCGACAGCTTTGAGCAGAATATGTTGACAGGTCTGTATTTAAAATTTCGTATTAAATAAATAGTCCATAATGATTCTGCATTTTTATTTATTCACTGGTAATAGTATCGGTAGGAAGGTGAAGCTAGGCCCCACGAAACCAACAGATGCAGAATCTGAATTACACTTCACAGTTTTGACTGAGCTAGATCAAGATATCCACCACAAAGCTAGATAAGTCGCGCATCCAGCGACCCAGAACCAGGATGAGATCATCTACTGGTGGGTTTAGCCCTCCTAATAGGACTTTCGATTTTAGTCTGGATTGTTCGCCAACATTCGAGCCAGTAGTGATTCTGTGTAACGGTGAATCCATCACATCATATACTACACATTAGTCAAGAGTCCAATTTACAAACCCTGAATAAGTGAACACTGCATGGCTAGGCCGAAATAAACCCGACCATGGTGGTGTCAGCTAGTCCCCTTTTCGATCTACGGGCGTATATTAGGAATTAGTAATTAGAGATGTAGTAATTAGGGTTGATTAGTGAAAATGCATTGTCTCAGCTTAATGCGTCTTTGGCTCCTTGCACCTACATTGTTGATACAGGGAGGTATAGTGTGGCCAGCTACCGGGGCTTATACCACCCAAGTTCTCCCATATTCTCAGGCAAGCTGAGATGGTTTTTCGTTTTATCGCCATGATACAGCATTATCATTTCGATGATAGCCGTTCTGGAAAAGAAAAGTATCAACCTAAAAGAATTCCCTCATAACATATAGTGTTTCAGACTATGAAGAAAATGATTTCCATTCCATCGAGAGCTCAAATATATCACAATCCTTATTTGGAACATGTCCTGAATAGTATCAGCAACGACAGCGCTGTTTCGATTTTTCGGATCTCATCAGGGGACCTGGGTAAAGCCAGGTATCAGGCTGATATAATATGAACCAACAGAAACAACTACTCCAAAGGCAAATACCCCTACCTGCATTGCGACACAACCCAATCTTAAGAAAAGCAAAAAAACTGATCCTACCAATCTGTGGCTCTTCACAGCATTATGTTGAAGTTTATGGAGACTGACATTAATACACAGTTCCTGAAATACCTGGACAACAATAACATCATAAATGATCGCCAGTATGGCTTCCGTAAGCACAGGTCTACAGGTGACCTCCTTGCCTACGTCACTCACTTGTGGAACAGAGCAACTGAAAATCATGGCGAATGCCATGTTGTTGCACTTGGCATATCCAAAACCTTCGATAGAGTGTGGCATGAAGAACTTCTGGTTAAGCTTGCTACTTATGGACCACCACCTGGCCTGCGCCAGTGGCTGAAAATGATACCCACCTTAGCTAGCTAGCTAAGTAGATAAGGTCTACTTAGTTATAAGAAAAAGAAAGTGAAAAGTACTGAGCCAATCAACTTGACTACATTTCTATTTCTCCAACTTGTAGAACGTTCCGCAGTGCACGTGCTCTCATCTGTAAGATATCTGTCGACGGAGCGATGGAAACTTGAGCTCGTACGATTCCAATCAGTAAAAGAGCGTTTATTCGAGAATTTCAGTACAAAAAAGACGAAGAGGACTTAAAAAGACAAAGCGTAGAATTATTGGATCTTTTTAAAATGGTAGCGAAGATACCAAAACAAGCAATTTAAATCTGTTTGATAAAATTCATAAAAATTAACACTAACGACTTTGCAGAAATATACTAATAATGGGCTTAAGAAGACTTTACGTTACAGCAACCTTCTATAAATAAGTTTTTGATGAAATTCTGTTGGAGTTTCTTCCACAATCCACGTGTAAAGGCTATACACCGTGTCCCAGGATGAATTCCGAAAACTTTAAGGGATGGTTTATGACACCGACTTATGTTATAATATGGATATATGTTTATTCTCAATAAAAAGTTAACTAACACACCGATGTGTAGAATGTGTGGAAGCGAAAACGAAACTGTGAAACACGTCATGTGTGAGTGCCCAGAGTTATCATTCATTAGAGAGTGTGCGTTTGGCCAGTCTTGGCTTACACCTGCCCCAAGCGACTTGTCCACCTCCCTATTGTCAGGATGGATGATGACATGATGAAAGAGCTCCTTGGGAGGATGCACAATTGGCCACTTGTGGCCTAAGTGCAGTGGGACTACTCACCCTCCCCACTATACAGTTACAAAACGGAGTATGACTGAAAATTTTATAGGTAGGTGAGAAAATGTATGACCATTTTTAAGGTATTGGGGTCCTTTATGAATATACCAAAATCCGGCCCTGTTCAGCCTTTCAAATCTGTGGGTGGTAAGGTACGCTAACGTGTTGCATCACACTTCACAGATGAAAGCTTCCCGTTCCCGTTTGTATATTTTATGACCGAACGCCGATATTAGCATACCTGAGAACTTGAGCCTTTGCTGAACGGCAAGCGCTGAGCGCCTGAGCACCCTCAACAACCCCCAGAGGTAATAACAATACTTGTGAATACCTCAGTTACCGATGTTTCCCACCATGCCTTAGACGATTAGTAACCAATAGTCCGATGCTTATCATACCTAATGTTCTACATAGTCCAGGTGGTTTATACTACGAGAAATAGAAAGCTAAAGCTAAAGGTTCATGGCAGCAATTCATTTATTTTATTTAGCGTATGTTTTTTTGTTTCTTTATTATTTTTTGCGATCTAAATAGTAACTACTAACATTAATATCGAGTATAGAAATCCATTCTACGGCTATTTGGCTGACGGTTTGGCTTGGAGGGAGTCCTTGCTGTTGTCTGGATATGGTCTGAGACCACAGTCTAGCACTATATGTCTGACAGTTTGGCGTTCCGCTCCAGAGTCGCATCGTGGGGATTCGCGCTTGTTCCGTTTAAACAACGATGACATGCGACGTGCGAATTCTGTTTAGGGTTAACCATTCTCGTCGGTGGAGCTCAAAAACAGGGGGTTTTTGACCAACACAACAGTTAGATTACTGTCCATTTCTTCTGACGTCGTCTGGGTCGCCCAAATTTTTGCCCATTTAACTGCGGGGTTAAAACCATCCGACTCACGACCTGTTGTAATTGGTGCTCTTTTAGACCACAATCTGCGCAAGGAGGGATCAGGTACATCTTCGTGGATTGGCAATCAGAGATTTGTAATTGCGGTAATAACTACAAAAATGAGAACCCGCCAAAACTTAAATTCTAGATATCTTAAATGTCTTCGTGTTTCACATTCGAGTAGTATATCATAATATTTTAAATAGTGTTATTTATAATAGAGTACATAAAATAGGTCCTGAAATATTTGATGAAGAGCAGGAGTATAAACTACCTAGTATCATTTAAAACCCAAACGACCTGTAGGTTTTTATAGCAGGTGCCACCAATGAACCATTTAGAAAGACATACGTTTCAATAAACGTTCAAATAAGGTGCGACTGGTAGATAAAATATTTATTGCAGTAAGCTGCTGACTGCTGGAATATAGGATAATAGCAGTGTGGCGGGCAGAGACTCTAAGGACCTCCTTGCTGGAGATAGCGGTTATGCCTTATCTAATTTAATGACTCCAGAGTTAGTTCCACGATACACAGGACAGCTATACTTAGTTTATTAGGAAGTTGGGTAGTTAGATATAGACGGAAATATATATGCTTCTTGAGAATCGCCTTGGTAATCAACAAACAATGGAGTCAAGTAGGTTGATTAACTACGTAAGACAAGTTTCATGTTCAAGAAAACACAAACTGTTGTATCAGCGACTACATAAAGTTCTTACAGCTTTATATCCAGCAAACTGCTAAAACAAATTCACTGTACTAACTTAAGACAATTGCGAAACATTCTTATAGCAAAGAGACAATGGAGGGAGCTCTTACAGCTTTTCTTCGTTTCACATCTCTTCTTAAGCTCCTAATCATTTAGTTTTCTTTTGAGGGAATTAAATTGAAGTGTTGAAATATGTAACTATTATGAAAATTCATTTTCACCTCCATGATAAAATGCCAAATTGGCATGTTTCAGATATTTTGAAAAGTGTTTCGTTAATTTTTTTAAGCAGTGTATTTTAGAATCGCCGTGCCATATAAGGAGAATGTGTGGGAAGTAGTGGGTGAACCAACTATCTAAATACATATTATCGCAAATAACGTACTTTTGTGTTGAAGTTTCGTGTCGTGTTACACCAAACAGGTGGGTGGTGAACTGGTGAAGGGCGTGAATTTTCAGTAACGTGGTGGCGACATCACGCAGAGCCGTCGCCGTCGTTATAATCGAGATAATGACAGTCAGATATAATAATGTCCTATAGCACCGAAAGTAGGTCAAGCGGAAGCTTGTTTCAATATGAGAGTTGTGAAAACCTTCCACATCCCAAGTTACAGAAATGGAAGATGCTTATACCGAATCCTCCCATAGACAGTTGCTGTTTTTTGTGGATGTGTAATAAACAAGTTTTTTACAGTGCTCTTATTTAAAGTACACCCTTCTATTTTTTGAACGGGTCAACTCAAACAACTGAAACTTGGGATAATGAAATTAATGCATCAATACTATACCTAGGAGTAAAATTGAGAGATGAAACTTTCAAGATGGCGACTGGACGCCATCTTTGAAAAAAATTAAATTGAAAGGGGGTCTTGTGAACATATTTTTAAAGCTCTTGACGAATACTTCACAACTCTAGAAGTATTGTGATCGCGAAAATTTTCGATTTTTCACTCATTTCTGTCGGCCTGTCTGTCTGTCAGTTGAGGTTCTTCTATTCATGCATCAATTTTACTATCCCAAGCCCCAAGCAAAAACGAAATAATAATTACAACTTTGACACCCTGTATATCGGTTATTATCAAATTTTACACCGAGGTAAATTTAGTTAGATCTCAATATTTTTACCCAAAGGATCTGCAGTTTTGCTGTGTACTATTAAGTAGGGGACACTCTGTATAAATGTAGAAATATAACTATAAATGTGTATATAAAATGTGAAACATAAATTTAGTAAACACATTTAGATAGACAAAATGAATAAATTGACATCTGGATACATACGGAAACAAAATATTTACTTCATAAATTTGTATTTAAAGCAATTAACAATAAATACATCGTGATATTGTTACTATGATGCAGATAAAAGCAGTGCTCCTGTCTTTCGAATCTACCAAAAAATTAGTTAAAAAATATATCGCGCGAGAAATTGTAAATTACTAGAGTAGTAAATATACATATCACATAGCTAGTCAATACAGAATAGCTGAGAGAGCCATTAATGGTAGACGTCATTTGAAGTTGACATTCTTGATCATAGTCCAACGGTATCATAGGCTTCAACATCTCTTCCAGATAGTTCAACTTACATGGCGCTGTGCATAGTACCATACTAGGATCTGGTTCACTGTCCCATGAATTACTATATATGAACTGAAAAATAAAATCAGGAAAAATAAATTGTAATGTCGTCCAGCGATGTCTGGAAAGCCGTAAGATTTATTACTAATATGGAGTCATGCATGCGTATTGATTCTTTACCTCCCATGTATTCAAGTGTTTCACATTCTGCTGTAAAATAAATTAAAATAAATTAAGAATACCACGAAATCGTACGCTAGAGTGGAGTTCACCTTCCGTCAAGCTTTTGGGAATCAACATCAACAATAATATGTCCTGGCACGACCACGTCATCAGTATTGCTAAAACGGCATTGGACTTTTGTTCCGCTGCAGGAAGCTGTATACACCAGAGCAACTACTGCTGCTCTACAAGGCAGAGATCCGATCATCGTTGGAATATTGCTCCCATGTGTAGGGATACGCTCCGAAGCATTCTTTAAAGCTTCTGGACACTATCTAGAAGAGAGCAATTGGACTAATCGATACGCCTAACCTCACAAAGAACCTCCACAGCCTGACCTCTCCCTGTTTTACAGATTCTATCAAGGAAGATGTTCGAGTGAGATCTCCCAAGGCCGTCCGAACGGGAAACACTAGGGAGGCTCTGCGAGCTCATCCTAACCAGGTCGAGGTCCTTACTCCCCGAAACAGTCTTCTCCAGCATTCCTTCCTTTGGAGAACATTGACCCTGCGCAATGAGCTGTCGGGGAATTTGTTTCCCGACGGCTACAACCTGCAGCGTTTCAAATCTAACGTGCACCGACACTTATCCTCTCGCAGCGCTTCTACAGCGCCATATGCTTTTAGCCTCTAAGGGAGGACCATAAGAAGACAAGCTTATAATTCATCTAATAGAGGATCAGGCTCCGTTTAAGTACCAGTAATAAAGAGGGAGGTCACCAACCACACGCCGGCGAAAAAAAAGGCTGGAAATGGCGCATTAATGCCGCGTCATTGATTAGTAAAACAATTTTGGGGGGCAGGGACCTGACACACTTGGTGTATCTAGCTCCAACAAGCTTGCCTACAATTATAACTGAACTGTGTGGCATCGTTCTGTGCAGTTTGCCCCAGCGAATGGCATCATTGTCAGAAAGATTAATTACCTTGACTTCTCCATCAGAATACAGCTCGAATATCAAATACGCTCCGTAATCTGGCTTAACTGTGTCGTCTACGAGATGCAAACTTCTCAGTACATGCACCAGAGTAATGTCGTGAGCTGCATACAGATTAACCAGAGGTTCTTCTTCGCCATTCAATAGCGTTCTCATTGAGCGCAGAACGTGTTTCAGAAAGGAACCTGCAATTTGAATTTAACTAAGAACAAAATATCAAGGGGGAATTAGCTGGTAACGTGGAATTTTGCGTATGGAATTTCTAACGCTAACATTCAGGTGCGGATCCAGGATTTCGGGAATTCTTCGAATGGGACCAGGTAGGCCAAACAAGATACTTTACCTTTACTTACAAATATGCTTTTTCCTATGTTATCCTCAAACTACTCACTAACAACTACATTTAAACATGGAAAGAAATGAACGAAGAAGTAACAGTTAAACAAAGAGTATGAGTCAGTAGCGTGGCTAGAGAGTGTCTAGTCAAATAACGTTAGCTATCCCGTACTAGCCCTTATTCAGAATTTTGGATCCATTTATCATAAAATTAGCGCATTACAAATCTGTAAGGTGTCGCCAAGAATCAGATTGATATTTGAGTGAAGCTACAAACAACTAACCTCCTTTAATCCTCTTCATATACTCGGTTTCCGAATAATATGCTAAGGTGCGAGCAGCTAACATCTTCATATCTGCCATCATGGAGTCATTTACCCAACTAGGAAGGGTCAGATTATGGTACCTTTGAATATCAAGGGTGATGTACAAACTCTCCACCTGTCCAACTGTCTTCACGGTCATGCCAGTGTGTTTTGTGAGATGATCCAATAAACCTTTGTACTTTCTTTCTAGTGCTTTCAAAGCTGGAGAGCTTTCGACATCTTTGAACATCGCCTCATATCTGGGACACGGTCTCTTCATAACTAATGTCTGAAAGACATGCGCATATCAGAAGATGATACGGCTTTCTATAAATAAATATAGGAACGGCTTAAAATTTACAGGGTATAGTTTGATGATCCTACTCACTGTATCCTGGTCTCTGGGCAGATATTGGATAGGGATGGGCTGCCAAAGAATCTCTTCGGTCCAAATCTCCTCCCCTGTTGGTGGAAACATGCCAGCACAAAACGTCTGTGCACTCATGATGCATCTGTTTGCAGAACTGCTATTTACTGCTACGTTTTTTGAAGAATACTGGATCGGTATGAAATTGGAATACTGCTTCCGTAAAATCTGACCTAGCCTATATAATTGCAACTTTCCTAGCTGAAATACATAATATAGATAGTTTTATTTGCAAATACTACAGGGAGTACCACTGGCACCACTAAGGGAAGATCAAACATTCGTTGATCATACAACTTTCAAATTTTTCTAGTTTTTAAAAAATATTTCAGATCATTTAAGTTTTCAAAAACTTCTTCCGATTTTTTCAGATTTCCACCATTTGAAAAATACTTCAAATTTTTGAAAATTATCAAGTTTTTAGATAAATATTAATGAAGGATCAATAAAACCAGAAAAAAAGGTATGTCTGTAGGGCTTTATCTTTAAAAACCAAAATTTGTTAAAAAAAGAACAAAGCTTTCTAACAAACATTTTTTGAACCTCAATAAATGATCATGTCAAACTTATTTTATTGGCTTAGTTATAATCTATTATTAGGCATTATTATTGTTTTTATTTCTACGAAATGCATGCAATGTGTCAAAAGTTATAATTTATTTGAAATAAAAAGTGCAAAAAGAATAAGCTCTCAATCTATTTTTTTTCTTTTGTTTCTTCTATACCCCCCTGAATTTCCTTGATACGTGATATTTTCGTACAGAAAAACAGTTCAAGCAGGAACCGAGTTGAAATTCTGAAGGTATTACAGGGTCTATAAGGCCAGTGCATCCAAAAAAAAAATGTTTTTGCACGTCATCCCCTAAAACTCACCCCCAACTTTTTGTTTTTAGATAGCACGACCCTATAGATTTTTCTACATCTATAATATTCCTAGTTTATTTGATATTTTGTGGTAGCTTTGATGTTACTGCAAACTTATTTTTCTTCGTAAGATCATAAGCATAATATAAATAAGAATTCGTTTGATGCCAAAAAAGGGTAATAAATAAAACTGAATGACCTATCATACATGCTTCCGAAAACAAATATTTTTTTATTCTTTTTAGATGCGCTATAGTATTAACTAGAGGACATGTTACAGAAACTACAAGTAGAAAAAACTCACGTTCGTTAAGGCTCCCCATCCTCCTGACCAATTAAAATTTGAGTACGGATCTGTTGGATACGTTTCGCTGGGGGACCTGTCCCCATGTCGAAACAACTAAATTAAAAAGTAAACGTTATACAATTTATATACAATTAAGGAAATAAAAGATTGGAACACACTTACGATATGTAACTGCTTCAAAGGCTGTTCTGCTCCTAATGTTGATTCGAGTAAACAAAAAACGATAATTAGTGTAAACATGTTTTGTACCAAATACAGAATGAACACGTGTTTTCTTCAAATAAAAGTAAGAATAGACATTAATTTACAAAGTCGCAATCTGAAACAAGATTTATGTATGTCGCTAATACCGGTGTGCAAGGCACAGAGTCGTATCTAGTACGGTAGGTATCTAGAAAACAGATATAGCTGTCTAGCATGCGAGCAATATCCTAAGTAACAATTTAAGTTATCCTATCCTAAGTAACAATTTAAGTTATCAAAATAACTCCTGTTAAAATTAATCACCAGTGCCACTTAGCACAGACGTTATTATTTTTGCAACAAGACATTCCATAGGCACATCACTTCCGCCACTCGCTGATCCTATTGTTAGGTTTATTACCATTTAACCAGATGTTCGGTCATTCAGTCGTCTATTCCTGACGTCTAACGTCTTTGGGCGAGCTATTCTTTTGTGTACTGCCCGCTATCGGGTGATAGTTGCGCCGGTGGGCAGATTGTTTGGAGACGTCGTATAGGACGTACCGTTTGAAGAGTTGTTGGATGTTTATGTTTACGCGTGGAGGGTGAAGGTATTTTTGGGTGTGCAATTATTGTATATTGTTGGCTGTAACCCAGAATAGCAGTAAGTACAGACTGATTTATTGATTGGAACCGTATACTGTTAAAATATACACTGTAAAAGTAATGTTGAAGTAAAGGTGTGGTCATTAACCAGCTTTCTATTATTTAAAACTCCCTTAACCTGAACTGGTGCTTACACTTACTTAGATGCACCCGCGCGACTGCTGCATCTCATACTAAGACGGTCGTTCTTCATACATCAAGAACCGAGCGGTATGAGCGTACATTTATTCCCTGGTGTTGTTGGCCCATTCAAGTCCCGCGGTTCTTAACATCACTTTTTTACAACAGCCGCGGTACTCTTGGTATTCAGGCTCTCTGCCTACGTGGTCTGCTCAGTTATAAAAAAAGACTTAGTTTCTCCGTAACAATGCGTGCATCTTATCTCTTGCGCGTCCACTTACGTGGAGCAAGAATCACTTATAAAAAATTGGGGTCACCTTTGTTTGCGGCCATTTTCCGACTAGCACCCATGGATTTTTGTAATTATTATGGGTGAAACTTCAATTTTATTTTTAAATTAAAAAACAAAACAGGTGAGTGCAGATAATTAACAGCAGTATACCTGTTCACACCTGGCAACCCTAACGCTGCGGCTGACTGAGAGCTGGCAAATGACGTAAAAATGACCAAAAAACATATAGTTGTAAGTTATATCAGCGAATTAAGTACAGTAAAATTGATTTTATAAAAAAATAGATACCTGCATGATCAAGCAGTGAAATCCTGTATTAATACTACTTACCTGAGTTGCCACCCGACGATCGCTTGGTACTCAGCGAATGCCGCATGTCTGGCGCGGCCTTTATATCCGTTTCATCTTTTGCCAGATACCATGGACCGAGACCGCTGCCGTAATTTTATATTATTCATCATAAATATTCCGTTGAAACTTTATCATATGCTTTTCCTTTACCCAGAATTTATGTACTAGCTAGTAGACTTTTATATCTTTCTCCGGGGAACGTGCATTATAGATGATATAAAACGCAAGAAGATTGCTTACAATATGTTTATTTGATGATTTTTTTTCTTTAGAAACTAGGTACATAGTAAAAATATATATTAATACTTTGGTAAAAAAGGTTACTACACATCTAAAAGCCTTATGTTGTATTTGTGTATACATTATACAAAATATCCAGAACTTCTGGTTGTTAAATCGAATGTCGTTGTCACACTGTAAATGGAATCACTGCTATATAAGATAAGATTATGATCCCATAGTTTCTTTAACAGTTTAGCTGACACCACTGGCCCAAATTTTACTTAAATTTTTATCATTCTTTGAATAATTCCATAATAAAGTCATGTACACATATTGAGGTGCCGCCTTTGACTGAAACACTCAAACTCAACTCAACATTGATTTTGTACGTGCAATATATGAATCATCGTACCTTCGACCATAACTAGGTAAATATTAAATATGGTTGTCTAATTCAAAAATAGACATTTAGAAAACGACGTTTTCAGAAGTTTGTAATGAAAACTTACAGTAAGTCCCTTCCTGTCAGTATATCAACAACACTGTGGAGATAAGCATGGTTTGTAAAAAAATATCAGTACAAATAACATCGACAATGCTTTCCACATTCAATAAAACGTGTGGATATCAATACTACTGGAATTGATCTGGTCTTATCTAAAACCGTACAGCGTACCACTGATAAAATGTATTCTTATGGAATGAGTAGGAATATTATATGAATGGCAAGAAGCCTTTCATCCACAATGTATCTAATAATTAACTCCAATTTATACCTGATACGTTACTATTAGTCTCTCGACTAAACCGCTGAATTGCAGAGCTATTGAATCAAAAAGTGAAAATCTGAATTTAAAGGTGATGAACCATAACATCATAAATACATGAGTTAATTATTATTTTAATATTTCACCAGCATCACAAATCTGCTATAAAATGCACTCACGTTGTCGGATGAATTTTATTTTGTTTTAGTTGACGCTTTTGTATTTCGCACTATTCTATTATATATAATTGGAGTGAAACAGTTCTTATTTCTTACGAAGTTGTCACAAAATAAAATTTCTATTTTTTTCCAAGAACTAGAAAATGAGTTTACAAACGGATGTGAATTTTATGAATGACAACGGATATGTCTCTTTCAAACGAGACCTAGCTTGTTTAATTTCGATACCAACGATTGCGAAACTAGGCCTAAATCATGTCCAGATCTAGATAAATCAAAATAGTGCAGATGACCCCAGAAAGCGACCAGTCATCCAAAAAAGACGTCTCGATTGTAGAGATTGGCAGATTTTGGCAATGAATCTTTATAAAAAACTACGGATTGTCAAGATTTCTCCGGTAACTGCTAAAAACAAGATAACGGCGTCCACCAATAATAAACAGTTTTTGTCTTTTAGGCACCTCAGCTGGCAGATATGGGCTGTCAAGCGTAATGCTCAAGTACCTCTCCACCTACTAGAGATCATTTTTTATACTGGCATATGATATGTTATCATAGACATAAATAACATTACAATACACAACCTTGACTTTTAACATCATGGAGACTGTATCTACCGATGACAAAATACAACCCCCACGATAATACTAAATAGCTAGTGGCAAAATATCCATACAGAGCTACAATTCATATAAAGAGTTATAAAAATAGCGTTCCATAAGAGTTATTCCTGTGAGAGAGATTATATACAGATATACGGCAGTTTTTGATAATTTCGTTACACCTACATGGGCGATTCATCGCGACTGTCACATAGAACACAATTTTTTTGGCTCATTTTTAACCTATATGAATAAAATACACAAATGGAAGGCAGTACTTAGTATCAAGATAAGTTTTCGACTACAATGAGCACTTATCAATCGATGCCTGAGCAAAAACATCAGTATGAAACACATAAAAGGCAATGATACACAAATTATTCACTACTAAATAAATACATTAAGATTCGATTACATTATTTCTCACTCAGAGGTGAGCAAATTTCTACGAGTGAAGATCATATAAAACAATAGGGCACTTACTATTCTAACATAATATCACAAAACAATAATACCTAAATAAAATACCAAACAATGCGAACCTGGACAATTTGCCTCTATTGAACTTTCGAAATGCATTAGAACAATTTGTTATCAACAAAGTCAAATTTGAGATATGTATGCAATACTTATTTAATTGGAAAACTTCAATACCTTAACATTAAAAACAAACTATATATACAAGAAAGGACTGAATGTATAGGTCACTCAACAAGTCAGTCAATGCATATTTGTAGCAATGTCATTTTAAATTCGTGACACATTTAAGGATGTAGCAATTTTGTATCTGGATTAAGCTGTTGTTGAACATTAGTGGTCAGGCACGCTATTAACCGATATATTGGCAAGCCAAAAAATCTAGCCTTTACGCCAAGTATATTTGCTATGCGGACAATACAGTAATGACTATGAAAATCTTAATCAAAATTTATATAGTGAGATTCAACTGGGTGACCTATACATTATAAGCTAGACAGTTGTAAAACATTGCACTAAGTTGCTTGAAATATTGCATAAACCAGCTATACAATGTCCACTGCTGTAAAATGGACCTGGTATAGCGTACTGAAGGAGGTACAGACATTTTGTAAGATACGTGGACCACTGATGTCCAATAAAAACTATTTTTATAGACAGACGCTGGATTTGAGAAGTAGTGCATTTTTACATCCAAATATCCGTAGTGACTTTTTGGAATCAACCTTTTTACTTGAACTCGCACTACTTCCCAAACAAGAACCAAGAGCTTTTTCTTCAAAAAACGCTACAGCCCACCATGATACCCAGAATTTCCTTGACACGCGATATTTTTTTGTAACAAAAAACGGTTCAAGCAAGAACTGAGTTGTAGTTCTGTCTATCATACCATGCATTCAAAACATTTTTTACGTCATCCCCGAAAACTCACCCTCAACTTTTTGTTTGCAAATAGCACCCCATAGATTTTCCTATATAAATGGCATCCCTATTTTATTTAAAATCTTATGGTACTTTTGATCCTATACGCAAACTAATTTTTTTCCTAAAATCATAAGTGCAATATAAATAAAATAAGAATTTGTTTGACGCCTATTTTTTGCAAAAAATGGATAAAAAAGTCAAGTGGATTTTTAAGGAAAAAATGTCTTTTTTATTCTTGCTTGTTACGAAAATATTACGCCCCCAAACCCCATTACTTTGTGTATAAAATCAAAGGTACTACAAGATTTTAAGTAAAATAAGGACTCAATTTGTGTTGGAAAAAATATTGAAATACCTATTTAAAAAAAAAATGTTGGGGTGACGTTTATGAGTTGAAGTACAGAAAATACTTTGAAAGCATGGTATGATAGACGCTAGTACTTTCAAAAATACCATCCAGTTTTTGTTTAAACTTAGTTTTGTTACGAGAATATGCATGTATATTTTCCAAAACTAGCGGCAGATAATTCAGTGATTATCTCTCAGAAAATGATAATTCTGGAGAGCTAAAAAGGACTACTTAAAATCAAAGTATCACAATAAAATTGTATGGACCAGCCAAGATTAAAAGTAAAGTCTATGAGCTACGGCTCCCGATAGCAACGAATGCAATAACTTTGCAAATTCATGACATGAAATTATTTATTTGTACTTAAGTTTAATGACCCATAGACGCATTATTACCGCAATTTGAGCAGCAGTCTCATAGAAAACTAGTTATAAAGTATACATTAAAAGTACAGAATAAAGTGTACTGCACTGAGAAAAAGACGGGATGCAAAACGCAATAATAGATGAACCCATTTGCCATAATTCGTTTACAAAAAATACAACAGGTCAATATCGGGTAAGTCGTCTATGGGTTCCGGTTCCGCCAGTGTGGTCGGTTTGTGATTGTAATCATTCGGTCAATAGCCAAATTATGAGACGAAAAATTTGGATCAGAAATGCGCAAACAAGACACGATGCGCTGAAGAATATCGCCGAATCCTCATTCCACATTTTTAATATTAACAGTGCATAGTTTTCATACATGTAACCCTTTACCACTGTCAGCAATGTGTCTTCTATGTTTTCTATACTAGCGACATGTTTCCTTCTACTAGAATCTCCATACCGAAAGTATTCTTCTCTCTCGACACTTTGTTTTTTATTTCTGCGACATGTTTTACAGATTCTACCACCACGGAAGATGGTCGAGTGAGCTCTGCTAGATAATAACACCAAAGGCCGTCCGAACAAGGAACACTAGAGGGGATAAGCGAGATCATCCTAACCAGGTCGACGTCCCTACACCCCGAACCAGTTTCCTCCAGCATTCCTTCTTTTGGAGAACTTCGACGCTGTGGAATGAGCTGCCGAGCAATTCGTTTCCGACGGCTACAACCTGTAGCGTTTCAAATCTAACGTGCATCGATTCTTATCCTCTCGCATCGCTACTACAGCGCCCATAGGCTTTCAGCATATGCGGGAGGCAGACCATAAAAAAAAGAGACAAGAAACATAGTTCGACAAAGTCATCACAGGATGTTTCTCTTTGTTACTTCTGTGAGGACGACTCTTAATAGACAAACTCAATGTCGGTGCTATCGGGAACTCAAATACATAAATAATAAATAAATTATCTTAACCCTACATCGGAGTCTCAGTATCAACAGGACTTTGACCTTGTGAAGTGTAAGCAGGAGGTCCATTGTTCAAAAAGGCCATGGACCTCATACTGTTTCTGTTAGGATTGTTCCTTTTCTGAGGCACTTGAGGAGTAGCATGGCTGTGATGATAATGCTTAGGAGGAGAATAGCTTATTGCTCTTGTACCATGAAAATTTGAATAGCTTGACCTAACTGAGGCAGGTCGATTGTTATACAATTCGTCGATCTCCTCAGTCTCATTCAGCGACTGCTGAGAGGACTGTTGGTACACAGGATTTGTATGACCGTTGTTCACAGGCCAGCTCTGGTTGGTGTTTTGGTAGTAATTAGGGAGCGGGGATTCGATAGAAGAGGGACTTGCGGGACTATCGTAAGCGGTAGGTACTTTTTGCTGTTGCTCTATCAACCTAGTAACAGGGTTTCTCCTGGAGCTTGTGCTTCTAGTTGAGGACCTTGCGTGAGACTGTCTTCTGCTGCTGGTGCTGTGTCTACTTGAAGATCCTCTTGTCATTACACTCCTCCTCTTGACTCGTCTTGGTGTCATTGGCTTCGGCGACACAGGCGGTGGTAGGTGGTAGAATTCGTTGTCACTGTCGTTCTGCCTGTTGTCCAATTGAGAGCTGAACTCGATTGAGTATAGGGACATTCGTTGTTTCGTGCTTTTACGATTGGATTTACGCGATGCTGTTGGAAAGTTCTACGTTTTAGTACTCAAGATAATACGACTCGCAGTCAACAAAAATTCATATAGAGTACGACTTTAAATAAATACCCGGTATTACGCCATTATGGAAAAGGACGAGCCGCTGAAAGCTGGAGAAGGGGATAACACCTTTAAGCCTCCAGATAGTTAGCTGCCATCGGGAAGTCCCTATGAAAGAGGCGAAAATATTCTCTCAAGGAGCGAAAGAAGACGTCTGTTGGAAGATAGGCGTGGGGTGAGGACAAACCCTCCCTCTAGCCGGTCTGCTTCTGCAGCGCAGGCGTCAACATCTGGACAGCAGAGTCAGGGAGGAACTGATTACGCAGGAAGCTGCCAGGATGACCAAAAGGTCAAAGACAGAGGCGGGGAGCCTCCCAGAATCCTTTGCCGACTAGGTATCTATATAAACCACCCCGAAACGAGGTTGGAAAAGGATATAGCTATAAAAATCAAGACGGAGCTGGGGAGACGTGCTATCTCCAGCTGCCATCCGGAAAATTGGATGTTCAGTGCACACCTGCAAAAGATGAGGATCCAAGTGGCAAACCCATTATGCAGAAGTGCAGAGAGGCAGAGGAAACAGAAAAGCATGTTATCTTCGACTGTTTTGCCCTCTCTGATCTGAATGCAGGCCGTAGGGAAGACAGAAGAGTATAGGCCAGTGCATCTTAAAGTTCGCAAAGAACATAGGATGAAAAATCTTATTTAGAAGGATTAAAAAAATATATAAACCCGTTGGACTAAGGGACGGTTGTACAATGAAAGCTTAAGCTTGGCGTTAACGGAAGTTACGTAAGCTGCCGTTAAGCCACCAAAGTTGCAAAACGGCCGTTGTACAATGTTGGCTTAGCACCACACCTTAAGCTTAACACGAGCTTACCGTAAACCGAAAAATCATGTAGCTTACCCAGAGCTTAACCTGTGATGAAGTGTCAAGCCGTAACCTTTAAATTGCTTGTCATTTTATTAGGTTATATTTTATACTGGAACGATTTGTGTAATAGTAAAAGCAAATGAAAAGGACAGAGACAGAAAGAACTGTTGCCCGAATTTGATACAAACTGTCACAAGTGACAAAACAAGGAAAAGATATTTTTTGATATAATTATGACAGTGCGCTGGCTTCATTACTGCCAACCGAAGGGTATTTCATTACCAACCAGGTTTAACTAAATCCGCTTGTGCAACTGATGTCAACTTTAAGCCTAGGCTTAGCAAAGTTTTATCTTTTATAAAGCTTGTGTTAAACCGGCATTTGTACAACCGGCCCTAAATGTATCGTGCTAAAAAGGGATTATTAAAAAAATAAAATAAATTTTCCACGAACAAATTTTTTCTTTTAAATTTCATGGACTTCCTCTCGTACGATTTTCAAAGCAGGGTGAGGAATGTCTCATAAGCTCTTTTATTGATGATCAGTATTTTTGGAGCAGAAAATAACATGGATTGGCAATAGGGGAGATGTATTTGTCACTTTGCTTTTCTTTTCTTTTTTTAAATATTCACTCAAATCAAGGCAATTCCTAAAAGACCTTTAAACATTAAATAAAAAACCAAAGTGCATACATATAATTTTTAATGTCGTTAAGTAAGAATACAAAGAAACATGCTATTTATATACATGCAAAAGCAAATTTAAAAGAGCAAATAAGTGATAAGGAACTCATGAAAAGTTGTCAATTTGACTGGTCACACATATATTCAATAAATATAAAAAAAACATAATAATAGCCTATCACATAGAAAGTTGTCTTGACATAATAGAACACATAAAAGTCTACATGTAAATATTCCACAGAAAAACGTAGTTTTGATAGTCGACTGTCTACTCATAAGAATAAATTATTCTTTTGTATTACAGTGGGAATGGGCCGATAGGTGTGCCAAGGAAGGCGCAGAACTCCCTCTCATCGGGTCAGTACCAGCATATGGTACATACAACATGGTTCGGACAGCTATCACTAGATGGGAGTCAAATGAGCACCAGAAGCGCTGGGACAGAGCGGTGGGAAATGTTCAGTCTAAGAGGATGCTGAGGAGATCCTTGTGTTCTAACACCACAGACGCTCTCAGATAGAAGGAGCAGGAACTATGAATGGTGGTAGAATGGGACTCTTGTTTGATCCCTTTGACCTGGGGTTCACAATAAGCCTCTGAAGACCAAAATTTGACATACTGGAGGTAAGCTTCAAAACTACAACTATTAAGACTATACTGTTAGGTAGAATGAACAAGTGTAGGAACTCAAATCGATTGGCATCCCTCTACTACTGATTTTGTCTTTTCAAAATGGAACAGCTATAAATACAAGACAATAGTATGTGTGATGTATTAGAGAAATTAATAAAATAAAAGTAGTATCAGGGCTTACTTTTGAGCCTAGCAACACTGGCTTAACAAACTGTTAACTTACTGGTGCCACTGTCAAACTCTATCAGTCAAATTGACAACACAAATCTACACTTAAGAAGTTATTGTTAAAAGCATCTCGATTACGAGCAAACTAGCAATATATAAAACACAAGTCAACCTATATATGACTAGAAAAACATGTAAATTAGCAGCCAAAAATACAGTCAGCCATAATAATCATCTGTACAAACAGACTTGGGCCTTAGTGAGCCCTTTCTAGCAATCTTGTTGATGGAATTGAAAGAATTGCTCCTCTGCGGATATCTGATAGCATCAACACGAACATTATTCACTTTTGAATGTACTCCGTTAGACAAAACGTATTTATTAGGTGTTAAGTTGATGAATCTGTTAGAAGAATGCAAGTTATCGTTTGGATTCACATACATTGGATGTAATAGGATATTATCGGGACCATCTGGCTTCTCGAAATTAACTGAAAAGAAACATAAGCGATAGGAGTCATTCCACCAGTGCCGAGTTCAATTTACTAGATGTAGAATGCTATTTTGGTCATTTTACTTCCCACGCCGATAGGTGAGGTGAGTATTGTGATCGCCAAAATTTTCGATTTTGAGATAATACGCTATTTAGGCGTTTTATCATACCTACATAACGAAAATCCACGTCACCCATTTCCGTCGGTCTTGTTTGTTGGCGTCTTTTTAGCCTCGTAATCTCAGTAACCGCTAGCTACATGGATTGCGGTGAAATTTGGGCAGCGACATGCTGTGAGGTCATAGTAGGTAATGCTGCTATAATTTTGGAAATCGGTACATAGGCGGCGGCGTAACTAGCAATAAATAAAAAAATTGCAAAGACATCTCAGACTATAGCTTCATGCTATGGAAATATAATAAAATGGTATCACCATAATATGTGGGAAGTATTGAGTTAATGAACTGACTTTATTTTTTATATCTGTCAGTCTATGTTTCTGTACAACCTTGGAATTCATGTGGAAGAGTTCCTGCATATTTTTAGTTATTTGAATAGAGAATCAAGAGCAATGAGTTAAACTCTTGTAAACCTTTTGGAAAATTATCTTAACATAGTCTTAGGCCAATGAAATATTATAAAACTTGTTAAAATTGGGCCACACTACCCACCACACATAGGCAATGGCAATGAAGTTGGTGGAAATTTCAGGTCGCAATAAAATATAGGCAATTTTTATAACTCTTTAGCTTTTCACCTGAGTGTAAGCCATTTTACGTTCCACGGCATATTGGAGGAGGGATTCTACTCGCGGTTTCGAGATAGCATGATTTTTAGCCGTTTTATGTTGTCAACATCACGAACGTTTATCTCACTAATTTCCGTCGGCCTGTCCGTCTCTGTCTGTCAAACATTTTTCTACTGACTAAATATAGTTGGTATACTGGAATACTTCAAATAGAATTCTACATCTACAACAAAGTTACATAGATCTAAGAGTAAAGTGTGCACCATGCAGTAGCCATGGAATATGCAGTAGCATTCTATGTTCATGAAATATGAGAATTATCTACAGTGCAATTAAACCACATTAATGAAAACTTCATTTATTTTGAGATGTACAAAAATTTCACAACATCACAGTTCATATTAAACTCAGCTTCACTTCAAATTACCTTGAAACAACAAAAACATTATTCAAAACTAGAAAATCTGCTAGAAACATTAAAATATGAGAAAGTTTGAAATTATATCAGCTATTAGTCACTTTAGCTGACATAGTTTACAGTATTAACTTTGATTTATTACATATGTTTTACTATTCTTGCATTTGCAAGAGATCTTTGATTTCAGCAGAATATACAAAAGTGAAATTTTCATAAACTTTCCACTCAAAAAATATGTTTCATTATTGAGGTCCAACAGTTAGAAATTACTGTGCATTCCCACCATACTGTGACTTACCAAATGGTGTGAGGATCAAATCCACCAATGAAATCAACTGCAAGCATATTTTGTGATATAGAACTTGAATGATTATAAAAAATACTGATGTTATCAAATTAATTTATCCATTTCTAATTATTTTTGCTCGATTTTTTTATAATCAGTCTAGCTCTTCCATGGAATGTTAGTGGTATATATCTACTTCAGCAGAACTTTGATATTTCACTACTTACAGGTATCATCTTCTTCTAGAAATATTCTACTTAGCCATATGCCCATGATACTATTCAGGAGCTGCAATGTATAATAATTCTTCATCAATCAAAGTTGGAAAAACATAATTTTTCCTAGTAAAATATTTGAATCAACATTTCATTATCTAACATAAACATATTTTAGGTGTCAATTTAGCTTACAATATTGAACTTTAATATTTTTCACTGCTAGGTTCACAAGAAGAAAGCATAAGTGTCAACTCACAGCTAGAAAGGACTGCAGTGCAGATTGTACAATTTCAACATGTACATAATCTATTAAACAACCTTCATATTCCACTGGGATTGCATCAATGTCCTTGACTTTACATCCTGGTCCTTCCTTTTTCCACCAACTATCACTATTCAAGTCTAATTTGAGCACCTTGTTCTTCTAGAAAAATTACATATTTATAGTATCCTGACTATGTCATATATATGTTAACACAATTTTATTAATGGTTTTAATGTAAATATTATTATTGTAAATATTTAATTTAAAAATAGCGAATTCACTGATCTAGATGGTTCACAGTGGCTCAAACATTCTCACTATATAAAGAATAAAATTAAGTGACTTAGTGTCTAATAAAACATTTAACATACCTCATGGTCTAATCCTGCTACATTTAAATATAGACATATCAAAAATATGTTCCATCCAAGCCAAAAAATATGCCATAGCAGATACTGCAACAAATGTTTCCTTTTATTATCTCTTACTGAAGTCTATTTAGCAAAATATTTGATTTTCCCAAGTGCAAACCATTAAAAAACTGATTTGGCAAACAACTAATATAAAAAAATCAGTAAACATGAATAATCACTTGATATAACATTGATCTCCTATCAGCACTAACTAAATAACAACTAATTACAGGAATGTACAGGCTAGCACACAACTAACAAATCAAAAAGAGAGACAACAATTATAAATTAGAATCCTAATTCATTCATCATCATCATAGTCACAATGTCTTAACAGACATGTTGTGAACTCGTAAAATGCATTAAACTCATTTTACGAATTTCTCTTGGGATATCTTAAAGATCTTTAATGCAGTAGTTTCCCATTTGCTTTCTGCACCAGTTTATAATAATTCAATTTGAAGGAAAGTTATTAAGCTATTATTATGCATTACTGTTAGTGTGATACAACCTATACTTAGGTGGCAGAATACATATATGCCTACAAGTATTATTTTTACAAGATCAGGTTTTTGAAAATACACCTAGTACTACTACAAAATTTTATTGTACTATCAATTTCTTCCTCAGTCTCTTCCTATAGTACCTGTGCTCAAACATCTCTTTGATGTTTTATGAGTGAACACATGCATATTGTAGCAGATTGCTGAAGAGTGCAATGGTCTTCATTCTAATGAAAAAAAAAAAACACTGAAAATGTCACAATGCACAGTAACCTGCCTGCTCTGGATCAAAATGTACTCCAAGAAATTTGCTATTATTGTTTGTAATGTTTGAGCAACAGCATTATTAGTTGAAGAAATTACATTTACTGTTTGTTCAGTATAGCAGCTTAATGGCTGCAAACCACTTTTTAGGTTTGAAGATACCTCCTTAATTCCATTTTTAGAGTTATCCCAAATTTTCAGTTAGGCATTACCATAGTGAAACATCAAACCTTACCTAATAGGTACTAGTTGTGCGTCTTGAGAAAGTACATCGTCAAAGAGTATAAATAATCACATTAGAGATAGACAGTATTACAAAAATTATGAAAAAACTCTATATCGAACAATAAATAAACCGTATTCTGCCATTAATGTAATGTAACTTAGGTAGGTATGAGCTGTATGAAACATGAGTAGATTCTTCTTAGCTTTAGTCTCACTGTAAAAATTATTTCATCTTCATCATCATCATCTTTGACTCCATATTTTATGTTTTGTTTGTTACAACATATGTAAGGTTTAATGTATTACCCCCCAGATCTGATGATCGAACTTCACTTAACTAATATAATTTATCTAAATATAATATACACTCACCGCAATAATGTATTTTGGTCGATACTGATATGCACCAAAGAATCCAAAAATAATGAATATTATCTCAAAGAAATTTATCAGAATTGGAATCCACAAATAACCTAGGAAATCGAAGATTTGTCTTTCCACTACCGATACCTAGAAGAGTATATTTCTTAGAATTATTGTAATTCTGACTCCACTATGATATTGAAAATAAATAAAAAATATGACTTACCACTTGTAGGAGACATATTGATAGAAAAAAGTATCTTCTGGTGCAAAATCCCATCTCATTAGACCTTTAAACGGTTGTACAATCATCAATTAAGCATCTACCAGCTTTTCATAATTGTTGAATTCCATTTAACTACCATTTTTGCAAAATTTTGATTTTCTGCACTGCTTTCTTGTTACTTTACTTTCAATATTGACACTGACAGGCGCCTGTCACCCTGACAGCAGGATTGATACAAAAAACAAAGAAGAGATCATAGATAAGAACGTCCCTATAGAATAAATAATGCACTACTGCAAAGTTATTGTTTGATTTCTGAGGTTCCCACACTATATTTCTCTCTTTGTCTGTATCTATAAAATCATATTATGCCATTTCTTTCTCAGGATGTACACATTCATGGAAACCATAGAACGGAATCTTGCCCATTGCGCACAGATCGACAGATCTTATTAGTCGGCCATGCTTTTGTTTGAGGATCTGCATAAAAATTCTGATTTTTTTTAAGATATACAACCTTTAATTTTATCACATAACAATCATTCATTGTTATTCGTATTTAAATGATTTAAATTTTAGACTTTCAAATTTCAATCAGCAATTTGAATCCTAAGTAGTCAAAATATAGTGTAAAGCTGGTTGCATAAGCAATAAGGAGGTACAGTTATGTAGGCAACCAGTCATACACGAAACAGACGATTGTCTGATTTGAAGTTTTGAGTGAGATTTCAGCTTTTAAAATGAACTTTTCAAAAAGACTAAAAACGCGTTGTTTTTTGAAGATATCGGTTTTACTTGGTATTATAGTGATTTTTCGGACATTTTCGGGTTCTGAGTGAATCTTTTGGTCCAAGATACTTATTGCTTATGTATTACTTGTGTCTCCAAGGGATAGCAGTGGCCCCATCCTCTCTGGAAGATGGAAGAATAATTTTTTGTGAGGTATTTATGAATAATTATATTATAAGACAAGAATGTTAATTGCTGGACAACTATTTTTTTAAATATGGGTAATTTCAAAGCTTTTAAAAGACAAACATAGGGTTGTCACAGGATTGGCCCAGGTTCGCTGTTTCTAGAATTTGCAAATCAATATTTCGAAGATGAATGGGAAGTAGAACGAAGAAATTGAAATAAAAATCCAAACCAAACTAAAAAAAAATAGGTATTTTTTATTTTCAACACTGTGTTCATATAAAAATATCATAATAAATAACATTATCTAGGAATAAGACTATATACATAAATACAAAATATTTAAAACAATATAATAATGTTACCTTATTGCTAAAAACCTGTACCTTGAAAAGTTAGCCTCATTTCAAATAAACTTATCGGAAAGACACACTCCATCTACTGTCTTTTTCCAAAATTGTTGCAATCGGCACTTATTCAAGGTAAAGATACAGCCTAGAGATTCTTAGAACAAAATCAGTCTCTTGTCTAGCAAGTGGATGGCGTTGGTTTTAGGTTTGCCACTGAGCTAACTTTTCTGGTACCACCTGTTAGTTGCCTTTCAATATCAGCTAAGCTTTTCCCTCTGGTTTCTGGTACACAGAATATAGAGAAAAGTAAGGATCCAAGTACTATCACTGCAAACATCCAAAATGTATAGTAAAGACCAATGGCTTCAATTATCAGTAAGAAGGTTTTGGTTACAATAAATGTGCAAGACCAATTGAAAGCTGTAGAAATAGAAGCTGCTGGTCCTCTTATCCTTGCTGGGAGAATTTCACCCATCATCAACCATGGGATCGGCCCAAAACCAAGGGAAAAGCCAAGTACATATACCATAAAGCTCACAAGAGGTAACCATCCAAACTGGAGTGTATCAATATCTGTTTCCAGCTTGAGATAGAAATAAGTACCTAGTGCACTTAAAGACAACAACATGGACACACTTGAAATATACAAAAGCACTTTTCGTCCCAACCTATCAATTATAACAGCCGCTATGAAAGTAGAAATGAAGTTAACAATGCCAACTATGACTGTACAGATATTTTCGTTCAATGAGGAACCTGACTCTTTGAATATTTTAGTTGTGTAAAATATGACAGCATTGATACCGCTGAATTGTTGGAAGAACATCAAGCCTAAGGCTATCGCAAGAAGTTTGAAATTATTACGGTTGAACAACTCCATCACACTTTCATTCGAGTCATCAGAATCTTGCTGGTTCTTCTTAAGTTCATGGAATTCTTTTTCGATGTCCGTGTCTGGACCCCTCAGCCATTGCAGAGCCTTTCTGGAATCTTCCTCCTTACCTCTATACACTAGGAACCTTGGTGTTTCTGGAATAAACCAGATCAGAACCAAGAAGGGCACAGCCAATATAGCTCCAATGAGAGCCAAGGTCTTCCATTCATAGAATGTACCAAATAAGAAGCACAGCAGGATGCCAACGTTGCCAAGGGCTGTGGGCAGAAGTCCAAGGCTTCCTCTCACTTCAGGTTGAAGAGTTTCGGCTAGGTACACTGGTAGAGTCAATGAGGTTATTCCAACGCTGATTCCTGTTATGATACGGCCTATGTACAGGTAGACGTAGTTCTGTGCCAAAAAGTTTGTCAGCCAAGCTACAAGGAACATGACGTTGGTGAGAAGGATCGTCCATTTTCTTCCCATGTGTTCAATCAGGGTGCCTCCGAATAAGCCTCCGCATAGTGCTCCAAGTGGCATGAAACTGGATATCCATGACATCTGGAACAAAGCACAAATAGTTAAATACCTGTCAGTAAGCTAATATTAGGCATTTGTTATGCTCAAAATGCTATACACGATTGGCTAGATTGGATCTAAAGTGCGAAATCTCCAATGTGACTAAGACAGAAGGTATATACGGTCAAAGCCATGAGTTTAAAAGGGACGCTTAACGCCGTATGCATCCTACATTCCCACTAGATACTCAGCCAGGTGCAGTAAGAAAGCAGTTTTGGTGGAGCGCATTGACGTCTTACCCAAAGCAAAAATCGCATGTTAGGTAGTAGGTTATCAGTATCGTTATAGCCAGCTTCTGGCGTGGAAATTGCCAGAAATCGCCAATATTTGGCATGAATGGCTAAAAATTGCCAGAAATGGCGCCTTCGCGGTTGTATGAATTTTAAAAATGGTCAAAACCGCCCATGTTCTGTGGGTGAGGGTGCCCTCTCACCTACGGAACTGCAAAAATATGTCAAATTGAAATCCCAAGCCCCTTAAAAGGCCTTGGACTCCGAGGAAATAACATTAAAACTGGTATGGGATACAATCAGCTTACTAGCTTCACGCAGCTTGGTATAAGTTATTTGGGTACTAGGTCACGAAGCTATTGGTGGCGATATAATTAAAAAAAAACATAAACATAAGTACGTATTTGTTTTTTTTACTTCAATAAAAAAGGATTTCATTACTAACTAATTGAAAGACCTTTCCAGTAAGATCAATTTATTTTAAAGCTTTTAAGGATCATTTGTTAATTGCGACTCAACTCTAGCTTTCCAAATAATTTCTATTTTGAGAAATTGGGGCGTTTTTGGACAACCAGAAATAACGAATTTCGTGGCTATCGTTATCTTGAGCATGTTCAGTAATGAGAAATAGGTAAATAATTCCCAATAACGATAAAGAAATTCAAAATTGAAATCGCCACTCTACACTTACGAATATGTGCTAGGGATGTGGGCGAGGGATGTGTGCTGTGGATGTAGGCGAGCAAAAAGAAAAATCTGGAAAGGGGCCGATACACATCCTCGCAACGCTCATCTGGACACCGTTTCACAGCTCCGGTACACATCCTCGCTGATGCGCTCATTTTCCTAGCACATCTCTGGTTGAAACGCTGCCTAAAGGATAACTTATCTTCTCGGCGTCCGATGCATTTATATAGTAAATTATAACCATTAAATTGTCGAATCACACCAGTAAAAATATTTTCTATTTTCAGCAGCCATGTCCCATATTTTTATTTTTTAGACATGGAAATTTCCGCTTGTTTCATTGGTGAAAATGTGTTGAACAATCTGGAACGTTTAAGTTCACTGCCAAATATTCAGAATGACGCATTCAGATGATATTTTGCAGCATCAAAACAAACTTTTTATAAAAAATGCTTATGAGTCAAGTAATTGCAAATATTTTGCAGTACTTCCAGCGAGTATACGTCATTTCAGAAATATAAAAACACGAGATTATTCCAAGGTTTCAAATGTGACTTTTACCTGGACTTTTACTGTCCACACCCTAGGTGAGGTGAGGGAAGGATTATGTTTTTTTTGAGGTTTTATAGTCAAGAAAATAACTTACAAATCCGACAGCAGTTTTGAGTTTCAGTCTCGTTTGACGAAAATCAAAAATTTCAGATCTTTAGGTTTACCTAAAAATATGGAAAACCTTTATTTGGCTTCCTATTGAGACAAAAACCTCGTGTTTTGGTAATAATTTGAGGGTGCTGATTACAAATCTGGTCGCAGTTTTGAGTTTTAGTTTCATCTGACGAAAATAAAAAATTTCAGATGTTTCAGATCTTCAGGTTTACCGGTTTACCTAAAAAATGGAAAAATTTCATTTGGCTTTCTATTGAGATAAAACCTCGTGTTTTGGATAATTTGAGGGTGCTGATTATAAATCTGCTCGCAGTTTTTAGTTTTAGTCTCTTCTGATGAGAATAAAAAATTTCAGATGTTTCAGGTTGGCTTTCTATTAGGATGAAACCTCGTCTTTTGAAGTGTTTGCGGTTGCTGATTACAAATCCGGTGGCAGTTTTTAGGTTCAGACTCGTGAGGCTAGGATCTGTTATTTAACCCCGTGGATAGGGTCGTCAGCAGCAACAAAAAAAATCATTAGCTTTGTAAGTTAGATGACCCACTCATTATAACTGAGGCACTTTTCTTCTCGAAATATCCAGAATTATCTAGCCCCCACTATTGATTTTAATTACAGTGTAAATGATGCGAGTTATAAAAAGATGAACTTGAACTATTGAAAGAATATCAATAAGTTGATACGGTGCCAGACAGGACTATATTTAATAATTGTGATGTAAAAAAATGTCATAGTTTAAAGGTATACATCGGTATTTGGAGATAGTCCAGCGTAGACATATATTCCAACATTTTTCCACTACGGGAGATTTGACCTGTTATAACTAGAACTATCAAGCAGTGATACTGATACTGATATGAACGAACACAATCTCAGTCACGTGCAGCATGTGGAAATCAACACATTTGCTCGCTTGTAGGGTCAAGACTTCATAAAGTATAATCGAGTAAAGATGATGGGGATCGACTACTGATGTCAATGCTTTACATAACGACAGAGTGCTTCAATTCTGATAGTAGTTAGTCGGGTGTAGATGTAAAAGTCATTGTTTTCACTAGAGACGTCAAGTGTTCGCTCATGAGAAGTATGATTACGTATAAACACACACCGCTCAATTTCACTACGCGTAATACATACCTACTTATAAATCTTTATATACAAGGTCTGGCACTAATAACGGACGTGTTTTAAATGGCTAGTACTCTTCCCCTATCAGGCGAGGGAGGGTGGTACCGTTGGACCCGTGAGTTTCTGTGTTTGAGATGTAGACAATGATAACGATAATGAAAAACATTAATATTTTTTACGATACAAGGTTTCTTCGCTATGCTGAAAATTATGTAGCATGCTGTGGATGGTCCAAAATTACAAATATCCATGCAACAGCGTACATATGTCATTCGATTGTCTTTTGAGCAAAGCTGCTTCTAGTTGAAAAAACTTATTTTTTACCTTTATCATGGATTTTCGTATAATCTGCTGTGTTTTATGTTTACTTTCAGCATCCATAGTCACACTTTTTTTCAAAAAAGGCGGCTTGACCAAAAATAATTTTAAAGAGGCTCACAGTATCTATAGATATTAGAAAATGAAAATGAAAATTCAAGATGAGGATTGTCTACAAATACTGCAAATTTCGTTCAGATTCATGCCAATGTCAGCTCATGTGTCTATAATTTTTGTATGATAATTAGATCACGGTGATGTCAAGGAGCTATTGTTAGTATATTATTTGATTAGAACTATTTTCGGCACACTAAATTATTCATAAAGTATAAGCAACTTTCTCAAACAATCCTATTAAACTGTTAAGAAAGGACAAAACAAGAATAAAAAATCAATCAGCTCACCTTAGTGTCATCAAGATTGAAGTCCCTCTCCAACGATATTTGCGCTGGTGACGTATAGGCCGAAGAATAGCCTATTATCATGGATACCCATGACACTGCAACTGCCGCCAGCAACTGAAAATAACAACAACCACATATTACTTGTCCATACTCCAAATGTGGCATCACAAGGACATTGCAAAATTTTACTCGTGCTCCAATGTTGATGTTCTCACTTTATAAGCCTAATTCGCTATATTGACAATGATCCTAAAACCTGAATCAGGATTAAAATTGTTGTCAAAGGTCGTTAACTTTAACATTTCGCAACAAAGGTACCCACCCATATTTCAATCATGTGCCATGAAGTTATGCTTTTGAGTGAAAGTAAAAACTATGGCAACATTAAGCGACATCTTATTCACCTCAAACCAAAGGTAAAGTTGAAAATCATCAGAGTCTTATCACAGGTCTTATCTTGAAATTATCTGCATATATAAAAAGCTGGTAGATCTTATTAGACAAGATGGTAGATCGGCTTACTATCTTGCGGTACACTGGGTGTAGCGACAAATTTGTATGATTTAACATGTTTTACTTTAACTTCTGTTAAATAAATAAGATTCCATAGAACCTTTTGCTTGATATCACTTACTAAAACGACGCTATTTTTCGAAACTCGTCGCGAAGCAAAATTTTCACCCCTCCCCACCTCTCGCGCGCCAACCCCCGAGGTCGCAAACTTAGGTGTACATTCAGGGGACCAATGTTTACCATCCTCCCAAATTTCATTTCTTAGCTTGATTTTTTCACTATTTACACGTACATTTTATTCTTCATAGATACATGCAGATGTTTTAAATATCATATGTTTCCGATCACTAGAGAAAACTGTAATTTGTCATTCGACATAATTATTTTGATTTGACAGTACCTGAGAAAATGTGCATTTTTGCTTTGGTTCATTCGCCGGGAGTGAAAACGTCACATGAGTATCCGCCCGAACTAGCACTTTCATTTTTTTGGTAAATTTCTGACTACCAGAAGACTATTTTCGAGAACACATGAGTATTCCGGTATTGTTTTTTCAAAACTAACCAGTACGTTATTTGGTCTTTCGTTTTATAAGTTCTTATTAACCCCTCTCTGACATCGCATCATTCGCATGATCGCTGTGATTGTCCTTTATACTAATATAGTTATAACAAATCATTTAAGCGGTCAGACGTCACATTTGGCGGGAATTCATTTGCCTAATTGAACGAGCCTCTCGGCTCACTGATGATGATATTTATTACCGGGGCAATATGGAAACTTTTCATCTACGAAAATTCTAAATTGTTTTATATTCTTTGAAAACAGCTCATGTCACCCACACCAGATTTAGGTCCACGAGCTTTATCTCAGTAACGGGAGCAATTTATTTAGCGTATGGTTATAGTGCACATGAAAAAAAGTGAAACAGTTACGATAAACAACACAAAATAAAAAAAAAATTAAAAATAAATTAAAATGAAATAATGAAATATGGGGAACGAAACAGATGTGATATGAATCAAATTTTTCAAATTTATTGTTTGTATTTTACGGGCCTTTGACAGTAAAAAAATGCATTCCAGTTTTTTGATCAGTTTCCATCATGACTACTCAACCAATACTGTCAATAAACTCGACATACATGTACTCTGAGGTCATGCGTGAGTGTGGCTAGACTGATTTTCTTATTTCCATTTGCACTTTACAATGTCACGAAGCAATTTATCGAAAAATGCATACGAGGAAGGTGTTTTATTTATAAATCGCGATGCATTCATACAAGTGTTGCATAATAATAGTATCGGAAGAAGTTCAACCTCTACCCATGTGGTCATATGACATTGAATGCAATTTTCGGGATCACATTGATATTCAATGGGTGTTTAAGAAGCTTCCGTAGTTGGGCGCCATTCAGTTAATACGATGATATATGATATTTGATCACTTATTGAAATCACATTAAATAAATTAAAAAGCATCATTTTCAATGGCAGTACACACACTTTTGAATTAATATGACTACACATGTCTTCGAGGACAATGTTTGGCTAAGTTTGCAAGTGTATTATAGAGTATAATGGAGAGCTTCCGAGAAAATTTTGATGAGGATGATGTAGGTACAGAGGAACTCCAAATTTTTTGTTAGCACCGATCATGTGTGGGAAGTACTGAGTCAAGACACTTGACGTCATTCTTGTTTACGTTTCCTGAACACTAATGGCACTGTAGTGAGAATCATAAAATCTGTAAGGTTACCTGGTTGAATATCTTCCTGAAGGAAAGACCTTCACTGGGCTCATCTTGTAGCTCGACCTCGGTCTTCTTCTGCAAGGGTTCGATCTCCGGTATGGCCATCCTGAGGTTGTCCTCTTTGTTCAGCTTTCTTTGGAAATTTATTGTGGAGTTGGACTGGAAGTCGCCCAACGATGAGAGATTGGTCGCTGTCGTACACGTCGATATGCAGGGACTCTCTGTCGTTTGCAGCCTCTGATGGTTGCCATTCTGTAAATAATTTCGATAAGACTTTTGACCTCAGGTCAGCGGAATTGTAAATATTTGTTCGGATGGTCTTCAGCCGCTCCTATCGTGACAATGTGTAATGGGGTTAATGGTGGTGATGTGAGAAAAATCGGGTTCACACTGCATTTTGATAACACGCAATACTATTGGTGTGTGGCCAGCTGTGCTCCTGAGATTGTGCCACAGGAACCAGTTATTATCAACCTATCGGTCAATGGTGAAGCGTCGTTCGGAAATGCGAAATAAATCAGTTTTACAAATCCAAGTTTAGTTTATTTCGGTGCCCTAATAAGACTATCAGGATTAACGATTTATTTTTTTCTGCAGACCTTCACCATTTCTAAGAAAAGTGAGGGATTGGCCAGCTCATTCGCCATTTTTTTAAATCTAGGTTCTCAGATGGTTGCTGTTAGAGGAGCTTATGTAGGACTAAGTCGTGGATGGTCTCAGCAGTATTCGAATAGAAAAAACAACACGTACAATATACCAAAAAGTTCCTAGCAAATTTAAGTTCATTCGCAGGTGTGACCTCATGCAAAAATTCGTACATGTCTTAATAACCGTGAAAATTCAATACTTCGACAAAAGTCACTCTTCGGCCCATTCAGCGTTTCTCAAAAAAGTGAGGTTAACTGGCACATTCATTATTTATATCTAAGTCCTCGGGTGTGAAAGAACGAACGAAGAAGCTTTAAGCAGGGGTTTTCGATAAATTCGTGGTGGGAAGTTTTCAAATAAACACCCTGTATTTTTACTAATATATAATAACTCATTTTTTTATATATACCCACAGTAATTGGCAAAATCAAATTACCACACTAAGTAATAGCGATTAAATTCTGTTACGCCGGGACTAGTCTCCAAGCAAATGTTGGATGCTTATCAATTGCTCTTTGTAAAGTCAAACTGATAAGGCGTTGACGTCAATTGTCAAGGCGTTAGAATGTAAAAAGATTTTTAACATGTCACGTGATTTTTTAGAATGGGTAATGTTATCGGAGTGTTCTGTCCATTGCGTGATAGCGTGATTGAATTTTAAACTTGAAAGTTTTTGGGGCATATAAAATGGCTTCTTTCAGTGTTATCTCTACGATTGAAATACTCATTTACTGATGTACAAAATGATCAACTTTAGAAAAAGAACGCAGTGATAAGATTGGCGAAAGACACACCAACAGTTATCCATAGCATTCAGTTTTCTGATGTATATACCAAAAATGTGCAATCTAACATTAGAACGTGCAAAACAGTTTCTTATTCAATTACTGGAGTCGTAAGTTTGAATTGCCTTAATCTATTTCTCAAATCGGCCAGTTCGCACAAATCGGAATTTTTGTAATACGGACCTGTTCTTGCCTAGGTTCACTTCCATCTCTAAGAGCTAATGAATTGGGAACTTTCAATTTTTCCGTATTTGGCTTTTTTTCCTCATTTGTTGGAAGATGTTTTTCGTTCGCATCATTTACTTTCTTTTCAGCATCACTATCATTTTTTGATGTTGAGTCTTCCTCAGATGTTACTGAATCTTCCTCATCAATGGATTTAATGGATTCCTCACCCGATTCCTCTTTGATATCTATGGAGTGCTTTGGAGGTTTATCAACAGGTTTCTCATGACTTCGGATTGGTTCAGGCTGCTCAACGTTCGTTGGTTTTTCGTCCATTTTTCAACACGACCACACAACAATTGATAACTAATCGAACTAATAAGGCATGCTGATAACTTTTTTCGTATCTATTTTTGAAAAATTGCCAATGAATCAAGTGCATTTGTGTGGGTGTTACCTGGATCAGGTGTTCATAAAGCACGAGCTATCAATGGGAATGTTTTTTTAGATGTGTCAGTTCATTGTTTCGGAATATATATAGAAATACCAATTAGTTAAAATGTAACGAAGTGCATAGTTAAAAAAATCTGGATTTTTTCGAATTCGAGGTAAAAAGAATACGTAGTTCAAGCATTAGAGTCGTTGTGTTGGTTTACGACATATATGTTCTCTTGTTTCCCTATCGTATTCAGTAACAGTATGTATCACCTGCAGAAATATATTAAAAACTCTATATTTATATACTACTCGCTAGTGAAATCCGAACGCCTAGAAAAAAAAGACATATTTGCATTAAAACTTTGTACACAGTTTGGCAGTACCATCTCTAGTATACAATTAAAACTTTTTGTTCACTTAGACGCCATTTACCTACATGGCACCTCTAAAAAGCTCTAGACGTGTATGCCTAATAGGCTAGAGGAGTGCACTCATCAACATGGAGGGCCCACCCATTATTGATCTGTTGTATTTTTTTATAAACTAATTATGGCAAATGAGTTTGTTAATTATTGTATTTAGTCCTACCGCATTTCATCAACCGCAACCCTTTCTTTTCTCAGTATTCGGATTCCACTTGCGAGTAGTATATGTCAGAGGTAAACTGCGCTGTTATGTATAAAATACATACAATATAAACGATTTCTTAGGTGTGGAAAAAGTAGAACTACTAAGCAAATATGTAAAAAATAATGTATAATAATATGATTAGTCTTGCGTTGTGAGCTTTATTATACTACTTCAGAATGCATTAAGCAAGATAGTATTTTTTATTGTACAGCGTATACAAAACATTTACCTGAAGAATGGAGTATAATTTCAAGAAGAAGGTGACAGCGGAGCTAGTAAAACTATGTTTTAAAAAACACTTTGGAACTCAAGGTGCGGTAACCATCATTTAAGTGAATCGAAGTTTTGTGGGGTCTGCCTGATCAATAAGACAAAAATCCCAGCGCAAAACTAAACATGAACAGACTAAGTACATATATGTCTTAATACACAAGCCCAGATTTACTTTTTTTGATTCTGTATCTCGCTTATTTTTCAGATGTTTGTTGTTTATTTCAACGACTTCTATACACAGTTCAAAAAAGTAGCAACTTAGGACTCACCCTGTATAAGCTTAGAAAAATCGAAAACAAATATATTAGATAATCCGTTAATTTTACCATAATCCAAGACCTGATACATTTTGGTAATAGGAAGAAAACCTTGAGCTATTTCCAATATAAAAAGAGGCGAATTGGATTACTTTTTTAAAACGGATGATTAGTTTTCACTTTATTTTGTCGCCGTTTCTTTGTTAATTAACGTGGTTTATGAAAAAATTGTTTAATAATTGCTATTACTCGCCATAAAACAATGTTTACATTACTCGGAAAAAGCCACGATGGGGAAAAACTGAATCAACTAATACATATCTCAATTATGCCGTGTTATATTCAAATTCAATAGGGATTATGCCTCAAGAACTATACTCTATTGTATTACTTAAGAACAATATACTTTCAATGTCTGTTTGTTATTTCTTTGTGCCTGGATTTGTCATAATGCTATTACCAGTTTTCTATGCACTGCAGAGAATGTATACAAATTAGCCAATCAACTTAAGTCTGTTTACGTTTTGATTTCCAGGACAATATTGGCTTCTATAGATTTGTTTTTCATGGATCGTTTGTTTAGCTCCCTAACTTCCAACTTTATGGGTATCATTTCTGCTTGGAAGATTGTGGTATACCTCCCAAGGTTTGCTAAAATTTCAATTCTTGGCATTAAAAACATACTTCTATGGAATACCAATCCAGCATCCTTCATAGAAAGCAACGACTATAAGATATTCAGGTTCATATCAATGATGTATGCCATTTGTCTCAGAGCATTTGCAGAGTAAGAAGAATAGAGAAGACAAGTACGCCTATTGGCTTAAAATAGCTCCAATGGCAAACATTAAGCTAAAAATAACACAATATTATAGCAGATGATTATAGAATAAAGATAGTGGTACAAAAGACTTACGAATTCAATGCCAAGAGGATTGGGCGTTATTATATAACAGAATTGAGAGCGATAATTTGAATATACAGGGTGTCCCTGAATTTCCTTGACACGTGATATTCTCGTAACGAAAAAAAGTTCACCCAAAAACTGAGTGGAATACTATAGGGTCTATCATATCATGTGTTCAACAATTTCTTTTTGTACTTCAACCATTATAACTCACCTCCAACATTATTTTTTCAAATAGCACCCAATACTTTTTCCCACATAAATTAAAACCACCAACCCATTTTTTCCATAATCATAATCATAAGCATAAGATAAATAAAATAAGGATTTGTTTGAGGTGTAATATTTTCGTCAGGAAAACAGATAAAAAGAAAACTATGTGGGCTTTTCAAGTGTACTGAATGGTCTATCATACCATACTTTCGAAGCATTTTTTTATACTTCAACCCCTAAAACTCACCCCAACTTTTTTTTCAAATAGCACCCCACAGCTTTTCCTACATAAATGAAGTCATGATTTTATTTAAAATCTTGTAGTGCCTTTGATTTCATATACAAACCAATTTTTTGTGATTTCATAAGCATCAGCCAATATTTTCGTAATAAAAAAATACATTAACGTACATTAAAAACCAACTAAGTTCTCCTTTTTATCCGTTTTTTTTTCGTCAAACAACATCTTATTTTATATATATATATATATATTATACTTATGATTTCACGAAAAAAAAAAAAATAAGTACATGTAACATCAAAGGTATAACAAGATTTTAAATAAAATAGGGATATCATTTATGTAGGAAAACCTATGGGCTGCTATTTGAAAAAAAAGTTGAGGGCGAGATTTAAGGGTTGAATTAGAAAAATAAATGTTTTGAAAGCATGGTATGATAGACCCAATGATACTTTCAAAAAATTCGCTCAGTTTTCGTTTGAACTTTTTTTTGGTACCAGAATATTACATGTCAAGCAAACTATGTACGTCCAAAACAATCTTATTGAAAAAACAATTTTTGGAAAATGACGGTAGGTACTTGTTGTGCACATCATCTTTAGGTCCATCCAAATACTCGTAGTATTTTGTATTAATATTTATTCTAGGTATTGTCAAATTTATTCCAAAAATTCTGCGTGATGTTGTAGTTTAATTTCTCAATACAAGATATAGATTAGTTTACATTTCAATACAATTATTTCACCAAAAAGTGGCATCAACGGTTTTCTACGTAAAAATGGTTGAAAAAAATCTTAATAAATTATTAAATATTAATAAATATTGACAAATGCGAATTGGATTTCCATACCTTACAGCGGATGTCCGCAGTCATTGAAAGGAGTGAAGCAGCGCTTAGCGTTACATCCATTTTCTTGATGTCACCGTTTACCACCATTGAACCAACGTACCCTTGGCTAGTGATAACAACACTGACTAAATCAGTGTAGATGTGTTTTTTAAGTACGATTCTGCAAATTGGTAGTTGGTAGGGGGGAAATCGATGTGCATTGTTTTTAAAATCTGATGCGTTACCTTCGTCTTTGGAGGGGAATAAATCTTTATTTTTTTGCAATCAATAATCAAGCGCAATTTTTATGATACATCGCTCACCTGTTTCGATAAAAATACATGAGTTGTACTATTGTTTGGTGATTCTGGAACGTCATCCAGTAGTTTCTCTTTCGTTTAGTCATCACAGGTGTTATAGTGTGAGAGTTGCCTCAAAAGAGCTTAGTTTCGGGAAAGCTTTATTCTTGGAATCGTAGGGGAAAAATCACTTCACGAAGTTTGCCTATGCATATACATGACTTACATAAAGAATTCTGATCAGGATTAAACCCTTTTGCCTGCATCCAAGAGTGAGCTTTAATTATAGAAAAATAAAAGCTCTAATCAAAAAATGTTTTCACCGAGTAAGCATATACCTATATAATGCGAAAAGCATTTCATAATCATGTAATTAGATTTTTCAAATTTAAAAGTATTGCGAACTCGCGAACGTACAAATGCGTATAGATTATTTAGCTATTTTTCACTTTTTTGATTATCACTCTGTTGTTAATGGAACGACTATAGACTATTCCCATCGTTGTTTTTAAAGTACTAATGCCTCAAAATTTCGTACAATCAAATTTGGTGCCTTCAGGGGGTGATGTGATTATTGGAGTATGTTTATTTATTTATTTATTGTTTCGACAACTAAAAGCATCTGCAAATTGCAGGGTGACAACATGTGTAAAAATTATGTATGAGTTTCAGTAGCAGATAAAGGACTTTCAATTTCACCCCATACATCTATCAGGACGAAAACTTGTGTCGTGTATAGTTTGAGGGTGCTTATTACAAATCCGGCCGTTGTTTTAAGTTTTAGTCTCAGGTAACGAACATCAACAATGTTCAGTCCTTCGGATTTTCAAGTTCACCCTAAAAATCTAAAATCGTTATCTGGCTTCCCATCAAGCCAAAAACTCGTCTCATGTATACTTTGAGGGCGCTGATCACAAATCCGGCTGTTTTTTTGAGCTTCAGCCTCAGGTAACGAACATCAACAATGTTCAGTCCCTCGGATTTTCAAGTTCACCCTAAAAATCTAAAATCGTTATCTGACTTCACATCAGGACGAAAACTCGTGTCATGTTTAGTTTGAGGGCCCTAATTATAAATCCGTCCGTAGTTTTGAGTTTCAGCTTCAGGTAACAAACGTGTAAAGGACACTGTATACGGTAACACACGTATAAAAGCAAAACTGCTGGAAACAACAAACTTCCTGAAGTACCATTGAAACTTGATTGAAACGTTCTTGATGTTCTGCAAGTACAATACGTGCAAATTTTATAAAATTTAGTCGTTGAATATTATCTTGATTTATTTTTAACGCACATCCAATTATAACCGTGAATATTAGACAACCAGCGTAATGATTAATTATTGAATTGGTTGCCTATAGATATCAAGCTTGGATTAGAGTAGCGTAGATATAAAGAAGCACAGGAAAGTTTATAAATAAAAATAATCATAATTAGTTGTTATCTCTGGATAGAGTACACAAACCGATAATATGACATTCGATCACTTGCCGCTTCAACAACAAACCGATTTTTTTCTAAACCGACAAATGTTTCGTGAATTATGTTAGCATCTTCAGAAATATATGTACCCGATTTTAGCTTGTGTCTGTCGTATTCACTAGAGTCAGGGGCCTATAGAAGACGGATTCCTTTCTGCTATGAGGGTTACATGACGGCTTGTTCTGCAATGTATAACATTTCGGCAAGACCATCACGGTTCAGAGTCATGATGGAGTTTGCGGTAATGAAACGACGGACGCGCTCGCAAGGTCAGGGTCGAGAAATAATTGGCCGTGGGGCTGACAGCAGGTACCATTACTATCATTAGAAGAAAAATAGAGGTGTGGTTGCAAAATCAACGTCTTATGAGATGTAGAGGAATTTCTTTGTAAAGCTAGAGAACTATTTTAGGACCTGTGGCCAATGTGGGGCAGCTCTGTGTCTCAGTGGACAGAAGCCGGCTAAGCTTACCTTGTGGGCCTGCTATCTGGCCATAAGGCCTTCAGACGTCACTTGTATGTGATGGGGGTGGCAAGCAACCCCGACGTGTGCACGCTATGGCGAGGAGGAGGAATCCTCGGCACACATTCTATCACTGTGACGCCCTTGGGTACCACAGGCAGACTATACTATGTTCAACGGTCTTTGAACCTGAAGACATACGATGGGCAGTACCCAAGGCTATCCTTATCTTTGCGATAAGGGTTGTGCTAGGGAAATAGGATAAGGAGTGGTGCAGAAGTGCCCGCTTGTGGCTCTTGTCAACAGAAAGCTTCTATCCTTCTTTTCCTTCATTCAACCACTAATAGAATCCTCCCAAGTCACTATGGGAGATAGGTTTCACAGTTTTTCCTACTTTTCCAGCAGATTAGTAGTAGTGGTTGATAATTTAGACTAATTTTATTGTTTGCTAAAAATAGCTTTGACCTTGACGATTATCAAGAAACACCCGCATACTATGAATTGCTTATTACGAAAGCCGTTCTTGATATACGTCAACTAAATAAAGTTCATATGAAATTTACATTTACCGGTTCATACATTTATTATTTTATATGGTGATACCTGAATTCTACATAGACTTATTGTATTCAAATATATTTTGCTATGTGCTATTTTTTTTGTGCTTATCACGACCGATACAAAACAACCTAATTAAATATTTCATCATAACTGTCAGTTGGAACAATGAGGGTCTCCTTCATCTACAACAGTGTATCTCATCATTTTATAAAAAAAATCGCTTTCCAGTGATTAGGCATGTTCCAAGTTTGATTAATATATAGCTAGTGTTTGTTGAGGTTTTTCCAAAAGAACTCTATCCTGAAAAATACACTATTGTCTATTAACCGCGTAATCTCCGTAAGCGCTGAACCGAGCATTATGAAAGTTGGGCTGCGACATACTGTGGAGTTATAATAGGCAATGCCGCAATTTTTTAATTGAAATTTTGGCGGCAATAAAATTTTGAACACTGCTATGACGAAGATTGAAAAATTGTGGCTCTCGTGACTCTATAACCTACCAGACCCCTGGATTTTGGAAAGTTTCTATTTTCCACTAAAACAAAATACTGATCTGCATAATTTCTTTGCAGCACGCACTGTCCTAACTACCAGGATACCCCTCCCATCTATCGTTGAAAATAATGTTGCTCTATATACAAATTTATAAAATCAGTACTGCATGACCTGCACTTGTACGTTTATTTACATTTCCGGTGTTTTTTTGTTACCTATAATTCGGTTACGAATGTAATTACAACTTCGGGGAATAATTACGGCCGTTTAGTTTGAGCAAACCCAATTCTAAAGACGAAAGTAATTTTAATATTACAAATCATGTAATTTGAAGCAGATTGAGGGGCAGCTCATCATTTTCCTTATAATTTGGAATATTGTTTGACTGTTGAATATTATACAATTAAATCAACCAAATCTCATTGAAATTTGTTTTTAAAAAGTAAACAAACAACTCGAATCCTTCAGATTGTGCACGTTTTTTTTCTTCAAGTGTGTGTAGACATACAAGATAAAATTGAAAGATCTTTTGCTAGGTCCGTAATGATTTTTTAACTAAAAAAACTATTATATAATCTTATACTATCAGTAATGCGCGCAGTCAATGTGTATGCCATATGAATAGTGTTCAATGATGATTCATTTAGAAAGTTATAACAGAATGTGACGCACATCATTATCTAAGGATTAAATTACAAATAAAATAATATAAATTACAAGTAGCAAAAATACCCATTTATTTATGAGACTTGGAACTTGGATAGTTCGAATCTCAATGAAAATATTTTAAAACGGAGTAGATGAAAAAAAGGAAAAAGAAGGCGGGAGATCTTCAAGATATGAAAGAAGCACGTACACAAAACGACTTGAAGCTTACTAAAAAATCATGTCTGTAAAGTCAAGTAGCAGAACAAAGTCAATGCCCTATCAAGAATTCAAATGCTCCACATTTTTTTGAATCGCACGCTAATTTAAAAAAAAAGCTAGGAGAACAAACATCAAAACCTGATGACCTATTGGGGATTAAATGGTCAATTTTTAAGAAAAATAGCATGTTCTGCCAACTCAAGAAAAAGTTAGCAGAACAAACCTAAATACTATAGGCAGGAGAAAAAAATGTATAACCTTATAACGAAGAGCTAATTGGAGGCTAATTCGATGGCATATTAAGGAAAAAGCTTCACGTTTTGAAAAAATGGTGCATGTTCTGATATATTCTAAATATGACATTATTTAACTTTCAATTAGCTCTCGATTATGACATAAGTGACACTTGATCTCTTGCTGAAATGTCATCCAAGACTTTATACATTGCAGAACGAGTCTTGACGGAAACCTACAAGCCCTCAATACTTTCATTGCTGCTTGGCTGTTTAAGTAGATAGTAATCTGGCTTCTAGACGCCCATACCATATAATAATACTGATACTATGACAGTCTGTAGTATGATATGAAAAACTCTCGACCGAACATGTCCTTTTTATACATTAAATGACAAGTATCAAGCGGAAAATTACGCTTGTTTCGTTAAAATTATGCTAATATAGCAACTGACTACTTGGAACCATTATATTCAGTTGAGTGGTAATCTAAATAATGGAAAATTTTAATTGGTAATCTGTATCTTCTGGAGCGCCTAGATTAACTTGCCAGTCTGAGATTGTATTTTTTGTCACTTCCAATTGCTGCTCTGTTTAAGTAATACCAGAGCAGACAATTCAAGCAATTATATCGCCATAATAGTCCAGTCGTTTTAGGATTGATCTAGAAAATGGTTTAAATGAAATATCTATGAAATCAAAGTCCACGAGAATTTAAATTAGTCTAGAGTAAATTTTGTATCAATCTGATATTTTGACGTTCTATGTTTATTTATTTATTTAACTAACGGTCTACGTATTTTCTTCACTAGTACAATTCTATTCTGATCGCATGTGATTGAAAACGAGGAGACTGAAAACCCACGTCTCGAGACAACCATCAAACGACCCGTTAGTGACGCTCCAATGATTTTCATAAGCTATTCAGGAAACATCTACACATTATGGACAGTGACACACCGATATGTAAAACATGAGGAAGCGAAGACGAAACTGTGGAACACATCATATGTGAGTGCCCAGAGTTATCTTCTATTAGAAAGTGTGCGAAAGTGTGCGAGTCTTGGCCTACACCTGCCCAGTTCCCACATAAGGGAGAAGGTCCCCTAGTGACTTGTCCACCTTCCTAATATAGGCAGGATGGACCGTGACCTGAGGAAGCCTCCCTGGGAGGATGCAAAATGGACCAGTTGTGGCCTAAGTGTAGTGGGAACACTCAACCTCCCCACTCTACAGAAATAGAGATACAGATTTTTTTTGTGCTGTTGTCCTAAACTTACGTATTTTCGTTGTTAATAATGATCAAAACAATATTGCGAGGTAGGCTATTGAAAATCCTATAGGGACTGTACTATAAGCCGGAAACTTTCCAGTCTTACAACGTCGCGACATTAAGATCGTAAGGCACATGTTTTTTTTGAGTTGCTAATCAAGTTAATACTGGTATTATGAAAAGTAAACAGTTTTTGTACATGTCACCTGTAGGAACCTTGGCAAATAAGACTTAATGGTAATCGTAATAGTGATAGAATATGAAAAAGGAAGAATTCCAAGTTGCTCAACTAGTTCTATTAATTAACATGTAACAACTAGAGCTTTTTGTAATAATTCATGAACCAGTAATCTACAGTACCGAACATTAATTGAGAAATCGTCTTCCAATAGGCCAGAGTAGTATTATAGCTTTTTTTCAGTGGTGCAACATTTTGAAAGGGCAAAACTCCAATTCCTGAGAGTTTTTGAACTTTCTGATTGCTTCAGAGAGCAGTGAAACAACTTTTACACGGCTCCTAGTTACTTCTATTGTTCTTGTTTTTGTTATCGTAGTAAATTATGTATAAGTAGGTATATAAGTTGAATGAACATTTAATATATTCTCAAAGTTTTTACAGGCTATTTATAATGTTTCGATAAATATCTATTTCTGTCTCATACCCGTGAGAAAAATAGATTAAAAAATTATCTTTGAAAGAAATGAGGTAGGATTTTTTCTGTTTATAAATCATTAACTGCAGATAACATTTATGCATTGTTCCAGACCCGCACTAAAATTGTAATGAAAATACATAAAGATATTTTGAAGCTATTTAATATAGGAGACTGAATTTGTCAAAGATAATACTGAATTATAGTTGACAACCAAGACACAACTAAATGATATCAAGATCAAAATGAAAAACTTTTCATCTTGAATCATGCAAAATACATGTCCACCCGTTCTAGTCTATGACGTAAATTAATACAGACGTTAAAGTTACTATAAATAAGTCACGTAAATCTAAATATCTGCAGTTTTATTACAAACAAAAAAATCGTTACACCTACGTTAAGGTTTATTTAACTTTGATTGTTTCTGAAAGACATTGGTAGAAGCAAAATTGTATATCATTAAACTACACCTATAAGTGATAATAAAAGTTTTATTGTGCTGCTGTATTCACATCTTGGATTTCGGAGTCCAGTGATAACATTTGTTGATAGAATATCCTATTATCCTAATGGTGATAAATATTTTTCAGGAGGGGTGTAATACATCATAAAGATTATGTTAAAACGAAAACGAAAATGAGAATTATTTTATTTTCCTCAATATCTGTTTTTTTTCCAAAGGATCGTACCTTTTCACCTATTTATGATGTTATTGAATTAGTATAAGCGTATTGAACCAAAGTATGTGAACATGTTACTAATTTTCAACGTAGATTTTTCATTATTCAGGCAAACTTGCCAGATTTTGGGTAAAAAACTATTGATTTTTGTTGAGCAAAATTTGTTGCATTTTAACTGTTATATGCCCCCGACAGGAATACGTCGAATTACATTAAATCCTGTATATTCTATATTCGTGGTCTCAAATTTTATTTTATTTTTGAATATCGGTATGTTGTACTGAATTTGAATGTGTTTAGGTCGGCATGAAAGCCGGCTCTGTGTCCTCGCATATATTGTTAGAAACGGCGATATGGCCACGATAACAGAAGGTCGCGAATAACACTTTTCAGTGAATGCAGATTTTTCATTATTTACAGAGTTTCTTTGATCTTGCTGTGAGGCAAGCAACCTGAAGCACGTGGGTTCTAAATTTAAACAATAATCTGAAGTGCGTAGACCCGTTGTACTTTTGCGAGATTCCAAAATAAAACAAAACCTCCTCGCCTACAGCTGTATGAGAACGACAAGCCGCTCGTATCGACCGCAAGAATGTTCCAGAACTAAAATTCAGCGCGTTCTACCCATAAGAGGCAAAGCAGTAAATCCACCGGAAAAACGTCCGATTGTTTTGTCGATCATAAACTTAATATGAACTTTTGCTGATAACGGACTCCCATGTGTTAGGACACTTTCACAATTTATAGATAAAATGATAAATGACATACAAACAAAAGGGTTGTTATAATCAAACCAGCGTGTTTTGGTTAGATTGTTTTGTTTTGTAATTTGTTTATCCCCATCTGTCATCACTCATCAGATGCACAATGACAAGAGAGAGGGAATCTAGCGCTAAAATCAGGTGACAATGAAGCCAGTAGGGGAAGGGGAACTGACAACCGGATTGACAGATTTTTTTTCAAAAACTTACCCAGTTTCTCGTACCCCATTGTTCGATCAAAGTTGTGGCCCAGCTTGGCTGTCGATGAATGTTGCTTGGTAAAACCCTGTAATAGTGCTCACTGTTACCCTTTGGCATAATCACAATCACAAATCAATTAATTTGGCTGATGAAAAAAACCGAAAAAAACCCGGAAACAGATGCGGTGCGTTGTTTGACTTTTTGAATTCGTGTGACAGATGTGACTTCGTGATCCGTGTGATATATATATGCGGTTGTGTATGCTCGTGTGCTAGTCAGAGTGAGACGTAAACGAATGAAGAGAGAATGAATATGCTCTGTTATATAGTTACGTTTTACCTGCCGCTGCGCATGCCAATCAATTTGAAACCCCTGCGGAACACCGCCGTGGATTTTGGATTTCGGATGATGATCTGCAAAATCTCATCATTATCTTGGACGTTAACCATTGCACTGGTGCTAATAGACCATCAAATATTGTCATAGATAATATAGCTGAATAAGCTTAATTGATTCATTACCTACGCTTCACTAGCCCACAGTTAAAACCAATTCTGGTGAAATATAAATTTTATTATAACGTTTCGGCCACTACTGGATATTTATCAAACTACAAAACGTTTGAAAAAGACTAGTGTGGAATGACTTCCCCAAAACAAGTACCCTGGAAAATTCACTAATTTATTGGCAAAAATATAGCTAATATTTTACTTCCCACACCGCAATGTAACAATGTGGAAACTGCCAGATTTTGAGATAAAGCTTCTTGGAAGCTTTAGGATGTTTACACAACCTGTGTCAGTAATTTCCGTACATATGATTTTGGATTCCGAATGATGAGCTGAAATACCATCAAATATTGTCATAGATAATAGCTTAATAAGCTTAATTGATTCATTATGCTCTACTAGTCCACAATTAAAACCAATTCTGGTGAAATATAAACTTTATTATAACGTTTCGGCCACTTCTGGTCATTCATCAAAGTACTTGTAATGTTCCACAGAATTAGTTTGGAATAGTTTTCTTGAGGTTTTCCCCAAAAGAGCTTAATCGATTCATTGCGCTGCATTCCCCCACAATAAAAACTAATTCTGGTTGAATATAAACTTTCTAATAACGTTTCGGCCACTTCTGAACTTTTATCAAAGGACAAAATGTTTGGAAAAAACCAGTACGGAATGGCTTTGTCGAGGTTTTCGCCAAAACAAAATTTACTATTTTATTGGAAAAAATAATATCTAATATTTTACTTCCCACTTCCCACACCTAAATATTGTAATGTAAAAATTCCCGATCTTGGTATAATAGGTTTTTGGACATTTTAGTGTGTCTTCACGACTTATGTCACTAATTTCTGTACATATGATTTTGGATTCCGGATGATGATCTGCAAAATCTGGTCAACATCTCAAAAGGTACGTCTCGAGGCGACCATCAAACGACCCGTTAATGGTGCTCCAATGTTTTGCATAAGAAACCGAGTAGACGTTCGTCGTGAATCGCGTCGACCACATTGGCATTTTTGTCAAATTTGCCAGACCACTGGACTTTAAATCGACAATAGGAGAATACTGGGTCAATCCCCTTGACGCAGTTTTCTTACTCGAAAAAAGATTAAAATTCAATGATCCTCGCAATATTTTTCATGTTAAACATTTAATAATTGACTTAATTGACTCTTCGTGACAAAAATGATTCTGAAAGATAGAAAAATAAGTTTATTATTCAATTGATTCACCAGAAGTATGACTGGCAAATGGACTAACTGCCATTTCTAAATTTAGAATTACACTTTATTAAATAATTGTGTTACAAATAAAACAGCATGATTCGCCTGACAGGTGTATATGGGAGTTATATGAAAAATGCTTAGAAATCAATTGTTTTGCCTATGAGTTTCAGAATCAAAGTCTAAACGCTATAAATTTTGTAATGGTATACTATTGCAAAATTTCCGTTCCAAGATAACAATCTTTTTGGTATATTGTACACATTACGTGAATATATAATGGGAATGCAAGTTTATTGTTCCATATATTCATATTAACAAAGAAATAATAATAAAAAAAACAAAAGGAGATTCAATAATACATTCTCGGGTTTATTTCCTCAATTCGTGGCATTCAATTAGCTGTTTTATTAAACTACAGTTTTCAAAAATTTGGTCCGGAATATAGTTTTAAATTTGTAAATGAGTTGGAAAGCTCGTTCCAGAAAGCGCGCCAAATTGCCCAATGGTTCCAGAGCCCTTCTATGATGTAACCAAGGCACGTATTATCAACGTATGAATAAATGTACTTCGATTGGTGGAAGAGCTAACTAAGAATGTGGCAGGCAAAATAGGAAAACTGTGAAAGCTGTAGTAGGTCTGTTAGTAGGACATTGTCGGTTAAACTGACATATGTTGCTCATGAGGATCTCAGAAGAAGCATTATGTTGGTTCTACAACGGACATGAGGAGAATATATTGCACCTCCACAATAAAGAGGTTTCATATATTTGAAAATACAAATCCAGAAGGCAGAGAAGGCTGTATGAATAGCTCAGTGTCGAACCTATGGAGTCTCATTAGAGGATAAGGGCGGGACGCAGCCTAACAAAGGCAATCAAATCAAATCTAGTTTATTTTACTTAGTTTTGACTCTGTAACTTAGTCGAATTGCCCTTTTCTGGACTGCATCAAGTATCGACAGGGCGGTAGGGGCAGCAGCTAGTCATATATGAGAGCAATACCCCAGGCCAAATCTTATCTGGGCTTTATGCAGCGTGAGAAGGTCGGATTGCGAGAAGTACTTTCTGACTCTGGCGTTATGTTCGAGCCAGTTCGTGTTTTCTGAACGATCATTTCAACCGGGTGCTCGCTTCGGTAATTTTTGGTTGAAAGTGCTCAGTACTGGGTCTTGGAAGCATGTACTTGAGCCTCCACGCTCTCCATGCTCTCCAGGTACTTTGACAGCGAAGGAGCTACTGCCAGCCTTCTGCGTTCGAACTAGATCGGTCTATTGCTCATGATGCCTGCTTGCAAAGTACTGTCATCTGCAAATCTGGATTGGATTTATAGTGCTAAAGCAGATCATCGGTGTGGCAAAGAAGCAATGTCGGAGCCAATACCGATCTTTGTGGGACTCCAGCGTTGATGTTATGGAAGAAAGAGGAAAAGCCACGTTACAGATTTGGAACCAACCGCCCAGTTCAAAGGGAAGACCTTAGGACGAAACTTGTTTAGGAGAGCCGCATGCTACAGTTGATCGAATGCATTTGAAATATCGAGAGCAACTATGTGAGCCTCGCCCAACGAATGGATGAGTTTGCTCCACGCATCCTTTTTGCTTTGAAAGACATGTAACTGTCGTAGTATCCTCGTATAGCTGTAATTTGGGCATCTAAAGTGTTTTGACTTTTATCTCCTCAAAGTGATTTCACCAATGTTGATGACACTGAACAATAAAAATTTCGCGAGGAATAGAAAAATTGGCTATTATCCAATCAATCCCAATGAGTTATATGTCTGGCTGTCCAAATGTGGTACTACTAAAGTCTAATTTTAGATTTACATGTACATATTACATCGTAGTAACGGAAAGTGTAATGATTGTTTTAGATCGAATTGAAGCGAATGATGAATGATGATATTATGCTGAGTGAATTGATTAATATACAGATTTTAAATTTTCAATTGTTTTCCATCTCCCACGCAAAAAAAGTAAGAAAAGTTAAGGTTGTAATAATTATGCCTGAAGGTGTAGCTGTTGAATTTTACTTTCAACGCCAATAGGTGGGAAAGTGTTAGTTGGAAAAACTAGAGATTTAGGGTAGGACAAAAAAGCCTAGTTTATTTAAATTTCCCGATATTTGGCCACTCTATAGCTATGAAAGTACTTAAATAATTTTCATGGTGAGTTGTCGTGGCATGGGAGAAAAAGCTTTATAGTTTTCGGAAATATGCCTAACCTACCACAACATTTCTCACGATATAAGGGGGAAAATTTGACGATACCTTAGAAATTTTCCATTTGTTGGGGTTGAAATCGAACAGATACGCAAGGCAGGGAAGGGTAGTATTTTCCAACCTTCTAGAAGTAAATGTTGCTGCAATCTATAATGAATCTATATTTCAGCGCGTTATATCTACTCCATGATTTTGGGGTCTGATAGCAACCGACTTCAGTTTGGCCATGACACAGCTTTGGCTGACTTCATGTTTAATTAGCATTCTAGAATCACTTCCTGGGGGTAGAATATGTAATATTAATACAATCTACAATAGCTAAGTACGCATTACAGGAAAGCGGTGACCACAAAATAAAGTTTGACGAGACACAGGTTCTGGCTACGACCTCCTCTTATTACACCAGATTGTACAGGGAGTCTAACTCAACAGAATATGGATACCCGCCCTAAGAGACGCAAAGATTCTGGGATGCGCAGGAAATCCACAGGGATCGGCGCCGGCCCCACTTATAATCACTGCTCAACCTGGTGACGCGCTCTTAGTTTCTCGGAACAAGTCGAACAGGTAACAGCTTTTGAAGATGCCACTCGTCATGGTATCGACGCCGGCCTAACAGATGTGAACAGATCGTGTGATGAGTCCATTTCAATAACTGTACAAAATGTCTCCGCATGTATCTTAATTTTTCCCAGTTCCCTAAAGCGCCATTCTTTGTGGATCCAAGAGGTACATGATAAAAAACACGTTCGCTATTTTCAGCCGCCGGCGCCGCAGTGTGTCATTCCATTATTTGAAGCAGAAAATAACGGGCATGCATTTTCAAAATTAACGATGTAAGATGTATTTTGCAGCCTCTCAATTGGTGCTGTTGTGCAAGTCGCTCTTCACTGTTTTGGCATCAATTTATTAATGGTTGTAGGGCAATTAGGAAAGTTTTGTTTTGATAAAAATAATTGGCTTCATCATTACTGCATGTTTCTGGTTTGAGGAATTAGTAAAAAACCTATTTTTCAGTCGGTAATTATGGTAATCATAAATAGTTCATTTCGCAGACAAGACGCCAGACGTTTAGTATGATTAACAATATACTTAAAAGAGAGATTTATAGTAATGAACACGTGAATAGTCTCTCATTTTTCAGAAGGCCATATAGAAAATGGAGTCAAGTAAAGATTCGCTCACTATTTCTTAAGCTTCATTATAGACTTTCAAATTAAAAATAAGAATGTTGAAAAGCCTAAAAATTTTTCAAATTTCGTTCAAAGCTGCTGCCGAAACGTACGTACTGAAAGAAGCTGAACCTGGAGATCCAGCTTCTTAGAAATTTTTGATTTTTGATTTGATGATCTGATTTTCTTAGAAAATTTTTGGACTTTTTTTTCGGCAATACAATACCTTACGATTTTCTTGGATCTTAGAAGACAGGCGCTCGACCCCCATCTTGACGTGTTCACTTAATATTGTCTGCTCTATCCCATGTAAAACTTTCCGCGGAATCGAAAGGCGTGCTCAGATTGCTCCGCTAGATTTTTTCTTTTTCCGAGAATCAAGAATGACCTCAATGGAAACAGTTTTAACAGCAATCAGGATAAAAGATGCTTTGATACCGATTCTAAATAAGGTCCAGGGGGCTTACCAGGCATGGGAAAGTCGGTGTGGCTAAAAATGATCACTTTGAAGAATAAGACTCTATAGAAATATATGCAATAAATTAAAAAAATCATACGTCATGACTTTTGGGACCACCCAAAAGAAGCCTCTAAAATCTGGAAGTTTTTGGGGTTAAAGTACCTCCCTGTCTGTTGGTGTGGCAAATAAAAGACTAGTTAGACATATGGGGGAGGGAATTTCCGCGTCCGAAAAACCCCTTCGTATGAGTCATCCACGGGCCCTAGTCGCCCCACTGGCCAGTATACAACCAAAGCACAAAAGTCTGAAATGGATAATAATAATCAATGAATGAATGTGAAGAAGTGAAACGCATCGTCGTTGACTGTGACGTCACAGTTACAAACGTGCTGTGTTCGAAGTTCGAACTGAACAGGTGTTTGGAATCCCCAAATTTCGCTGATCGACGCTCACTGAAAACTGAATCGGGAATTGTCTAGTATGTTCGAGAAAACCATCTGCGTTCAGATCACCTAACGTTAATTGTCATAGGCGTAGGATGAATGTCTATAAGTAGCTTCCAGCCCCAAAAATAAACTATGCTTCCTCTCGTTTTAGATCTTGTGTATGGATGTTTTTTTTTAATTTAAGGCGGGTTTACACATGCAAAGATTTAACGGCGTCAGGAACTGGCGCGCCAGTAAATTAAATTAGCGCCTGTAAACATCGACTTTCATACAGGTTGAATCTTTTCAAGCATACGTCATATCCTTTTGAAAGCACTGACGCCAGTGGTGACACAGATCCACGGAAAAACATAATGTTGCTCCAATTTGCGTGTCTGAACAAGTACGTGCACGTCGATTTGCCAGTTTTTGGTTTGATTTTCGTTTCGGTGGAGCTACTAGCTCTTATTTTCCGTAAAGTAAGTGGCAAGCAGAACAGGCGATCCAATTTCTTTTTAACTTCAGGGATCGGCTTTAAAATTATGCGTTTTGAGACACGGTAGAAATACCAGAATGCAACGAAAAAAGGTTAACAGAATCCCTAGCAAGAATGGCCGAATACTACAAGTTGTACCAGTTATTCTGTTTTGATAACGGGCAAGCAAACAAGGAACTGCTAATAGAACAAACAAATATATAGGCACAAGCCCCCGCCATCCAGACTTAAATCCAGGAAGAATTTAATTATGTTCACAAACCCACCGACAGACTCCAAAACAGTAACCCAAGAGATATTGTGGAAGTGACCGCTTACAGAGAACCACATACCAACTTAAAACCCAACTGGAAGTCTCCCTGCCGTATCGCAACTGAAATGGAGGGCCTGGAGAAATTTCAAGAGGATTAGACGCCAAACGGGCAAATCTTGGGATAACCAAGTCACATGGGGATACGCTGAGTACGATTTATCCGCTTGTAGAGAGGAACCAGACGATGGAGCATGTTCTTGCCCATCCTTTAACACGTCTTACACATTCTAGGACCTATGGGACTCGAAAGACACGGCAATATAGCGTGCCAGACACTGGAAAGGGATATGAGCACTTCTGACTCGTGACATATCTGATCGTCACATATATTTTTTTCTTCCTATAATTACTTATTAAAGAAGGGTAAAAAAAATTAAATTCAATTAAAGAAGATTATATGAAAACTTACCAATTAATTAAGATGTAGCTCAGATTAAATAAATAAATAAATAAATAAATAAATAAATAAATGCAACGAAATAAGGTGTAGTTGCAAGATATTTTAATGTCACTGGGGTATTGCTCCATTAATTTTCTTGGATTCGGGTGTGAAAATATTAATAACATCTTCCGCGGTCTGACATGGGACATGGGGAGGTATATATTTCCCTACTCCCTATTGCGACGACACTGGATTCAGTCTACAATGACCACCATTTCAATAAGGATTGATAGTAGTAATAATTGTCGATAATATTATCTGCCGATTGGTAAAAGGATATCGAGGTATCACAATCAAGTAATGGAAAATTTCGAGTGTCCTGTTTAGCGTTTGATCCAAAATTAAACGTGCTTTATCCGTTTTGCTTTCCCGATTATTCTTATAAACAATTCCGAAAGGAAAAATATTCCTATTACGGAGAATTGGCTTTCAATCACCGGTAATTTTCCAAACAAAACTGCAATTGCTTCGTATCACTGTCAATTTATTTTTTATTAGTAATTTGTATCATATCAATCGAAGAATTACTCAACCAAATGTTTCTTTGGTTTATAGATAGATATAGTATTTCCGCGTTTATCATAAATGGTAGAAAGTAGGGGAAATTGTAACCGTTTGGCTCGTTCCATTCTGGTATCTCTTAGTGTAAAAAATAATGAGCTATATAAGGTTCTCTCCAAGCTGGGTATCTTCTTTCAAAAAGACTTACCATTGAGATAATAAAAGTAATGTAGGCGCGCCTGACAAGTAGGCCCTTTTTTGCCACCCTTGAGTACCACCCCTCAGCCACCACTGGCTGCCTCCCCCTCCCTGCCAAACCTTCCCGACCTTTTAACAAAGGCCAGTATGTCGGCCCAGCTTAGGGAGGGTAATTCCTTTGGGTGGAGTCCATCGGATCCAAAGACTTCTTATCTCAGCCCGCCTAGAAACTCACATTCCACAAGGAATTAATCTTGCCTGCCGCTGTTCTACAGTCAGGAACATTTTTTTGCTGCTGGGTTTTTTAGTTCGGATTCTCTGACCCTTCTACTACATGTAGGCTGTGAACCAGGAAATTCTCTATAAATAACCGCATCTCTCGCCGTTCCAATTGTCCAATGATTAGCACTCTTTTCCCAATTTTTGGCATCCTTTTATCTTTTCATTTCCGTCCCGGGGATAGCGGTACGTCCGTTAAAATAAGAGAAAAACAGCTAACTTACTTTAATCAACAAATAAGTTTTTTTATCAAAAATATTTGGAATGCAAAAATTACTATACAAATGCAAAACATTTAACGAAAACAAAACTTGGAACAATAGGTACCTAGGTATATGTTGATATCGTTTTCTACTTGCTAGGTATAACCCCCTTGCTACTAAGTAACTGCTACGCCTTTGTAGAAAAAGTGCTCCTTTCAGTGCTCCATATCTGATGAATAATTTGTAGGAAACATAAATCGAAACATCGCGAAAAGTTGGTAACAAAATGGTAGACGATTCGAGAATTCCGATAAAATGTGCTGATACAAACGACGGTGAAGTTCCAGAAGTACGGCCTTGGCATTCATCAGAGATAGATATGTGGAGAGCTTTCAGCTTTGTTTACCGAACTTTTTTATTTGTATGCCGTCCATCTGTCATTTCCTATCCCACGCATCTGCGAAGGGATATACAGCGTGCTCCAAAATTAATGTTGATATTTTATTTTTTTGATATTATTTGATATGTCGATTACATGTCTGCATATTATTCTTATGGAACAGCCTCTACGGGATGAGAGAGACCTGTAAGGTTTTTTTAAGATATTCTAAAATACAAACATATTCTTAAAGTGGTGGTAGGTACTAGATTGCAAAACAATAAGGGTGAATAAATGCATGTGAGAAGGAGAGAGGCTTTCATGTGACCAGAACCACCAGTGCATAGGACTACAAGCGGGCCCTTATGCACCTCTCCTTACCCTTGTTCTCAAGGCCAGTCCTAATCGCAAAGGTGAGGGTTGCCTTGGGTCCTGCCCAACTTATGCCTTCAGGTTCAAGGACCCTTGATACCCAAGGGCTTCACAGCGACATAGAATGTTTGCCGACGACTCATGTCGGGTCACTTGCCACCCCCATCACACACAAAAGTGGCGTCTGATGCTGTTATGCCCACGAGTAACCCTAGCCGGCTTCTGTCCAGTGAGAGGCAGAACCACCCCACCTTGGCCAGTGGTCCTAAAATAACCTCTCTAGCTTGACGGGGATGCCCAGAGATTCTTCTCCATCTCATAGATAAGAAGGCTCCCGAATTTCATGAATACGATGAGCACAAACTAAAATAACGCAGAAATATAATTTCTGCTTGGATTACTGTGGTGTATCCCCAAGAGAGAGTGAGAGCTTTGTTTTTTGGTCTACAGAATTCAACCTTCGTCAGTAAATGAGCCGTCTGTGTACCAAACTGCTCCTCTCTCCCCAAAAGGTCACCAGCCAATTGATCCCTTGTAGGATATTTCTGAATTTGCAATCGAAGCAATATGTAGCATGTAGGGGGGAAAGTTTTTTATCTACCTTTATATAAATATGGTTTGTTGAATTTTACCAAAGCTGCAGGAACCCTAGTTTATTAGATTATCATATATTTAACGCCTGATTTATTAATATTGGATGGAACATATATTGAAATTGGAGTCGTTCTTAATGTAGATCATTTCCTTAATATTTCTTTTAAGAGAAATGAGAAAAAAGAGAAAGAGATGATGAAGGGATTAAAGATATACTGCATCATTGTCAACAACGCTCATATTTTTGGTTTCTATGTTTACCAGTTCCTTTTCCTATTACAAAAATCCAACATCAGGTTAATGTTAGGTTTAGGTAAGAGTACAAAACGGTAAGAGAATCGAAACTTGAGGCAAAAATAAAAAATGCCAATCCCCAAAACATGCGGAAAAACCATCACAGGCCCGAAGGCCAGAGAAACGTGTTCAGAGCCGATTTTACAAATATACGAGGTCTTGCCTCCAACATAAGCTCTGTCCATCAACATCTTCAGACAGAGAAGCCACACATTCTGGCTCTTACGGAAACTCAAGTCGGCTCTTCAACAATGGATAATTGCTTCAGATATCCCGGCTATGACTTATACACCCGATTTAGACGTAGGTTTGGCGTATGCGTGTACGTTAAATCTGGGCTTTCTTGTCATCGAGAGGAAGAGCTCGAACTGGAAGGATTTGACATCATATGGCTTAAAATATCCTTCCAAAATCATTCCAAATTCATATGCTGCATCTATAGGCCACCAAGTAGTAACAACTGCAAAGAGCTCTTCGAGAAGCTTTCAGCCACAGTGGACGCGCTGCAGTCAGGTCATCCTAATTCAGAGATAGTCTTTCTGGGCGACTTCAACGTTCACAACTCATACTGGCTCAAACACTCAAACAAAACGGACGACGAGGGACGTGAAGCTGAAGCCTTTGCTATTAGCTGCGGCTTGGAGCAGATAGTTAAAGAACCAACAAGAATCCCCAGCCGCCACGGAGATTTTGCCAGTCTGCTGGACCTATACCTAACAACTACCCCAACAATTTACACAGTGGAAGTAACCGCTCCACTAGGATCGTCTGACCATAACACCGTCTCAACACTATGCAGGATGCATTCTCCAGATCCCCACCATACAATGCCTCGCCGTGTCTGGCATTACGGATCAGCAAAGTGGGACGACCTAAGGGAATACTACCAGTCCTTTCCCTGGCACGACGTCTGCTTCAAGTCACGAGACCCATCAACTTGCGCCCAAGAAATAACAGAGGTAATAATGTCCGGCATGGAGGCCTATATTCCACATGTCGTCAAGCGTCCCTCCAAAAACAAGCCATGGTTTAATCAGCGTTGTAGAGATGCAGTTACCTCCAAAAACCAACATTACAAGGAATGGAGGAAAAATCCAAACGCCGAGAACCACCGCAGTTTTATCGACGCTAGAAGCCACTGTAAACGCGTGATTGACAACTGCAAGGAGGAACACAACCAAAAAATTAAGAACAAGCTCCTCTCATGTCCTAGTTCGTCCAGAACATTCTGGTCTGTAGCTAAGGCTGTTAGTCAGAACTTTTCCTATTCCTCAATACCACCCTTGACCAGAGAGGACAAGTCCATCGCTTCTGCTCCTAAAGAAAAAGCAGACATCTTAGGGAGGCTTTTCGCAGCCAATTCTACTGTAGACTTCCAAGGAAGCAATCCGACCACCAACATAAACGTAAACTCGAAAATGGCAGAGGTCAAATTTCAACATCGAGATGTAAAAAGCATCCTCCAGAAGCTAAACACGAAGAAAGCGACTGGTCCCGACCAAATTCCAGCCATTGTCCTTAAACGCTGTGCCGTTGAGCTTGCACCTATTCTTTGCAAGCTCTTCAAACTATCATATGAGCAAGGCGTGTTTCCCGCTTCATGGAAAATTGGCTGCGTACAACCCATCCCTAAGAAAGGCAAAAAAACCGATCCCACAAACTATAGACCTGTGGCTCTTCTCAGCATCATGTCCAAGGTTATGGAGACTGTCATTAACACACAGATCCTGAAATACCTGGAAAATAATAACATCATAAATGATCGCCAGTATGGCTTCCGTAAGCACAGGTCTACGGGTGACCTTCTGGCCTATGTCACTCACTTGTGGAATAAAGCCATTGAAAACCATGGCGAATCCCGTGTTGTTGCGCTTGACATATCGAAAGCCTTCGACAGAGTGTGGCATGAGGGACTTCTAGTCAAGCTTGCTGCTTATGGACTACCACCTGGTCTGCGACAGTGGCTGAACAGCTTTTTGAACGACCGATCTCTGTTCGTTGTAGTCGAAGGCTGTTCATCAGACGTATTTTCAATAAACGCTGGTGTTCCTCAGGGATCTGTTTTATCCCCTACACTGTTCCTGCTGTACATCAACGAGCTGCTGGAAATAACATCCAATCCAATCTACAGTTTCGCAGACGACAGTACATTGATATCGTGCATGGAACCAGGCAAGCCACTATCATCCCAGGAGACGGTACGTCGACGACAGCAGCATGCCTCACAGATCAACGCAGATATCAAAAAAATTGTCGAGTGGGGATTAGTAAATAAAGTACAGTTCAACATACAGAAAACCCAGGCAACAACACTTACAAAGAAGTCTCACACTGGCTTACCAACATTGGAAATGGAGGGTCACCCCATAGACGAGTCACCTTCCGTCAAGCTTTTGGGGGTCAACATCAACAACAACATGTCTTGGCACGACCACGTCGTCAGTATTGCTAAAGCGGCATCCCAGAAGCTTGGAGTTTTGTTCCGTTGTAGGAAGCTGTACACACCAGAGCAGCTGCTGCTGCTCTACAAGGCACAGATCCGACCACCGCTGGAGTATTGCTCCCATGTGTGGGGATGCGCTCCCAAGCACTCTCTAAAGCTTCTGGATACCATCCAGAAGAGAGCAATTAGACTAATCGATACGCCTAACCTCACAAAAGACCTCCATAGCCTGGAACATCGAAGAAGGGTGGCTGACCTATCCCTGTTCTACAGATTCTATCACGGAAGATGTTCGAGTGAGCTCTCCCAGGTAATAACAGCAAAGGCCGTCCGAACGAGGAACACTAGAGAGGCTCTGCGAGCTCACCCTTACCAGGTCGAGGTCCCTACTCCACGAACCAGTCTTCTCCAGCATTCCTTCTTTTGGAGAACTTCGACGCTGTGGAACGAGCTGCCAGGGAATTTGTTTCCCGCCGGCTACAACCTGCAGCGCTTCAAATCCAGCGTGCACCGACACTTATCCTCTCGCAGCGCTTCTACAGCGACATAGGCTTTCAGCCTTTGCGGGAGGCTGTCCATAAAAAAAAAAAAAAAAAAAAAATCAATTATGGTTTGACATGTGAACTGCATGATTTAACAAAGGATGATTCCAAACCATTTGAAACCAAGTATCTGACTAGATATGCACTGTCCAGCAATCCCAAATCCTGTTAAAAACTATCAGAAAATTGATGATATAACTATAGTTAAAAATCGATAATGTAAATATATTATGCTTATGCTACTGTCGGTCATTTAAGATAACATGCACAGTGTACTTGATTCTATAGTAATTTATGATGCTCAGCATATTATTCTGACTTTTTCGAATGAACCGATTTTTGAATGGATAATGGATACTACAATAACTACTATTATTGATAAGAACGTATATATCTCAACCTAATCATAGGCGATGTAATGGTATCTGAGATTACTCACTCGCGACAGTGACATGCATTCATCATTCATATGATCTAGAACGTCAAAAGCTTATAAAATGATGTCTCATCATGATAATATTATGCACAATTTCAACTTATCTATAGGAATCAGCAAAGTATACTGCTGTACACGATTTTTATTTTGAGTTGCAGCATATTTGAATGCGGTGTACCACAAGGAACTGTATTAGGGCCGCTCTTATTCAACACATATATTAACAACCTAATATTGAATTGAAGACTTTAATACACTGTCAGATGCGGCAAAGAAATCATTGAAAATTGGTGCAATAGTGACCCTTTTTCGATTAATTTTGAAAAGTCTTAGTATTCGTCATAAAACTTCCACCTACCAAAATAGACCAAATGAAAATGTATATATGTATAGTTCCTAATATAAATCAAGCAGACCATACTTTAAGTAAAATCTTTTAAAAAAGTACCAACTAAATCACGACATCTCAAATTGGAATTTGCATGAACATCTTACAAGAACTAGGAGAAGCGGATTTTAAAATATCTTCTATACTTGTCAATAGATCAAAGAATATACTACCCATATATCTGTTATCCAAGGATATATTTTGAACTGTTTTGTCAGATTTTTCAGCTTAACATTCTTATACTCCAAAACCTAGTCTCATTAATCATGTATGTAGATATATGGACATAATGATATAAGATATGGATTTTTATTCATATTATGAGTCTATTTTTGTATTATTTGTTGTCAAAGCACAGAGGTAGTACATTCTGGGGGTGTCCAATGCCCACAAACAATAAATCGATTTATCTGGTCCAAATATTTGACAGGTATGAATGCCTTCGAGTGTAGTAGCTCTGGTGTATCTCGCCAGCGCAGGAATGCTTTCCTCTCTGCCCAATATTAGATGGTTTTCTTGGGAGTGCTTTGCACAATGCCAGCAAATGTTTCAGGTCCTATGAAAGCAGATACGGTTCCTCCCCTCGCGAGTGAGTCGGCCAATACATTGTCTTTCACTTTGCTATGATCTGGAACCCAAACCAAAGTTACTTTGTTCCTTCCTTTGAGGATATGCATGCAGTTCCATATGAGTTTTGATGGATTTGTTTGTCTGGAATCATTTGTTTTGCTTCCTGACTACCAATTCTATGGCTATCATTTCTGATTGAAATTTAAAGTGCTGCTACCCTTCAAATAAATGATTTTGGGGACACCCTATATAAAATAACAAGCTTTCATATATTTTTATATATTTTGTTTTCCGGGTTTGCACCTGAGATTGTTTACAATCTGCCTATATCGTCCTTGCCAAAGACAGTGATCGTAAAATGTTGCTTTTTTCTTGTTCTATTTTCATTGCCTAATTTGGCTATGACGTTGAAACGGTACAAGACATCAAGGCAAAATCAGCTTTCTTATGTTTGGATTTAAGTGTTGTGACACTTGTTTAGTAGTTGTAACTATAATGCTATAATATTGATACCGTGTGTCCCTGAGTGTCACCTTTTTGCAAGCCATCATATTTTTCAGACGACCTTATGCAATTTTGAGGAATGATAAGAAATTTGTTGACGCCAAGCCGCCGTCTTGATCGTCTACGTCTACGTGAGGTACAGTGGCGACTCGTTCAATTTTCCAACAGGTGCACTGGTGCACAGCATGAATCTGTCATATACCATAAATTGGTTACTAACAATCCTGCTGGGGTGGGTTCTCTCAGTGGGTAGAACCGAGGTCTCATGAACGGAAAGTCTCGGGTTGGATTCCCATCAGACGTAACTTTAATTCTGTTTTTTTTTTCAGAAGGAAATTTCCATGAAGCAAAAAGCTCAGCGAGAGTCCCCACCTGAGCATTCACTGGTGCTATTGCCTTCTAATTAAGAGTTGTGTTTTTTATGGTCAGCCTCCCGCAAAGGCTTAAAGCCTATGACGCTGTAGAAGCGCTGCGAGAGGACAAATGTCTGTTCACGTTAGATTTGAAACGCTGCAGGTTGTAGTCGTGTGAAAAAATGTCACGCCAGCTCATTCCACAGCGCCGAAGTTCTAAAAAAAAAGGAATGCTAGAGGAGACTGGTTCCGGGAGTATAAATCTCGACCTGCAAGGGAGAATGAGGATGAGGAACCATCACAAGATTATATGACGATACTTCATCTCGCATTGCGAAGAATATCGTTCAGGATAATGCTCGGTGCAGATGGAGATAGAGCGGAGGTAAGAAAGAGGGAATGGGTGTAAGTCGGTCAGGCCATGATGGACGCATTTGCGCCCGTGGGACATGTGATCAGAGGAGCCAAGCTGGTTCAACGTCGGGCGGGAAGATTGTCTCTGACACCTTCGGGTGCGAGTGTTACTTCTAGTCCTTGCGATCAGGCCGATTTACTAAACTCTCTATAATAAAAGAGCCCATCACTCACCACCTAGAGTTGGTCTCTAGCAAACCTGCCGAGCTACCAGTTGCTAGGTAACTTCTATACACAACACCTTTGAGTGCCATTGAAGCACTATTGACTCTTCCTCCTCTGGATCTGGTAATTCAAGGGGAAGCTAGAAAAACTGGGTTCCGTCTCTGGAGTCAGGGCAGCTGGACTTTTATGAATCCAGGCAAAGGACATTCGACGATTCTAACAGAGTTGCATGAGGATAGTACTATTTTGTTGGCGAGGAGCGATATAGTTTCTCCTACGCATCGCTTCAATCGCAAATTTACGGTGGCGTTTCCGTCAAGGGAAGAGTGAGAGTCTAGGGAGAGACAGCTCATCGAAGGAGGAGGACAGGTCTGGTACACAAACGGTTCGCTCGCTAGAGAGGGCTCGGGCTCGGGAGTCTACGGACCCCAAACAAGACTTTCATTCCCTCTTGGGGGGCACACCACAGTATTCCAGGCTGAGGTCTATGCGATACTTGCTTGTGTAAATCGTATTCGGGAAATTGACGGGTCTAGGAGGCGGATTACTATCTGCTCTGACAGTCAGGCAACCATCAAAGCAGTGAGTGCTTGGAAAATAACGTCGGGACTGGTCCTGGAGTGCAGGAGGGGTAAAGGGTAACGAAATGGCGGATCATCTGGCTAGGATGGGATCCGGCAACAGTTTTGTGGGCCCGGAACCAGCCTTAGGACTGTCTGCAAACTTGATTAGGAAAACAACTGGAGAGTGGATCCAGAATCAACACTCTCTGAGATGGAACAACATCTCTGGTCATCTCCGTCAGGCTCGGGAGCCATTAGCAGGGCCTGCAGAGAGAATAGGACGATTTTGTCTCTCTCTGGATAGGAGTAACTTGAGATTGCTAGTAGGCCTATTAACGGGTCACAACACCTTCAGGCGTCACTTGTTCGTGATGAGGGTGGTCAACAACCCAACGTGCACGTGGTGTGGTGAAGAGGAAGAATCCTCGGCACACATCTTGTGTCGCTGTGAAACCCTGGGTTATCACAGGCAGACTATGCTGGGCTCAAGAACCTTGGAACCAATAGAGATAAAACGGATAGGACCTAAGAATGTACTTGCCTTTGCCAAAAGGGCAGGTCTTAGGAACTAGCGCGGATAGAGGCGCAAAAGGGCCCATCGTGTGGCCTATGCACCAGCCACATTCCGTGCTGGATAGCCTCTGGTCCTTATTCGTTCAACTTCTATAGAGCTGCATTACACCAAAACAGTAGCTTTGTATGAAATTATGTTATTGGCGCCCAACGTGGGGCCTCGACTTTACAGGTTCAGCCGGAGCCTTCCTGGTGGGTACTCGTTTATTTACTTGGAAAATTTTTGTCGGTTATGTGAAGCACTAGTGGTTATTTTCATGCTCAGAAATGTAACTGGGTTGTCTCCGAGATAAGTGAAATGAAACGCCAGTGGTGAGCAACGTCGATGCACGATGCACGACACCGTGGAATGTGCCACACCACTGGAGGTGTGTAAACTGGTCGGCCAATCAGAAAGCCGCATTCGGCTTTGCCTCTCTACGTCATATAACCTTGACTTAACTCTATACAGCGGCACAGCGCGCTTAACAACAGTATAATTAATACCTACTCGATCTGGACATTTTGTTTAATTGAAATCCACGTCAACCGCGAATTACTGGAAATAAAATCGTCTCGTTTTACCCTCCTTGACCTTCGTTAAAAAGCTGTTCAACTGTAAACATGGCGGCATGGCGGCATGGCGCGTTGTTTGTGCCTACGTGATAAAATGATAAATTTGCCGAGTGACGTCATGACACACCTCCAAATGTTTTACGAAACATTGCGCGAGATTGCAAAGTCCGGAACGGGTTTTCCATATGTTTTGTATTCGGTATTCGGTAGATAAAACATCATCTTTTTCACAAATATTATGCAATATTCTGTTATTCTGTATTATTAGCCTGCCGCGAAGTCGGTCACTTGCAGACTTGCCACTTGCAAGCACAGGAATGGATTCAGCAGGCACGCGTCTTCTTGAACATAACTCACTGATCAGTGATCAGGGCAAGGGGGTACGGTGACCATTCGTCCGGAAAAGCCCGGATGGAACATTGGAGCTCAATTTTGTGTCCGGGCCCGGGCGTAATCACAAAAATTGTTGAAACGTCCGGCATTTGAGCCCTAATCGAAAATAGTTGGTACAAAGTACAGCAAAATAAACTCAAACAATTCTTCGCCCTCCTTATAAAAGGACTTGTCTCAAAAAATGGCTGAAATGAGTTAGACCCTTGGGTGGCATCAAAATATGGTAACCAACAGCTACCCTCTTAACGGCGTATCTCAAATATCGATAGTCACAAAGATATACACTTCTTTTCGCTCTTCTCCAGGGGAAAAAATAGGGACAGTCCACAACACCCCCTCTCCCCTCCCTTAAAGCCCATCGTCCGGAATTGATTTATGTATATGGTCACCCTACCAGGGGGAGCATATTTTTTCGAAAAAAAAAAATGTTGCGAAAAATTAGATGGTTGAGCAAAAAGACGACAGCCCCTGTTTACGCAGTTACCCCCTTTGAACGGGGGGTAGCTAGCAGACGGCTGGAGGTTCCGGAGTACGCAGGAGAGCTACAGACCGGCAATATCGTCTTTTACGACTACTGGCCCTTCGAGACAGAATGTGATCCATTCGAGCTTGGTATGCACCTATATAAAGGCCCCTTCGAATCTGTATTATGTAGGACAGATTGCGTGAAATGGGCTTCAGATCATATCGTTAGGATCTAGTGCTTCTACATACAAATCATCGTCGCCAACCGTTAGGTTGGTGTCAAGAGCACTGACAATGGCTTGCTTCGTGGCGTCAAAAGGCCTTCTCCGACAAGTTTAGGTTTTGTCTGGGGCACATGACGGACGCCAATGCGTTAGACGACAACGAGATGGACGACGTGTTCTCCAGTTTGATGTTGAACGCCATGTACACCGTCCTATTGGTTTGATTATTTGAGGTGCCTTTCCATTTAACAGAAAGCCACCTTTACTTGTGATTCGTTGCCCAACTGGGAGATGCTGTGAGGGTAACTTGGGACTCTTGGGAGGCTGTACTTCTAGAGTGTATTAACAACCAGATTAAGAACTTCAATTTTTCTAGATATTCGGCATAGTCTTTGTCCTATGGGCAGTTACAAAG